>JAAIIK010000124.1:871224-881408 GCA_014706435.1 Silurus glanis
TATATATATATATATATATATATATATATATATATATATATATATATATAAAATGAATGACATGTTGTTTTAAATTTTTATCCATAGGAGGTCTTGTGTAAAAATAAAAACTCACAAAAGAAACAAATGGACAAAAGCCAAACAACAAAAGGGTGTATAAGACATTTGTATGCTTCTAAATACACAAGATGCTCAAAAGGTTACTTTTATTTGTCGAATCATATACATGGAATTGTCCTACACTAAAGCTCATTTTACATGATTCTAACATATTTTCCAATTTCTTGCCACAGAAGAGGTTTCTCTCCTGCTACAGTACTATAGAAGTGACACAATTGAAGGTACAGGCCATACAAGATTTACAGGCGTGCTAATAACACATGTGTCACTGTCCCTGCTCTGTAACACAGCAATTGTTACTTTTAGCAGTTATCAGCAGAGCTGCCATACCAACCACATGGCCAGTCACTCCAAAATGACGTTAATGCTGCTCTTTACATTCTCCTGGTGCTCGTTCAGTTCTCTACCTGAGACTTTTCAACAGACTGGATGTTCTTGCAAAGTCCACCAAATAGTTTTCAGGATCTCATTTGTCCTGAGCGTGCCCTGTATTTTTGGGTCTTAACGACCTTTAGGGCTATATTTACATGTAATGTGATGCAGTGGTTTGGGTCTCCACAGCAGAGATTCAATGCTTTTGCCTTCATTATATACCAAGTTCTCATTAGTGTACTTTGGCTTATAAACAATTCAGCCTCCGAACCCAGAAAAGAAACACAAAAACACCTTAAACGTTGCTATACAAATATTTTTTATTTGTTTTATATCACAAGAAATATCCCATTCTCTGACACCTTTTTATCACTAATTATGTGCAAACTGCTCTGAAAGGCATTATAGGCATTTTTCTTCAGTTTTGAAACTAAATTATGTATGCTTGCTAATGAATATTTAATAGTTGCCTTTATATTCTATTATTGTGTGAGCAGGGTTTGAAGTGTACTTAGCAACAGTTTTGATGCAGTCTAAAGGAGTGGCTATGAAATAATAAAAAAAAATACTCAAAATCTCTCAGGGTGTGATTTTATTTTACTTTCAACCAATTCATTTTTAAGTATGAACTTCATTTAAGGACATGAACAGTGGCTCAGTGTCTTTGTTACATTGGGCGACTTTCTTTGAATAGATATAGAATGTATCATACACCTGTATATCATATGTGTGAATATCCAAGTGGTACACATTTGTTAGAATCAGGTTTTCAAACAAGAGCATCTAAGCCTGATTAAATGTAAAGCATTAGAAAGAGCTAATGCTCCCATCACTTTTTAATCCCAGAGACAACCATGAAGAGAAGGTACATTTAATCATTGCCTCCTGCAAAAATTCATAAATTAATTAATCATTGTATGTATTTATTATAAAAAATAAAAAAAAAGAAGAGAAAGAAGGGACCTTCACTATTTAAGAATGAAATTCAATGCATGAACTGGGACATTAATCTTAAATGTCATTAAACTTTGCGAGTCCTCAAAAAATGTAAAACCTAGATTTACTACCCACACTACATTTTTGATGTCTTGTTACATGGCAAGGCCATTTTAATGTCATATAGCATGTTGACATAATTAGGTATAAACAAATAATTAATGCACTTATATACCACCTCAAACTATGGAAACCATTAAGAGAGCAAGTCCCTATCTATTTGATTACGAGAGGAGTTAGTTTTAAATAAGAACTGAAAAAGGGTACCTCAATCAACTCTGGCCATCTATAGAGATGTCTCCATTTTCCAGAAAGTAGTGGGTATTCAATGGAAAATTTTTAGTTAAAGATTTACCCAGTGTAAACTAGTTTGGGAGAAGATCCAGGTCATGATATAAGTTAGGGTAAATCGTGTGTATTGTCCTTTTCAAGGTCTATTTTGTTTTCTCACTCCAACTTTGGCAAACTATGTATTTTTACAACTTGCTTTGTGCTTTTGTTATGCTGGATCATAAGGAAGTTGCAAGTTGGAATGGCATCCTCAGTCAAAAAGGAAGGTGGAGCAATTTTCTTAGCTAAGCAGGCAGGCAGGGTAATGTCCTCAGCCAAGCAAGATGGCAGAGACATGCTCCAAGTGATGCCCGTAGTTAAAGTGACATCCAAGCTCCCTCTGCCTTGCAGAGGGGCCAAGCAATGAACGATAGCGCATATTTCATCCATCACCTTTATGTCACACTTGTGAGGTTTACATGTTCTTACAGAATGCCGACCCCTCTATTAGCATTATGGTTAGTTTGTTTATTAGTGGTTAGTCTGAGTATTTCCTCCTTCAGTAGCTTGCACCCAGGCAGTTTCTGAATGTAACACCGTCTACACCAAACAGGCATAACATTATGACATTATAGCATTATTACTGGTAAAGTGAATAACACTTATTATCTTTTGAGTGAGTTTGACAAGCGCCAAATTGTGACGTCTAGACGACTGCGTCAGACAATCTCCAAAACAGCTCTTGTGGGATGTTCCTGGTCTGCAGTGGTCAGAATCTATCTAAAGTGATCCAAGGAAGGAACAGTGGTGACAGGGTCGTGGGCGGCCGAGGCTCACTGATGCAGGTGGATAGCGAAGGCTGGTACGTGTGTTCCGATCCAACAGACGAATTCCTGTAGTTTACATTGATGAAGAAGTTTATGATGTTAATGTTTGACGGGTCGTGACTGTTTTGGCAGCAAAAGGGGGGACCAACACAATATCAGGAAGGTCATAATGTTATGCCTGGTTGGTGAATCTTGTTTTATCTGCATACCCAATACCGTCTGTGAGTCATAGCTTTTCATCACAAAAAAACATACCTTCAATGTCAAAACACAGGCAAAAGTCAGCTGATAAGCAAATAACACAAATTACAACGTTAGAAAACAAAAAAAGAAAACCAGAACACATTACAAGACTATTACAGAATAAAAAGGTAAAGACTGGTACAAACTGACACAGATAGTGAGAGTGTTGAGAGTCCAGAAGCGTAAGATTTGTGATCTAATGAATGTAATGTTGAGAGATTTCACAACCTCAGTGGTCATGTTTATAGGCAATGCTGAATTCTGGGAAATGTAGTTAAATGGAGCAGGTGTTTCTCTTTTTTGATGAAAACTTCTTTAAATGACACACCTCTGACAAGGACCAGCCTACAGCACAAAGGCAATATATAAAACACGGATCACTTGTCCTAATCTTTCAGCCATGGGTAGGCTTATTGTATTGTTTATGTGTTTAATACTCTTTACACCAACAGGGTTTGCATGCCAGCTGCTGGGTAAGTTTGACATGCGAGATATGTTTAAAGAAGGAGACATTATGATAGGTGGAATTTTCCCTATATTTAACAAGCAGGAGAATATTGTTGCTTCATTTACAAACAAACCGCCTAAAGCGGAATGTACAGGGTGAGTTAATAAAAAAATCAATACTCACAATCAAAATGAAGGGGAACTTAGATCAACGCTAATTTATTGCTCTGTTTAAAATTTGTTTTCTTCCTCTACTCATCACAGATTTGACCTGCGAGCCTTTCGCTGGACTAGAACCATGATGTTTGCGATAGAGGAAATCAATCAAGACGATAATCTGCTTCCTAACATCACGTTAGGCTATAAAATTTTAGACTCTTGTGCCTCTCCTACTAATGTTTTGCGAGCTGCCCTCACTTTGGTGAGCATGTCAGAGAAAAATGAATCCTCCTCTCAGTGTTATCCACCTCCCCTATCAGCCATTGTAGCTGAATCAGGATCTACCCAGTCATTAGTAGTGGCTGGTGCATTTGGACCATTCAGAGTACCAGTGGTAATAACAAATATTTGAAATTTGAACAAAAAAAAAAAAGGCATTTAATATATAAAAATACATTTGTATTTATAGGACTGTGTTGCCTATCTCTGAATAGGTGAGTTACTTTTCAACATGTGAATGTTTAAGTGACAAAAAGAAATATCCCACATTTTTCCGAACAATACCAAGTGACTATTACCAGGCAAAGGCTTTGGCGTTCCTTGTTAAACGGTTTGAATGGACATGGATTGGAGTTTTACAGTCCGACAACGATTATGGACGAAACGGAATATCAGCGTTCACGAAAGAAGTGCAGGAACTCGGTGTTTGCATTTCATTTGTTGGCACGATTCTGCGGACATACCCCCAAAGTAAAATCCTCGAAGTGGTTGAAATGATAAAACATTCAACAGTCAAAGTGATTCTCGCATTCGTGCCAGAAGGCGATTTGTATCCTTTAATGAAAGAAGTGGTAAAACAAAACATAACAGGAATACAGTGGATTGGAAGTGAAGCCTGGTTAACTGCAGACAGACCATCTACTCCAGAAATGTTCAAATATTTTGGAGGAACAATAGGATTTGTGGTTCGAAAGATGGCTATACCCAAACTAGGGCCAGTTCTCAGGGATATCAACCCTTATAATAAATCAGAATCGAGTTTCGTCACTGATTTCTGGGAAACTATTGTGGGCTGCAGGCCTCCATCATCAGTAAATGATGTACTTAATGGCACAAAAACATGCACGGGAGCAGAAACGGTGGATTACACAAACAAATTTTTTGATGTCACACAACTCAGGGAGACATATAATGTTTATCAAGCAGTGTATGCAATTGCACATGCATTACACCAGGTGATGTTTTGTGAAAATCCTGAGACCAATGTTTCAAAACAGTGTCTTTCTGTGTTAGAAATAATCCCAAAAATGGTGAGCTATGCATTTTTCTTTACATTTAAACTACATTTTTATTTATTTCCTTCAAAGGAAATATCAAGATGTTAAGAACCTCTTAGTAATTATTATTGCTTTTTTTGTTTGTTTTTAAGGTAAGTGAACAGTTAAAAAAGGTACATTTTGTGGATGCATTTGGAGAAGATGTGTTCTTTGACCAAAATGGAGACCCACCCGCCTCATATGAAGTTATAAACTGGCAGCTAAGAGACGGCCAAGTGCAGCATATTGGAGTTGGCTATTTTAGCACATCTGCAGAAGGAAAATATGAACTTGTGATTAATGAAGACAGGATTGTCTGGAGAACAGGAAATTTGGTAGCATAAACATATTATACTTAAGATATTTCTGTTTTTAAATTCCATTAACCATCTATCATTTCATCATCATTCTGCTCTGCAATCTCAGACACCAAAAGCTGTTTGCTCAGAAGTCTGTCTGCAAGGCACAAGAAAAGCACAAATTAAAGGAAAGCCTATGTGCTGCTTTGACTGTATCCCATGCACCGATGGCTCGATATCAAACACAACAGGTGAAGTGACCTTGCATTACATTTGGCAAAAAAAAAAAAAAGCATTAAACAAGCATTTCAAAAACATTCCTCTTCTGCTTTAGGAGCAGCAGATTGCATCACCTGCCCTGAAGAGTACTGGTCGAATGAAGGAAAAGACACCTGCGTCATGAAAATCACAGAGTTTCTTTCATACACAGAAACAATGGGCATTGTTTTAATAACTGTGTCATTATTTGGTGCTTGTCTTGCATTTTTCACTATGTTGATTTTTATATACTTTAGAAACACACCAATAGTAAAAGCAAATAATTCAGAGCTGAGTTTACTTTTGCTAATTTCACTCATATTTTGCTTCCTCTGTCCTCTCACATTTATTGGTGAGCTGACAGTCTGGTCCTGCATGTTGCGTCACACAGCATTTGGTATTGCTTTTGCCCTCTGCATTTCCTGTATGTTGGGGAAAACTATAGTTGTGGTAACTGCCTTTAGAGCAACTTTACCTGGAAATAATGTGGCAGGAAAGTTTGGCCCAACTCAGCAAAGAGCCATAGTGTGTTCATGCACTGCAGTTCAAATCGTAATTTGTGTTATTTGGCTAAATGTTGCACCGCCATTTCCTGACAAAGTCTTTGAACAACATAGTAAAAAAATAATTTTAGAGTGTAACACAGGCTCAGATGCTGCCTTTTGTGCTGTTCTAGGTTACATTGGTCTTCTTGCCATAGTGTGTTTGGTTCTGGCATTTTTAGCCAGAAAGCTACCTGATAATTTCAATGAAGCCAAATTCATAACTTTTAGCATGCTAATATTCTGTGCAGTTTGGATCACATTTATTCCAGCTTATGTCAGCTCTCCTGGGAAGTATACAGTAGCTGTAGAAATATTCGCAATTTTGTCTTCAGCCTTTGGCCTGTTGTTATGCATTTTTGCACCAAAGTGTTACATCATTTTAATCAAACCAGAAAGAAACACAAGAAAACATGTAATGGGAAAGAATCCAAATAAATAATTAAAGAAAATATGTAAATACATTTTATGGAAGTATTTTATGGAAGTGTGTTGCAAAATGACAAATTTGCTTTGCACTAATAAAACCTTAAAATATTGAATATATAACATTTAATAAGAGAATTATTTTCAAACATAAACAGCATGAAACATCTACTGAACACTTATTCTAAGTTTGATATGTGATAGAAACAATATGATAAGGTAATGAAATAATAAATCCATGATAAGGAACTTTTAAATATTGACTTTTGAACATTATTACTATTTTACTAGTAAAGCAGTATAAATAATAAAATAAATTACAAAAAAGGCACAACAGACATTGTGTAAACACCTGAACATGCAACATTTGAGCAACATTTGTGTCTACAGTATTTCATTTACTCATGTGCTGAGTTGCATAGACTTTATCCTAAAACACTGTTCAAAACTGTAATAGTCATTTAAAAAAAAAAAAAAAAAAAAAAAAAAAACACTGATTGTGACCTTTCTGAATGACTTGGAGTGTTAAATGGCACCTGGATACATTTGGTAGAAATGTATAACTTTCTCTTTCCTCACCATGTTGTTTCACACATTGGATTTCTTGTACACTTTATGGGGAAATCTGCATTATGAATTCTGACGACAGTTAAAGTTATGGGTGGTCTGTCGTCCATCTTTATCCTAATGTGTCTGAGGTGAGTGTACAGTGCTACAGTTTAGAACCCATGAAACCTGCCAATGAAGGATGGGGGCTGTGGGTTGAGAAAATATTACTGAACACATTGCTCATTGGGCAGCGAATACATCAGATCAGTGAAACCAGTTTTTAGCCGTCTATGTGGGACCTCAGGACCTTATCATATTCAGGAGATGGAAACGCATTAAAATAGTCCACCCAAGAATTAATGAAAGCATTAACTTTGTTTGCATTATGCAACGACATTGATTCTAAACTTCAACTCTTGTATCTGAAATAAAAAACATTTATGCTAGTAATTCTTTCTTCATGAGTACAGGACATTGTCTACACACAGTGCACACATTTTGTAGTTTTGGTTACCACACAACTCTCAAACAAAAAGGTTTTTACTGTACATGTGTTCATGTGTCTCGATCGTAGTATCATATTTATAAAGAAAGTTGCTTAAAAGTAGCATATAAAGAGATACAGTGTGGCCCTTTGAAGAAGGTCAAACTTTTGTATGCATAAAAAATGTAGGTACGTGGTAGCTTAGTGGATAAGGCATTGCATGTTGGAGCTGGAGATCATGAGTTCAAATCATGCCCACACTAATCTGCTGTTCCTGGGCTCCTGAACAAGGCCCTTGAAAGAACTGCTCAGCTGTATGATTGAGATAAAATGTGAGTCACTGTGAATTTAGCTCATTTTTAATATCCAGGGTATCGAGTGTTACACTGATATCAAACAAGGATAAACTCTGACCTCATGACATTTACCTTTACTGTAAAGCACTTTGCCAGACAGAGTGACTTACAATTATCTCGTTCATACAACTGAGCAGTTGAATGTTAATGGTCTTGCGCAATGGCATCCTAGTGGTGGTGGGATTTTGAACTCATGACCTTCTGATCAGAAGTCCAACATCTTACCCACTGAGCTATCACTTTCCACAGTTGGTTAAAGGGAGATAAACAAGGTGCTTATTAGCTATCATTTTAACAGTTGACAAGGGCCAAGATTAGGTGTGATAACTAATCACATAAGAGATAAGATAAGATAAGATAAGATAAACCTTTATTCGTCCCACCGTGGGGAAATTTCTTTGTTACAGCAGTATGAAGAAAAATAAAAAATAAAAAATAAATGCAAATATATAAAAGAATAAACAAATAAGACATACTATAATATTTCAAGTATATACACAACACAATATATAAATACAGATGAGGGAAAGTACGTATTGCAGGTTGTATTGCACACAGGTGGAATTGCACGTATTGCAGGTAATATTGCACGTATTTCAGGTGATATTGCACATATTGCAGGTAATATTGCACGTATTGCAGGTAATATTGCACACAGTAGTATTATTAAATAGTAAAACAGTAAAAACAGTAACTATTACACCATTGAACAGTAATAGCAGTGAGTATTTTGGTTAATGGTTCACTGGGAGCAGCTTTTATTGTACAGTCTAATAGCAGCAGGGAGAAAAGACCTTCTGTATCGCTCCTTCAGACACTTAGGATGTAACAGTCTGTCACTGAAGGAGCTGCTCAACGAGGTAACAGTTTCATACAGGGGGTGGGAGGCGTTCTGCAGTAAGGATGATAGTTTTGCTACCATCCTCCTTTCTCCCACCTCCTGTACAGTGTCCAGGGGAATCCCCAGGACTGAGCTGGCCTTCCTGATCAGCTTGTCTAGTCTCTTCCTGTCTGCAGTAGAGATGCTGCTGCCCCAGCAGACCACTCCATAGAATATGGCTGAGGCCACAACAGAGTCAAAAAAGGTCTTCAGTAGCTCTCCCTGCACTCCAAAAGACCTTAGTCTCCTCAGCAGAAAGAGTCTGCTCTGCCCTTTCTTGTAGATTGCCTCAGTGTTGTCTGTCCAGTCCAGTTTGTTGTTTAGGTGAACACCCAGGTATTTGTAAGAGTCCACTCTCACAATGTCCTTTCCCTGAATGTTTACCAATGGAAGTGATGAAGTGTGTTTGTGCCTACGGAAATCCACCACCAGTTCTTTGGTTTTCCCCGCGTTTATCTGGAGGCAGCTCCGTTGGCACCAGTCCACAAAGTTCTGTATAAGTCCTCTGTACTCTCTGTCATCATCATTCGTGATCAGACCGACGATGGCAGAGTCATCAGAGAACTTCTGTAGGTGACAGGTTGCTGAGCTAAACATGAAGTCTGCAGTGTAGATGGTGAAGAGAAACGGGGCAAGAACCGTTCCCTGCGGGGCTCCAGTGTTGCAGACAATCATGTCAGACTCACAGTCACGAGTCCTCACATACTGTGGTCGGTCTGTGAGGTAGTCCAGTATCCAGGCTGACAGATGATGGTCCACTCCCATGTACACCATCTTATCCCTCAGGAGCACAGGTTGGATGGTGTTAAAAGCACTAGAGAAGTCAAAAAACATGACTCTCACAGTGCTCCCAGCCTTTTCCAGGTGTGAAGTAGTCCGATGTACCTTACAACACAGATGTGTGTACCGATGTACCTTACAACACAGTTCAGTTCTTTTTTTGCATATTCTAAAGATGTTAGGAAGTTTGGGTTAGAGTGCAGGGTCAGCCATGATACAGCAGTCCTGAACACCAGTGACCCAGAGCACCACTGAGCTTTCCACAGCTATTTTAATGTTAAATTATAATAAACACTATGTAAAAAAATTTACACAATTGTACAGGATGTCTTTGTATGCTGTAGCATAGTTCTTATTATTCTTATTATAGTCTTTATTTAAAATTTAAGCCCATGTTGTGTCAGGATTACAGTGGAAAAAACACAACTGTGCACCAGAAAACTTGCCTAAAATCAGTGATTGATGTGATTTAATGCTTTAATGGGAGAATGAAGAAATCCAGTGAGCCATGTTTCAAAAACTAGTGAAAAGCCTTCAAAGATAAGAGGAAGTTGTTTACAGCAAAATGGAATGAATTTTTTAAAAAGTAAATGAGTGTTTAACTTATTTATTTATTTATTTATTTATTTATTTATTTATTTATTTATTTATTTTATCATTCATTTTAAAACTTGTTTAATTTCTTTAACGTTTTATATGAAATGTGTTTTATGTTGGAGCACCAGACAAAGTCAGACATATAGATGCATTGTTTATTGTAGCATAATATGTTTTGTAACCCAGACTCAAAACATTTTAAATTCTTGATTATAATGTGTGTGTGTGTGTGTGTGTGTGTGTGTGTGTGTGTGTGTGTGTGT
>JAAIIK010000124.1:941240-957467 GCA_014706435.1 Silurus glanis
ATGCTGCACTTGCCCATCTCTCATCTGCCAGTTTATGACTTCATATGTAGCAGGAGGATCTCCACTGTTGTCAAAGTACACAACCTCTCCAAATGCATCCACAAAATGCACTTTTTTTAATTGCTCAGTTACCTTACAAACAAAATATGTAAAACAATCAATTATAAGTGTCTGGTTTTAAGACTTATAAATGCTTTAGTGTAGTTAAATCTTACCAGTTTGGGGGTAATCTGTGAAGCATTAAGACACAGTGCTGACACACTGCTTTCAGGCTTTTCACAAAACATTCCTTGGTGTAGGGCATGTGCAAGTGCATACACCCCCTGATAGACGTTATATGCAACTCTAAGTTGAGTGACATCAAAAAATTTGTTTGTATAATCAACTTTTTCTGTTCCTGAACATACTTTTGTAGTATTTAGTAAATTATTTACTGAAGATGGTGGTCTACAGCCGACCAATGTTTCCCAGAATTCAGTGACAAAGGGGAACTCTGGATCATTGTAAGGGCTGATATCTTTAAAGACCGGTCCCATTTTTGGCATGGCCATCTTTCGGATCGCAAGTCCTACTGTTCCTCCATAAAGTGTAAACATTTCTGGTGTAGAAAGACTCTCTGCATTTACCCAGGATTCACTTCCAATCCACTGTATTCCTGAAATGTTCTGTTTTACAACTTCTTTCATTAAAGGATCAATATCTCTTTCTGGCACAAATGCAAGAATCACTTTGACAGTTGATTGTTTTATCAGATCAGCAGCTTCAAGAATTTTACTATGGGGGTATGTGCGCAAAACTGTGCCAACAAATGCAATACAAATCCCATAAGCCTCCACTTCCTGTCTGAACGCTGATATCCCATTTCGTCCGTAATCATTGTCAGACTGTATAACTCCAATCCAGGTCCACCCGTATCGTCTGACCAGGAAAGCCATAGCCTTTGCTTGATAGTAATCACTTGGTATTGTTCGGAAAAATGCAGGATATTTTGTTTTGTCACTCAAGCATGCACATGTTGAAAAGTAGCTCACCTAGTTGGGGACAAATAAGGTATAGTAGAAATATACATTTAAAAATAAAACATAAAGCTTGTGTATATATCGTTTTGTATTACCATTGGTATGTTAAACGGCCCAACTGCTCCGGCCACAACTAATGACTGAGTAGATCCTGATTCAGCTATAAGAGCTACAATAGGAGGTGGATGACATTGAGAGATCCCTTGTTCCGATGTGCTCATCAAAGTAAGTGCAGATCTTAAAACTTGAGTAGGAGAGGAACAAGAATCCACAATTATATATCCCAGAGAAATATTAGGAAGCAACGTATTATCTTGGTTTATTTCATCTATTGCAAAAACCATAGCACTCATCCAGCTAAAGGCTTGTAAGCCAAATCTGTGGAACAAAATTGAAAATTAAAATGTAAAGATATTGCTTATAAAAAGCTTAAAATTCAGTTATATTATTAATGAATCAGTTCATATAGCACCTTTTATAACGAGCCATTAGTAAAGTGCTTTAAGATAAAAATTAATAAAAATACAGCACTCACAAACAAGCATCAGAAGAAACAATATTCTTTAGAAAATAAAAGCCAAAGGAAAAAAAATATATATTTTTTAAAAAGATTCAAAAGTAGCCCGATTTGAGACTGACTTCATATAAAAAAGCAAATTGTTCCAAACAAGAGCAGCCACAGCAAAAAAAAAAAAATATTACAGCATAATAATGATTTCAACTTACCCATTACATTCTATCATTTTTGGTTTGATATTAAATGAAAAAAGCATATTCTCCTGTTTAGAATAAATTGGGAAAATGCCTCCTATCATAATGTCCCCTTCCTTCAACATGCTTTGGATTTCAAATTTAGCTAGCAGCTTACATGCAAAGCCTGCCTGAGTACAGAGCAGAAAACACAGATAGAATATAGCAGATATACTCATGTTGAGTCTGCTAATTTAAGAAGACAATAAGGTCTACTCTTTTTTATAGGCAACATCAATGCTTAGTTTACATAGAGTGGGTTGGTTCTTAGAGGTGTGTCAACTTTTCCTCGTATTGACTTTTCCTTAGAGGTGAGGAATTCGCCACATACTATGCCTTCTTATTATTAACGTTTGAATGCCTTTTTGTGCACTACAGAATATTCATAATGCTTATTGGGTGTTTTTATGCAATTCTCCATGTTGTCCTAAACTATAAAAATATAATATATATATATATAAAATAAATGTAATTACATGCCATACAATTAATGTACACGAGGTGTCTTCAGGATCCTTCAGAACTATACACTGACCTGGTTAAAGTAATGACTAGTTACTAATGATTAATTAATATCATTAAAAGCCACTATTTTAAAGATACATTAATTCAGCCATATATCCATTAATACCCAGAAGCTTCTGGCTGCCCAGGAGCTGCCACCATGGACACAGCTTCAGTATTCCAGCATGAAGTGGATGGCCCTTCATTGCTTGGGCCACACCCCATAGAGTACCACCAGTGCTTCCATTTGTTGCTGCTCATTAAGGTTGGTTTCTTTTTCACCTCCAGCAGCTAAGTGATTGCTGTTGCTGGTGATTTATGGTAGAGAAATGGGGTGTGGAGCTGGGTCATTGAGCTGCCGTTATAGATGCAATTCATTGTGCAACTCTCAACTTGAATGTCAGAGTATGCCCTGTATAAGTGTCCTTGGATGAATGTGTGCAGCTGACAGAGGTTAATTTGGCAGCAGTTCTCAGTCCTGGTTGTTATCTCTTCCTCCCTCTTTCTCCTCATATCTCTAGGTCCCAGGTAATGAAACTAAATAAGAACCTCATGGAAGTAGGCACACAGATCCTAAATCTTGACCGAGGTGTTCAGGTCATGGGCAAAGGCTTTATTTCTCCCACCCATTTAGTCCCAAGGTGTCACTATATTTGATTATAGTAGGACTAAAGGAGTGTGGCTACGGGGCAATGCCCCGGATTGAAGAGACGCTAGCTAGCTATCTCTCTCTGGGTGATGCGTCATCTCTTAAAGCCCCTTTCTATTAAAAGCCATAAAAGCTTTTAATAGAAAGTTCCCCTTCGGGAACTCAAGCTGCGTCGAAACGCTTTGGGAACGCCCCTGCGTTGTCCATGCTCTGAACCACGTGTAAAATCTAGCCAATAGGAAAGACGTGACGTCATAGACAGGCGACGTCACGTAAACCAGGAAGCTACAAGATGGCTGTGCGATGGTAGCGACATTAGCTTCTGCTAGTTCAGGTAAGCGCTTTGTGTGTGTTATTTGTGCAGTCATGAGCTTAAATGCAGGCAGAATTCCGTCTGTGTTGTTTGCTTAGCTTAGGAGCGTGCTTAGTCGGCTCTCGAGGGTATCGGTTGTTAGCATTTTATCCATGTGGCTATGCGCTCCCGGCTGCTAGCCGAGCTCCCATTCCCCGGGGAGAGCGCTCATTTGGCAGGTCCTTTTCCGGTGCGTGTAACGCGGTGCTCCGTATTTCTTCCTCCGAGGTGGGAGAAATTTCGGGGAAGAATGCCTGCCGGCTGCTTCTTCTCCCGGTGTGGGCGGCGCAGCATTACATGTCTCTCTCTCCGAGGAGGATGAGATGATGTATGCTAGCGAGCCTGTGTACTCCTCACAGCCTGTGCTGTACGAAGGGCTCCTCAAGGTCGTGACATGGGCCGGGTCCGAGCTGGATCTAGCTTGGCCGGTCGTGTAGCAGAAGCAGCGTGCACCCAGTGAGCTGGATGAGCATTTCCTGCACCCTGTGTCACAGCCTCAGCGCCTTCCCTGACCTGCGCACCTAGGTGTCTTGGTCCTGGGAGGCCCGTGTGCGGCGCTTGCTTTTCCAATGTTTCTCGCTGTGAGCGAATGTTATTGGGACTAAGTAGCGCGGCTACGGGACGATGCCGCTTGTGGTAGAGACGCTAGCTAGCTAGCTTTCCCTGAGTGCTGCATCTATGAAGGCTATCGGTTTGCCTACGAAGAGCCACTTGGCTCTGGTAGGTAGGGCTAAGCAGCAGGTCGGGCTGCGGGTTGCTTCCACAGGATGAGTGCCTCGCCTGGTACGAGTGCGGCAGCCTCGCCTGGTACGTCCAGGCACAGCGAAATAGCCCGGAAAGAGAGCTGAGGTTTGTCCTCGCCCCTAGTGAATGGGCTGTGGTGCGTAAGCCTGACGGCTTGCATGGTGGAGGGCGGTGTGCACCTCATGCTATGGTGCCCGTCCCTCCCCGGCATCACCGGGAGGCCGATCTGTTCGGCCATGCCATAGGATGTTCAGCACGCTGCCTCCCACCAGCGGTTAACTCCCTTATTCCACAGGAGGTGCGTACTCTCCTGAGGAAACGGGCCATCGAGGTGGTTCCATCCTCCTCGGTCAGAGAGTCAGGCTACTACGGCCCGTACTTCATTGTTCCGAAGGAGGACAGCGGGTTTCATTCCATTCTGGATCTCCACTCCTTGAACCACTCACTTATGAGGCTCGGGTTCAGGATACTCGCTCTCAGAGAGATCTTGTCTCAGATCAAGTCCAAGGACTGATTTGTCACGTTAGATCTGGAGGTCGCATGCTCCCACGTGGCCGTCCTTCCCACACACGGAAGGTTCCTGAGGTTGCTTTCGGGGCGAAGCTTACCAATATCGGTCCTCCCATTCGGCCTAGCACTCTCACCCCGTACCTTCACAAAGTGCGTGAACGCAGCACTGACCCCGCCGCGGCTTCAGGGCGTCAGCATTTTGAATTATATCAATGATTGCTTGATATTGGCTCGTTCAGAGCACCAGGCAGTTCGGCATCGAGATGTCGTTCTGGCCTGCATGAAGGAACTGGGGTTCAGACTGAAACGCCGGGTAGAGTGTACTTTCTCCAGCGCAGAGAACCACTTTTCTCGGCATGGTGTGGGATTCAGCCAGGTTGCGGGCACGGTTGTCTCCAGCCCGGATCAAAGTCATCCTCACCGCAGTCGGGAGAGTAGGGGCAGGCCAGCCACTCACTGTGAGGCAGTTCCAGAGGCTGCTAGGTCTCATGGCGGCAGCGTCCAGTGTAATTCCACTCGGGCCTCCTCCGCATGAGACCCCTCGAGTGGTGGCTCCGGGGCAGAAGGGTTCTCCCCCTGAGGGAGTCCGTATCGTGCCTTCAAGGTCTCGTGGCGTGCCCTTCGAGCCTTGTATGCATGGAAGGACCCAACGTTTCTGACCTGAGGCCCCGTTTTAGGGACTCCTTGTTGTCGCATAACGCTAACGACGGATGCTTCCCTCACGGGGTGGGGAGCGGTCATGAGTGGCCACTCCGCCCAGGGTCTGTGGAGCGGCCCAAGTCTGTCGTGGCACTTAAATTGCCTGGAGATGTTGGCAGTGTTTTGGGGTTAAAACACATCCTCCCAGGCCTAAGGGACCACCATGTGTTGGTCCGCATGGACAATACTGTGGTGGTCTCGTACATCTACCACCAGGGGGCCTCCGGTCTCGCCCCTTGCAAACAACTGGCACGGGAGGTCCTTTTGTGGTCCCAGGACAAACTCCTCTCATTTAGAGCCGTTTACATCGTGGGACGGTTGGATGTCAGAGCAGACGCCCTGTCGGGACAGTGGCTGCCGTGGTACGGTCATGATCGCGCTGCATGATCGCGCTGCTCTCGGGAGTTCTGGTAAGAGTTTGTCGGGAGGGAGTCTGTCTCCTCCTGGTAGCACCTCGTTGTCCGGGCAAGCCATGGTTTGCGGACCTGGTATCCCTACTCGAGGGCCCTCCGTGGGAAATTCCTCCCAGTAGGGATCTCCTCTCGCAGGCAGGCGGAACCCTGGTTCACCCCTGCCCGGAGTTGTGGAAGCTGTGGCTGTGGCCCCTGAGGGGGCACAGTTCGTAGCAGCTGGTCTCTCTACCGAGGTTGTAGAGACACTTCTCCACTCCAGAGCTCCCCCCACAAGGAGGTCGTACACCACACAATGGCGACAATTTGCTTATATTCTGTGCAGTTTGGCTCACATTTTATTCCAGCTTATGTCAGCTCTACTGGGAAGTACACAGTAGCTGTGGAAATATTTACAATTTTGTCTTCAGCTTTTAGCCTATTGTTATGCATTTTTGTACCAAAGTGTTATGTTATTTTAATCAAATCAGAGAGAAACACAAAAAAAAATTATCATGGGAAATAATCTGAAGGTTAATTAATTGTAAGTTTCATACAATGCTTGTTTTATATTTAATATATTATATTTATGGGAATGTATAGTCTATAATATGATAAAATTATTTTATAAACATTAGAAAGATGGATGGTAAGGTTTAGGGCAATTTTCCTATGAATGGAAACTAGTTAACTTTTGTTAACGAAGAAAAGTGAACAATTTTGCAAATAACGATGCTATAAAACCTCATCATATTTATTGTAATAAAAAAAATGTAGTAGTTCTATATAGTTTCTTAATTGTTTGTGTTTTTACTTCCTTTAGTGCTTTTTAAAGCAACTTTTAAACTGATTCCAGAATTACAAATAGTACAGTGCAAAAGTTTTAGGCAGCTGTAAAGAAATGGTCTAAAGTAGAAATGCTTATTATATATATATATTGCTGAGGCGGGCAGCGTCAGATGTCGTAGGCCTCGAAGGCAGATCTGGCAGATGGCTTGAAGTTGTCCCTTTCTCCCGCCTCACCTGCCGGGTCCAGCGCTCGCTCTCTGGTTCGGAAGCACACTGTTCAGCTGTTTCTTCCCCAGTAGAAGCAGTGCTGCGCCTTTCCTTATCTGAGGAGAGGGAGAGTATGGAGACTAGCCAGCCCACGGACTTCTCCCAGCCTGTGCTGTATGAGCAACTCCTGAAGGTTTGGACACGTGCTGATGTCCAAGCTAACATTGGCTTGGCCAGACAAGAAGCAGAAGCAGCACCCACCTAGTACCCAGGTAACACCTAGCACTACCTCTATGCCAGGTTTGCCTTTTCCCTGACCTGCACACTGAGGTGTCAAGATCCTGGGAGAGCTCATATGCAGCCTGCGTCCTAACCCTACGTTTTGCTGTATGCGAACAAAATGGGGATAAAAGAGAGCAGTTATTAGGCGATGCCTCAGGTTGAAGAGTCGCTGGCTGACTATCTCTCCCTGAGTGCAGCATCGTCCATTAAGGCCCCGGCTCTGCCCACCAAGCCGTTTCGATCAACTTCGGCTCTGGTGGGCAAGGCATATGCTGCAGCAGGTCAGGCTGTGGGTTGCCTCCACACCATGGCTGTGTGCAGGCATACCAGGCTGTTCTGCTGCAGGTTTCAGCGCTACCTCGCTCATTGCTCCCAGGGGCCGCTCGGTGTTCGCACAAAGGCGCACCACGAATCAACCCCAAAAAAACAACTCGGACCCAGGAGACAGTGTTTTCTGGGTGAAGCTCCAAGCCCAAGCTTAAGGAGCTGACGTACCTGAGGGATGTCTTCTCTGGCAGGCGGGCTTTGGCGCAGTGATCCTGACAATCAGGAGGACTTAGTTTGAGTGGGGCGGTGTACATCTCATTATACAGTGACGCTTCCTACTCAGCGCCACCAGGAGGTCAGCCTGTTAACCATGCCATGGTACGTACTTCAGGGCACAGCCACCTCCAGCAGGGGTCTCCCTCCACTTCTTGCCTCCTCTCAGGAGGCCCCAATGACTGCAGGGCATTGCTCCAGACGCTCTGTACGGGCCAGAGACCAGTCCTAAGAGATTGGTTCCCTTAAGAGATTTCCTGGCAGCCTGGGAAAGCCTGCCAGACGTGTCTCAGTGGGTCCTGCACATGGTAGAGAGGGGCTACTCGATTCAGTCTGGGTCCTCTCCTCCCTGCTTCGACAAGGTGCATCCCCCTCTGGTGGGACCTGAGCAGGCTATGGTCCTGGAACAAGAAGTACTCACTCTCTTAAGGAAGGTGGCCATTGAGGTGGTCCGTTTTTTACACAGAGTGTCTGGCTTTTACAGCCAGTACTTCATGGTTTTTGAAGGGTCCCCTGGTGGTCTAGTGGTTAGGATGCGGCGCTCTCACCGCTGCGGCCCGGGTTCGATCCCCGGTCAGGGAACCAACCCCAGCCACTCCCAGTGCCGGTCCCAAGCCCGGATAAATGGGGAGGGTTGCGTTAGGTAGGGCATCCAGCGTAAAAACATGTGCCCAATCAAACATGCGGATGATCCGCTGTGGCGACCCCTGATGGGAGATGCTAAAAGAAAGTTTTTTACTTCATGGTTTTGAAGAAGGATGGGGGGTTGCGTCTGATTCTAGATCTGCGCTTCTTGAACCGCTCACTAATGAGGCTCAGGTTCAGGATGCTTACCCTCAAGCAGGTTGTGTCTCGGATCAGGTCCACGGACTGGTTTGTCAAGATAGATCTAAAGGATACATACTTCCACATATCCATCCTTCTGGCTCACAGGAAGTTTCTGAGGTTTGCTTTCGGGGGCTTGCCAATATCGGGTCCTCCCATTCGGCCTTGCGCTCTCACCATACACCTTCACAAAGTGTATCGATGTGGCCTTGACCCCACTGAGACCCCAGGGCATCAGCATTATGAACTATATATTGACAATTGGTTACATTTGTGGCATTTGATATTAGCTCGTTCAGAGCTTCTGGCAGTCCGGCATTGAGATGTCGTTCTCGCCTGTATGAAGAAGCTGGGGTTAAGACTGATGTCAAGAATAGTGTGCTTTCTCTAGTACTTAGAACCACCTTCTTAGGTGTAGTGTGGGACTCGACCATCATGTGAGCACAGCTGTCTCCCGCTCAGATTGAGGCTATCCTACTGGCAGTTAAGAGAGTGAGAGAATGCCAGTCACTCACTGTGAAGCAGTTTCAGAGGCTGCTGGGGCTCATGGCAGCAGCATCCAGTGTGATTCCACTTGGCCTCCTGCACATGAGAGCCCTCCAGTGGTGGTTCAGAGACAGAGGGTTCGCCCAAAAGGGCAACCCACTCCTCACGTGCCCCCCTTTGGGATGGACGCCATGGTGCAGACATGGCCAAGGCTACGCCTGTACGCCTTTCCCCACTATTGCACTGCACCCAGGAGATCTGTAGAAAGTTTTCTGGGATGGAGTCCGTCTCCTCCTGGTGGCCCCTCGATGGCCGGGCAGACCATAGTTTGCTGACCTGGTTTCCCTCCTCATGGAACCTCTTTGGGAAATTCCTCACAGGAGGTCTCTTTTCTCCCAGGCAGGGGGCTCCTTGGTTATGTGTGTGCTAGCGCAGCTTATTGTCCTCCACTTGCTAAGCAGTCGCTGAGTAAACTCGTTTCATGTGCGGCACCCAGAGGTTTTCCTTCTGGCTATATCCTCCCTGAACAGGGCCAGGGACCAACAGGCTCTCTCTGTGGCCCCGTCTCCCCTGGAGTTTACCCCTCGCAGGGCCAGTGCATTTCTTTACCCCAGACAGGGGTATGTACCTAAGGTGCCCTTGGTTCCCCAATGACCTGCACTCTGGCTGTGCACACTCTTACACACTAGGCCGGGACTGGTCAGTGTGGCGTGATTGGACTCTCTTTCCTAAAGCGTTGCGACGCTTTGAGTCACAAACTGGAGTATGGTTAAACATTTTATTAGTCGAAATACACAAGGCAGAGGCTTGAGGAAAAGCACGAACCCGGATAGCGGGTATAATCCGTAATGCAGGTAGTCCAGGGATGATCATAATGTTTGTGCATTAATGTTTCTGCCACCAGAATCTGTTTTAATAATGCTTGTCATCAATTAGGCCACGTTTAAACAGCAGACATAAGTGTTCAAATTTGTCCCTTTTGATTTTAAATGTAATGCTAATTTAATTACATACATTTCTGATACATTGCAGTGTGACAGTTTTAACAGACGTATAAAAATTCATGTGACTTGTACATTAATCCAACTTAAAATTTCTTATAATATCACACTAAGGAAGAATACTGGGAAAAAGAAAAAAAAAACTGTAAAAGAGGATTTTAGGGATAGTGAGTTAACAAAGCTTGCAAACAAAGAAAACAGAACATTTTATATATATATATATATATATATATATATATATATATATACCTAAACTATGTTTAAATGAATCTCAAATGAAATGGCTGGGGATGGGCAAATTAAACCAATGCATGTCAATACTTGGATAACATACAGTATATATAGACACAAAATACATTTATTCAGTTGTTTATTTATTTTGTTTATTTGTAATTATTATTTATAGATGCTCAGGTATATATTCTAAATATAACTTGGGCTCAAAAATATGTTTAAAGATTTCATTATTCATCTATTCTGTGTTCTAATAAGCTTCAGCAGGGATAAAGTGGGCAGAGACGAATGCTGCAAAGATAGAGAAAGCTAACCTTCACAAGTGTAAAGTGTAAAGATAAGTGTGTATAGTAAACTAATTAGTAAACTAAAAAGTATAAAAGGTGTGTGAACATTTCTGACACTATACATGACATGCCATGCACAAGGATGACATAGTATATAGTATTTATTATTAATCATAACTCATGAATGTGTATTTTATTTATTTACGCATTGTTTTACTTATGTGTGCTTTCACATAGCTGATGTTAGATACATAACATACTGTTATGGCCTCAGCATAGTACAAGTGACCTCAAAAAAGGACTCTGTTATCTTTTTTAAACATTTACTTTATGCTAAACCCAAAAAATCAACTCAGGCTTCATATCATAAAGTTACTGACTGAGTGGTTAGGGTAGATAAAATACATTCACACACTTTATTTATTACACACATACTTGTTACAAATAGTATTATACAGTAACTACTGTATTTCTGTCGCTGACACAATACTATTATTACTGCTGGCTAACAATTTACGCTAGCATAATTGCTATTGCCATACTAGCTCTACGAGCCCATCTGCCTTTGTGCTGACGCTATCTAGCAAAAATACCGTCCTTATTGCAAGAAAGCACAACCAGAAGGCCAACTGAGTTGTTTCTTTTAGTTGACACACTAATGATTTATAGGTATAAAACCTTTATCTATCAAGTAAAATATAAAGCATACTGAGACAAATCTACCATGAAATGTACCTTAAATTAACAGTCTGACTTCTTTTGTTGTTTTTACCAATGCACAAAACAATACTAAATCATCCAGGTGAGACTACTTGAAACGTTGATATGGACCAAGTGTAAAAATTGGATTTTCGTCTTATCTTTACTATTTATACGATGGGTTTAGAGATCCTTTGACTGTGCCTTTCCCATAAGGTGTTTCTTGGTATTTTGATCAGGCCGAAAAATAATAATGAAACATTTGGGAGCGAAAATACAAATAATCAATCCAAAGCTTGAGGCTAGAATTGCAAAGATCTCCACAGCTACAGTGAATTTTCCAGGAGAACTGACATAAGCTGGAATAAAGGTGATCCAAACTGCACAGAATATGAGCATGCTGAAAGTGATGAATTTCGCTTCATTGAAATGGTCAGGCAGCTTCCGGGCCAGAAAAGCCAAAATAAAACACAAAAGGGCAAGGAAACCTATATATCCCAGTACAGCCCAAAATCCTATAGCTGACCCTAAACCACATTCTAGAATTATTTTTTCCTTGTAGTGTTTTATATTTTTAAAAGGAAAAGGAGGTGAAATTTTCAACCACAGCACACAAATGAGGATTTGTATTAAAGTAAAAGAAATCACACTGAGTCTCTGTTGTGGAGGCCCAAACCATTTCATGACATTACTACCTGGAAGTGTAGCTCTGAAGGCCATTAAGACCACTATAGTTTTTCCCAGAACACAGGAGATGCAAAGGACAAAGGTGATCCCAAACGCTGTGTGGCGCAATACACAGGACCACTCAGAAGGCTGACTAATGAATGTAAGTGAACAGAGGAAACACAGAGTTAAAGAGAAGAGCAACAGAAAGCTCAGTTCAGAATTGTTAGCTCTAACTATAGGAGAGGCCCTGTGCTTGTAAAACACAGCTCCCACACACACAGCCATGAAGGCTCCAGTGATAGAAAACACTGTTAGGATGATGCCCAGAGTTTCATCCCAGGACAAGAATTCAACAGGTTTGGGAAGGCAGCTGTCTCGCTTGGTGTTGGGCCAAAAATCAGGAGGGCAGCGCAAACAATCCAATGAGTCTAGGAGGTTAAAAAGAAGAAAATTAGAAGCTCATAATTGTTGGACTGATAAAGAGAAAAGGAGTTTTATCTAATGATGCACTTTTCAAGACTCAGGCATATTTTTTCAAATATACTGTACTGTAGATCTGATTGAGTATTTTCATTGTTTCTTTTACACAATTATTTAATAAAATTTTAATAGTATAAATTAAATGTGTTTTAGTTTTAAAGGGATTACAGACATATGTACTTGGCTTGAATGGGTTGCTTTTGCATTACCCCTCCATTATTATATGTTTTATGTGGCATATTCATATTTGTGCAGTTGGATAATTAAAGTAATAACTGAAGGCTTATTATTAGTATGTACAGATACAGAACCCGTTCTGTTACTGATCTCTCCTTCAGCACATGGTATACAGTCATAACAGCAGACAGGCCTTCGTTTCTGTACAGCTTTCCTGCTTCCTGGAGGACAGCTTTCACTGCACACAGACACTGGTACCTGAAATACATGAATATGTTTCATATTCTATCCATGACTTATGTCAGTTCTGCAATTCAATGCATTCTATTGTTTAACATTAAATAATGATTATTATTATTATTATTATTTTAATGTAAAATCAGGTGTGTGAAAAACAATTAAATGTCTCTTTCTTTGCACACTAAAATTTCGAAACTCCTGTTTCATAGTCAGCTGGATTGTATTGTTATATACTGTAGTACCTCACTTTGTCCTCCAACCCAGCTGATGTTTTTGCTCATTCTGAACTCCTGTCCTCTTGGTCTGGATGAGTCATACTGACCCACTGTCACAAAATCCAAAGCACCATTTTTCGTATACTGCCAGTTTATGAGTTCGTAGACGGCTGGAGGGTCTCCATTAGAATCAAACAAGACCTGAAACCCGTTATTTGTAGTGAAGTTTACTAGTTTCAGCTGATTGAGTATCTGCAGACAAATTATTAAAAAGAATTAAATAAAGTTAACAAATACACTGAGATTTTTCAGAATAGACAATACAGTTTACATGTAGCTCACAGCTGGTACGTATATAGAAAAACATCATGTAATGGTCAATTTTCTTTTGTAATATTAGTAGAAATTTAACATATGCAAGCAGACACTTAATATTATTAAGTTACATTAACCAACATATGTGTTAATAAAGCTACATTATACCTGCCATGGTGAAAATTTTATGCTCTTATCGCATTGTGTGCCATTACAAATCAGACCATGGATGGCATGTGCTATGGCATATGTTGCTTTGTACACCATGTTCGTGATGCGCAGCTGGGACGTGTCTAAATACGGGTTCTGGAGCGTGGAAATGTCCTCGGTGCCGTCACAATCTTGCACACCTTCTAAGACACCTGTTCGACCTTTAAGGTAACAGTTGAAAGAACTTTCCCAGAATTCTGTTAATAAGGGTGATTGTAATGCTTTGCTTGGAGTCAGGTCTAGGAGAAACTCACGAAACCCAGGAATAACTGACCGGGGAACCCCAAACCCTATTGCAGCAGCACACATGTTGTACTTCAAAATATCAGGATCAGTGATCCATGTTTCGCTCCCAATCCACTGAAGCGGAGGTGGTGGCTGTTGTGAAAGCTCTCGTAAAAGAATCTTTATGTCGCCTGATGCCATAAACGCTATTATAACCCGGGCTGTGGATCTACGAATGACATTTGCTACATGCTCCAGTTTACTGCGTGGCTGCGTCCTGTAGTAAGACTCGGAATATTCCACGCAGATCCCCTCCAACTGTGCAGCCTTTAAAAATGATGCCATTCCATAGTTTCCATAATCTGAGTCACTACGAACTGCTCCAATCCACGTCCAGCCAAAATGCTTGACCATTCGTGCCAGTGCTGCTGCCTGATGTTGGTCACTAGGAATGGTCCTAAAGAAGGTGGGATACTGACGCTTATCACTCAGACATGCACAGGTCGCATAGTGACTCACCTGGAATTACAACGAAGACAAAAAACTCAATTAGCATTTATATGCAAATTTTGCTGACATTATTACTTTAGACAGCTGAAAGATTAAACAGCCTGTATGTACTTTATAAACCCTAAAGATTATGTTAATATATGAGTATTAGGCAAAACTCATTTTTACCTGTGGAATTCCAAAAAGACCAAGCATTCTGGCAATGCTGATTGACTGTGTGGAAGTAGAATCTCCTATGACAGCAGGTACAGTTGCGGTTGCATATTCAGAACAAGAAGAAGTATCATTGAAAACTGGCTCAAAACCATTAGCAAGCTGAAACGCAACTCTGATTGCCAACGGCACAGTAGCACACGAGTCATGTATCTGATAACCTAAGGTAATACCCGGGAGGAGATCTGTTCTATTGTTGATCTCATGGATGGTAAACTCCATGGCACGGGCAAAACGCACTTCTCTGAAGTCAATGCTGTTTGGAAACAGTACACAAAGAGAAATCAGCATGAAATAAAAGTTATAGGTTTTGTTTTTCTGCTGAACATTTTAGGTTTAAAAAATTTAGCAATTCCTGGTTTCAATTCATGTCCATTTCTAACAAAATTCCCTGCTTTCTGTGCTATCCACTCCACACATACCCATAGCAATGTGTTGGGGATGGAAGCCTGGTGTAAGTCATTTGCTGTGTTGTTGTGTAATGATGAAATGTAAAAATCCCTCCGATCACAAAGTCTCCATTCATGAATATCCCAGGTAACTGAGGGTCAGTCCATAACCTGCAGCTGATTGGAGTGGTTTTACTTGTTGCACTACTAACCCCAGTTATCCACAGAGCTGTTAGAACAGGCATCATACTTGAAAATAGCTGCATGACAAGAGCAGAGGCTCCCAGCACTCTGAAGACCAGGGCAGGTGCCTAACAATGCTTTAAATATGCTCCTTGCTTTGTTTCCTTCATAAGAAACCATGGATTTGAAGGGGTGTGGTCATTTTAATGATGTCATTAACGTTTGTGTATGTATTATTGAATCAAGCATAAGCAGATCCAAGGTGCTGCAAGTGTGGTCCTTTCAATCACAATACTTTTCCATCTTGAAACCATAAAACATATTTACACTTAATGTATGTTTTGTATAATCCTTCAATAGTCATCGTTATTATGTGGCTTGATGTTTGGTTTACACCTATTCAAAACTAAACACTTAAATATAACCTCAATTATGACAGAAGCACAGACTAAAGGTTAGATTGACTCCCTCAATAAGTGTTTTTTTTATTGTAACGAAAGCACTTTAGCGTAATTTATTGTATTGTATTTATTTTTTTATTTTTGGAATAAACTACATAGCTTAGCTGTCACAATGTCATGTTATTTAGCTTTTTTGTGAAGTGTGGCACTGCAACATATGACTCTGCACATAACTAGTGCTAATAAAAGCCCAGTCACACTTCCATTCACACAGACATGACAGATTTACAAAGAAACACAGATATTTACACAGACATACAATTTTAATTGTAATGTTCAATTATAGAGACCAGGGTTTAGACTATTAGTCATTGTCATGGTGTATTTAGGAAGTGATACATTGTGCAGAATTGTGTCTAAGAAAGAATTCTGACCAAATTAGCTATGATGTCATTATTAAAAGGGAGAGCCAGCAGGTAACACAGACATGAACACAAAGGGACACTCACTCCACCATCAAGAAACGGGATTGGATGCCTGAAAGTAACCCCAGACCTCCACAGTACTGAAAATTCCATGATCTAAAAGCCCCCTTTTAAATTAGATGTCTCACTATACAATTTCTCTGATCTTTGCCAAAGTCACTGGGGCTTCCTCTTTCTACATTTGAATGAAATAAATCTGCTGGGTGTTTCCATATCTGTTTGCAGTAGTCCATACTTGAGTTCCCCAAACCACTGTGTGACAAAAACTAACACTGTCCAGTAACACGTAGACTACAGTCAGAAAAATCCCAGATATTTAAGCCAAAACTTTAGAATCAGAAAAGGAAAAACAAATTTAAAGAAACAATTCAAATTAATTTAATAATTAATAATCAAGTTATTTTCAATTTGCTTCTTCTGGTGAGTTTTGCTGTAACGATTATAAATATGCTTTCATAATGCAGCATGGTGAGTTGGACATTTTTAATCAAAAATATGATAAAAAGAAAGAAAGAAAGAAAGAAAGAAAGAAAGAAAGAAAGAAAGAAA
>JAAIIK010000124.1:960265-979920 GCA_014706435.1 Silurus glanis
ATAGATAGATAGATAGATAGATAGATAGATAGATAGATAGATAGATAGATAGATAGATAGATAGATAGATAGATAGATAGAGAATATATTTATAGTAGAAACATAAAAATCTAGTTTAAAAATAATTATTATAATCAAGCATTTGCACTTGAGGTCCCTCTGCTGTCCTTCTTAGGTACCAGTGTCTGTGTGCAGTGAAAGCTGTCCTCCAGGAACCAGGAAAGCTGTACAGAAGCGAAGGCCTGTCTGCTGTTTTGACTGTATAACATGTGCAGAAGGAGAGATCAGTAACCACACAGGTTGTGTATCATAATATATACTGTTATGACATGAACCCTGATTGTAAAACTGTCACTCTTTGTCACTCTTCACAAAAGATTTTTAGTTGTTTGAATAAGATAATAAGGGAGGTGGTGGGTGCAGAAGATTTGTATATAGTAAAGAAGACAGAGGGAGGAAAGAAAAAAAAAATTAACTACACACTATAATTTATTTTGCCTTACAAAAAAAGTCATTAAGTGTAGTTCTATTTCGTTTTTTTGTTTATTTCTCAAATCAAAGCAAATCAAATCAAATTTTATTCGTCACATACACATACATACAGAGTACGACATGCAGTGAAATGCTTTATACGATTGTCCGGCATGAGGGAATAGGATTGGGGGGGATAAAACAAGGGAAAAAAGAAGGCAGATAAATAAAAACAATAAACTATGTAAAATATAAAATATATAAAGATAAGGATATATATAGGAAAAATAGGAAAAATTGTATATACAGGGTATGTTTATGGATACAGGGTATGCTTATGTACAGTAACAGGGTATGCTTATGTACAGTAAACAATAATCACATAAGGTGGTTGATGTGATTGTCCTTAAAGTGAACGTGTGCGGTATGTTGTGGTATAAGTGAACGTGTGCGGTATGGTGTGGTATAAAGTGCACTGTGCCGTGCAATTCTATGTAATGTTCTATGCACTAGAAGCACAAAAATAATTGTTTTAATGTTTTCTCTTTTTTTTTTAAACCTTCTAGACTCATTGGATTGTTTCTATTGTCATCCTGACTTTTGGCCCAACACAAAGCAAGACCGTTGCCTTCCCAAACCTGTTGAGTTCCTCTCCTGGGATGAAACTCTGGGCATCATCCTAACAGTGTTCTCTATAGCAGGGGCGTTCATGGCTGTGTGTGTAGGTGCAGTCTTTTACAAGCACAGAGCGTCTCCTATAGTCAGGGCGAACAACTCTGAACTGAGCTTTCTGCTGCTTTTCTCACTGACCCTGTGTTTCCTCTGTTCACTTACTTTCATTGGTCAGCCCTCTGAGTGGTCCTGTATGCTGCGCCACACAGCGTTTGGGATCACTTTCGTCCTCTGTATCTCCTGTGTTCTAGGAAAAACCTTAGTGGTCTTAATGGCCTTCAGAGCTACACTTCCAGGCAGCAATGTCATGAAATGGTTTGGGCCTCCACAACAGAGACTCAGTGTGATTTCATTTACTCTCATACAAGTGATTATTTGTGTGGTCTGGTTAAAAATATCACCTCCTTTCCCTTTCAAAAATCTGAAACACTACAAGGAAAGAATAATCTTGGAATGTGGTTTAGGTTCAGCTATAGGTTTCTGGGCTGTGCTGGGTTATATAGGAGTCCTGGCACTTTTATGTTTTATTTTGGCTTTTCTGGCACGGAAGCTGCCTGACAATTTCAATGAAGCAAAATTCATCACATTCAGCATGCTGATATTCTGTGCAGTGTGGATCACCTTTATTCCTGCTTATGTCAGCTCTCCTGGGAAATTCACTGTAGCTGTGGAGATCTTTGCAATATTAGCTTCAAGCTTTGGTTTGACTATTTGTATTTTTGCTCCCAAATGTTTTATTATTATTTTTCGGCCAGAGGAGAATACCAAGAAACACCTTATGGGTAAAGTGCCCTCTAAAGCTCTCTGAAATGTATACAATGGAAACAGATAATTATAAAAAAAAAAAAAAAAGAAATAAAATTGATTTAACAGAATTGTAGCTCTTCTTTCTAAAATCCAAGCTTAGCTATTCTAGCCAAATAATTGTTTAAAAAACGATCTTGCATCACACTGATTTCTAATTTCTCATCTAATAATTCATTATTTATTTAATAATAAGATTGAAGACAAAAAAAAAATATGATTTCTAAGAATAAAAATATTGTTATTAGTAACATTAGCTAATATTATGGTTTTTTTTTATTTCATCTTTGAGTTAATCTTTTTTTTTTCACATTCAACAATGTATCAACGACGTCTCTAATAAATTATTTAACCATCTCTGCATCATACTTTCGCTTCTTGTGTTTTAGTAAAACCAATGTTATATTTATTGAGCTTTCACTGACATCCTCTTCATCTGTATGATTTTGTTGGTCTTTTTATACATAACTTTTTTAAGTCGTTTTTTCTTAAATTTTTTACACAACTTTTCTCAATAGTTTAATTTAAACTACTGCTTCATTTTGAGATATAAGATAAAACACTTCAGTTTTGAAATTCAGCCAGGGAGAATAATTGCATAGTCTTTTCTCTACATTAATGCTCTAACAGCATGTATTTGATTCTTTTACTTTGAATCAGACCAGAAAAGGAGAATAAAATTTCAAAATACATATTCAGCAATGCAACATGTAGACCAAATCAACATGTAGACTTACAAAATGTATAGTTGGATAAAAACACAATAGAAAAACTTGCTATAGAAGCCTAATGGTTTAAGTGTAGATTACATATGTTTTATATATATATATATATATATATATATATATATATATATATATATATATATATATATATATATATATATATGACTACATATATCTGTTACATTATTTTCATGTACTTGGTTCAGACCACTAAAATACATTGCTTGGTCCAAAACTGGACATGTTCTTTCATCTGAAGACCCTGTCCTAGGGCCTACAGAATACAATGTTTTAATATTTGAATGATCGTATGATCAACAGCACAATTTTAATTCAGATTCCAAATTCATTACTGGGCAGATTACAATCTTGACGTTTATGGTTTTATTTTAGACTTGCTGTCTTAAAATTGACCTAGATTTAAAGTAAAAAAAAAATGTTCATGTCAGCACAGGGGTACATCGTGACAGAACCTCATTCATAACCCAAATTTCTTATGGTATGAAGGAGGAAGACGCGTTGACAGAATGAACGTTTTGCACTAGACGTGTGGCGACATCTGCTGGCAGAAGGACAGAAAGCACGATGACGCCCACAGCAGTGTGGGGGGCTATATCCAGACCCTGGGGTGCATGGTGTTAGCATTAGAAGGTAAAGGGTCTTAAAGACGATGTTTCAGGTTGATGTTAGTGAGGCTAGAGACAGTAACAGTTATAACCTATGCACTTGTGCAGTTGGGCTGATTAAACTTTGGAAGCACTTCTGTTGTTAAATGGCCTCTGATATAATGAACTGGCAAAAGCCCAAATCATCCATATAGTTACTTACAAAGCATTTTTAAACAGAACTTAACAGGAAAAGACAGGAAGCTTCTGAGAGTCATAATATACTGTAAGTTGTGCATGGAAATAAAATATATTAAAATTATTTACAAAATCAGCATAAGATCCTTAGTTTGTGGCCTAAAGTACTCAGAAATGCTGAAGTTGCTCAGACAGAAATGAAGCTTCATGGCCAGTGGTTTAAAACCAATAGACACAAGGAATCATCTTTAGCAAAAATTATGTTTTAAAAGTATTAATAAAGTAATTAATAATAATAATAATAATAATAATAATAATAATAATAATAATAATAATAATATGGAGGAGTTGGGGTTGTCATCTATATGATCTGATCTCAGATGTTGTGCTATTTGTTGAGATGTAAAGGAGCTACAGTATCGGTTCAACAACTTCAACTGACAGTATAAGACTGTAGAAACGACTGTATTGTATCCATTGTATTGTTTTTATGATTTATAATCACACTCTTAATATGAGGATGGTTTTCCTTTTTAAATCTAGTTCCTCTCAAGGTTTCTTCTTCATACCATCAGAGTTTTTCCTTGCCACGGTCGCCCCAGGCTTTCTCATTGGGGACAAATACACATAATTTACTTATATTTAAATTTCTTGTTCTATAATTCTTAAATTCTGCAAAGCTGCTTTGAGACACTATCCTTTGTGAAAATCGCTATAGAAATGAACTTGAACTTAATAATATAATAATACATCATATTTAACCCTTAATCATCCAATGGTACATAGTTTCTTCCTGAATTACATATATAAAGATTATATCATGTATCGTTTCACAATTGTAGGCTAAAAAAAGGAGAAAAAGAAAAAACGTTTCACCCATTCACAAATTCAGATCCTGGTCCAGACCCAGTACTAACTACACTTGGACACATTCACAAACATGAACAATGTATTTGCTCTAATCACTATTTTGGCAGCTAGAATCTGGCAACCCTGCCATTACTCCCCTTAATCTCTGATTCTATAGCAAATTTTAATATTTCCTTTAGTGACACCCTACTATATCCCGCATAAATATAACATAAAAGTCTTCATTATTTTAATGGAAAACTACATAACCACTCCCCTCACTCCCAGTGCATCATAGCAAGATGACTATTTAAAGCAATGGGAAGCAGTTTCCTGGCCTTTAGAATACCGAGGACCATGGACTCAGCCATGCAGGTCTTTTATATTCTGATGCCATTCCTTCCAGTTCTGTGGATAACTGTGATCGAGCCAGCAGCATGTCAAGTTAATACAGTCAGCTGCCGACTCTTGACTGTTCCTCAACAGCCTGGTATATTTATGAATGGAGACTTTGTAATTGGAGGGATTTTTACTATTCATTACTATACTAAATCAGAACAAATGACTTACACCAGGCTGCCATCACAGCTCCAGTGCTCTGGGAGGTTGGTGTGTTGGATTTAAAAAAAATTATAATAATTTATATATATATATATATATATATATATATATATATATATATATATATAGTATTTATCACATTTAGTTTTATTTTTATTTTATTGTTTTAAGATTGTGTCATTAATGAATTAATTCTGTGATCAACCAAAAAGTATATTGTACTGGTTTTATATCTTACTTTGTCTTATCAGCATGGATTTTAGAGAACTGCGCTTTGCCCGTGCTTTGGAGTTTACCATCCATGAGATCAACAAAAGAACCGATCTCCTACCAAACATCACTTTAGGATATCAGATATATGATTCATGCTCCACTGTGCCAATGGCCATCAAAGTTGCATTTCAGCTTGCAAACGGTTTGGGGACGGATTTCAATAACACGAATTCCTGTTCAAAATCATCCGTGGCTGCTGTAACTGCTGTCATAGGAGATTCTGCTTCAACACCATCTATCAGTATAGCCAGAATGCTCGGTCTTTTTGGAATTCCCCAGGTTAAAACCACGACTTATATTTACATATGCAGGCAAATACATACAAAAATGCAAACTATAATGACTAGAAATGAAAACAAGGATTAAAGAAGACATTGCATCTCTCTCTCAATTTTCTCTCTTTTTTTTCTTACACTGTCTGAATTCCAGGTGAGTCACTACGCAACCTGTGCCTGTCTGAGTGATAAGCATCAGTATCCTGCCTTCTTTAGGACCATTCCTAGTGACCACCACCAAGCAGCCGCACTTGCAAGACTGGTCAAACATTTCGGTTGGACGTGGATTGGAGCCGTGCGCAGCGACACAGATTATGGAAATTACGGAATGGCGTCATTCCTAAAAGCTGCCCAAGAGGAAGGTATATGTGTGGAGTATTCTGAAGTCTATTACCGGACACAGTCAGCCAGTAAATTGGAGAGAGTAGCAAATGTAATCCGCAGATCAACAGCCCGGGTTCTAGTTGCATTCATGCACACAGGGGAGATGAGGTTTCTCTTAGAAGAACTGGCACGACAGCCACCACCTCCGATTCAGTGGATTGGGACCGAAACGTGGATCATAGATCCTGATTTTCTGCGGTATAACATATGTGCCGGTGCTATAGGGTTTGGTGTTCCCCGGTCGGTTATTCCTGGTCTTCGTGAATTTCTTTTAGACCTCACTCCAGCCCAAGCACTGAAATCACCTCTGCTAAAAGAATTTTGGGAAAGCTCATTTAACTGTTACCTTAAAGAGCAAACAGACATGATAGAAGGCTTGCGAGAATGTAACGGCAGTGAAGACATTCACACGCTCCAGAACCCATATTTGGACACGTCTCAGTTACGTGTCACTAACATGGTGTACAAAGCAACATACGCCATAGCGTATGCCATTCATGAACTTATCTGCAATCGCTCACAGTGTGACAAGAATATTACATTTACACCATGGCAGGTATAAAATTGATCAATTATAATGATATTACTATTTATTTATTTATTTATTTATGTGCTTGTTTCCGTCAGTATATTCAATTGTAGTTTTGGTTTGAAGTAATATTCAATATTTAGAAAAAGACACTGTTCCATGACATCTCATGAAATTCTTTCGCGCAGATGCTCAATCAGCTCAAACAAGTGAACTTTACCACAAAAAATGGCTTCCAGGTCTCATTTGATTCTAATGGAGACCCCCCAGCTGTCTATGAACTTATAAACTGGCAGTTTAAGACGGATGGGAATTTGGATTTTGTGACAGTGGGTCAGTATGACTCATCCAGACCAAGAGGACAGGAGTTCAGAATGAGCAAAAACATCAGCTGGGGTGGAGGAGAGAAAGAGGTACAGCCTCATTGATTACAAAGCAGTTCTGCTGTTCTTACAAAAATGTTAATCATTGATTCATTTCAATAAACAAAAACAATACACTGCTGTTATTGGTTTACAATATACTATAGAATCTACATATGTGTCTGTTTGTACTGCTAGGTACCAGTGTCTGTGTGCAGTGAGAGCTGCCCCCCAGGCACTAGGAAAGCGGTACAGAAGCGGAGGCCTGTTTGCTGTTTTGACTGTATACCCTGTGCTGAAGGCGAGATCAGTAACAGCACAGGTTGTATATCATTGCACACTACGTTTTAACTGACGGCTTTCTGGCATAACATATCTGTGAAGTATTTATCATGGCATGGATCAGCATAAGCTTCATTATGTCTCTATTCTCTTAATTTCTGCTTTATATAGTAACAGCATGGTTGTATTAAGAAATCTAGTGCAGTATATAATTTAATGGCAGCCCTGTATACACCTTAAATATCAATGATTGTTCCTGCCAAGAGTAACAAGGTTGAAATTCTTTTAGCTGGACCTTTTGTGTAGTTGTTTGCAGTTATCAGTAAGCAAAAAGCTAGGCTATCCAAAAAAAATAAACCTTTACATAATTCAAAATACTTGTAATCAAGCTAGAGGTAATAAGAAAAAAAGCCTTTAATAATAATATAAGGAAGTGAGAGAAGCCAATCACATATATTTATATACATATAGTTGTTTTCAGCTTGAATTTTTGCTACTTGAATGTCCATCATCATGTATATATAACTTGGTTCTATTTATTTTAGACTCGTTGGATTGTTTGCGCTGCCCCCCTGAGTTTTGGCCCAACCTGAAACGAGAGAGCTGCCTTCCCAAACCTGTTGAGTTCCTCTCCTGGGACGACACTCTCAGCATCATCCTAACAGTGTTCTCCATCGGTGGGGCCTTCATGGCTGTTTGTGTAGCTGCAGTCTTTTACAAGCACAGGGCGTCTCCTATAGTCAGGGCGAACAACTCTGAACTGAGTTTCCTGCTGCTCTTCTCACTGACTCTGTGTTTCCTTTGTTCACTAACTTTCATTGGTCAGCCCTCTGAGTGGTCCTGTATGCTGCGGCACACAGCGTTTGGGATCACTTTTGTGCTTTGCATTTCTTGTGTTCTGGGAAAAACTTTAGTCGTGCTAATGGCCTTCAGAGCTACACTTCCAGGTAGTAATGTCATGAAATGGTTTGGGCCTCCACAACAGAGACTTAGTGTTCTTGTGTTTACTCTTGTGCAGGTCCTTATTTGTGTGCTTTGGTTGAAAATTTCACCTCCTTTCCCCTTTAAAAATTTAAAACACTACAAGGAAAGAATAATCTTGGAATGTGGTTTAGGTTCAGCTATAGGTTTCTGGGCTGTGCTGGGTTATATAGGACTTCTGGCACTTTTATGTTTTATTTTGGCTTTTCTGGCACGGAAGCTTCCCGACAATTTCAATGAAGCAAAATTCATCACATTCAGCATGCTGATATTCTGTGCAGTTTGGATCACTTTTATTCCAGCTTATGTCAGCTCTCCTGGAAAATTCACTGTAGCTGTAGAGATCTTTGCCATTCTGGCTTCAAGTTTTGGTTTAACTATTTGTATTTTCGCTCCTAAATGTTTCATTATCATTTTTAGGCCTGAGGAGAATACCAAGAAGCACCTAATGGGTAAAGTGCCCTCTAAAGCTCTTTGAGAGTTGTAATCAAATAGCAATTGGAACATTTTGACCCTGAACCTTGAATAAAAATGATTAAAAATGAGTACAATCTTATTACTTGTGTAAATATGTAAACTATTCAGTGGTTGATTGATTTTTTGTTCCATGCATGCATATAAATAATTCATACAGTATATCATTAAAAACATTGACAAATTGAATACATAAATACTGGTTTATATAATAACTCCCTCTATGTCCACATTATTGTCCAGTATCTAACTGAAACTGCATGTAAATATATATATATATATTTTTTTTTTTTTTTTTTATTTTATTTATTTTTTTTTTTATTGTTAAATAGCAGCCAGCCCAGAAATTATATATATAAATATAAAGCATTGCAGTGTGATTAAGCCTAAAAAGTCAAGTCACTTAGGAAAGTGGTAGCTCAAAAGTTAAGGTTAATGCTCCAGGTTACTGAATGGAAGTTTGGGTGTTCAAGCTGCAACTTGTTCAAGGCTTTCACCCTCTCTGCTAGAACATTGCTGTCCCTGCACTCTGACACCCGCTTTCTACAAGCGTAGATATGCAAAGAAGGAATTTCACTGGACTGTAATGTACATGTGATAGGTAAATGCCTCTTTCTGTTTCTTTCTAAAAACAAACCTTATTCTCTGACACAATCCACACAATCCACATAATGAGTAATTTGACAGGAAGAGTGAAGAAATGAAATACTTTTTTAATTCAAATGAACACCATAGAGATCATTGTTGCTCTATAGAGTAGCATAACCTACACTGCCACTGCAGAGTGTATCAGCAACCTAAAGATGACAATTTACCCATAAAAGCATGTCTAAAACTGCTTTATTCCTCTTATACCACAGTCAATTTCCAATGAATATTTGCCTATTTCAATTGAAGAGCATCTCCTCTTATCTTATCTTTTGTGATAACAGATTTAAATACCCCTTTTCTCACCAGCCTTTCTGATCACTCTCTTAATACGTTAATAACACACAAAAAAATAAAAATAAACACCTACAAATTGCAGTTCCATCCTTCCTGTGTCAGAAAATATAAATCTTTAGGTCTCACTGACCTAGCATTGATATAGCCTCCTTAAATAAACGTCTTCTTACAGAAATAAAACACAATATTAATAATGCTATGTTTTAAATCTGTGTATGTGGAGTGTCAGGTCATACAGTATAAAGAAATTTGTCATTGGATTTATACATAAATAAAAAAAAAACAACTTTTTACACATTCTGCAAAAGCACTTAACAATAATGAAATAAAACTATTTACACATTAGGAACATATGTGTGAAACGTGTGTAATGAGGCACTCTTCCTGCCAAAACAGGCTAAACTGATTTATTTAAAAAATAAAAAAATCATCTCTAGAGGAAATGTGGTTCTCAAACACTCTTAGAAAACTCACCAGCGAATTTCCATTCATAACTGGAAAAAGTATAACTGAGTGTGTAACTGATGCATTTTTGTTTTTTCTTTAAATGCAAACGTGTCTTTGTTAACCAATATTGCATTGCTTTTATTAATTAAATGTAGGATTTTTTTTAACAAACCTTATAAAATATGCTTTTGTGTAGAAATTATTAAATTCTGGATTAAAAACTTTTACATGTACAGGTACTTTAAATATGCCTATGAGCTTTTTCATATTGTTGTGTTCTGTATATGTATGTAAGTAAGTATGTATATATATGGTTAAAAAAAAAAAAAAAAAAAAAGACAGGAACTCAATTCTGAATGCTGAATCATCAGCCCCTTTTTTGCCCAATCACATCCACCCCACCACCAAAAAAACCTGAAGCATCACAACAAGAGGGCCATTTAAAGAAATGTGACCAAGCATCTTGTCCTTCAGTGTGCTTTGTGTTCCACTGATTCTGCAATGCAGCTCATTTTCAGCCTGATTTCCTTTATGCCATTTCTTTGGATAACTATGCCCAAACCTGCAATATGTACAGCTAGTTGCAGACTCTGGACTGATCCTCAGACACCTGGCATTTTTATGAATGGAGATTTCGTGATTGGAGGGATTTTCTCCATTCATTACTACACCAGATTAGAGCAGAGCAATTTCACCTTTCAGCCACCACAGCTGCAGTGCTCTGGAAGGTGTGGACTCAACAGAAACTAATTCTGTAATTATTGATTGATATTGTAGAAGACACAAAATATGACAAATTTCTTCCTTTTTTTTTTCCCTGTCTCCTAACAGCATGGATTTCAGAGAAATGCGCTTCGCCCGCGCCTTGCAGTTCAGCATCCATGAGATCAATAACAGGGCAGATCTTCTTCCAGGCGTCAACTTAGGATACCTGATACATGATTCATGCTCCTCTGTGCCCATGTCAATAAAAGTTGCGTTTCAATTTGCAAACGGTGTAGAATCAGCGTTTAATGATACAGATATCTGTTCCAAATCTGCAGGTGTTTCTGCAATCGTGGGAGAATCTGCGTCCACGCCGTCTATAAGCATGGCAAGGACTCTGGGGCTTTTTGGAATTCCGCAGGTTATTACAACATTACAGGCTATTACACCATTTTTTTGCATGATATACTTAAAATAAAAGATGCTTTTTTAGGCTAAGTCTAAAGTTATATGCATGCATGCGGTTTTAGGCTAAGTCTAAAGTTTTATCCATGCATGCATGCAGGTGCATGTGTTTTTTATGCTAAGTCCAAAATTTCATACATGCATGCATGCATGCGTTTTTAGGCTAAGTCTAAAGTTTTATGCATGCATGCATGCAGGTGCATGTGTTGAAGCTACAGGTAAAAATACGCACCAGTGTAAAAAAAAGTTTATTCATGGAGACGTTTTTGCGCTTTCAATTCCAGGTGAGTCACTATGCGACCTGTGCATGTCTGAGCGATAAGCATCAGTATCCTGCATTCTTTAGGACCATTCCTAGTGACCAACATCAAGCAGCCGCACTGGCACGGTTGGTCAAGCATTTTGGTTGGACATGGATTGGAGCAGTGCGCAGCGACTCGGATTATGGCAATTACGGAATGGCATCATTCCTAAAGGCTGCGCAGGCGGAGGGGATCTGCGTGGAATACTCCGAGTCCTACTACAGGACGCAGCCGCGCAGTAAACTGGAGCGAGTCGCAAACGTGATCCGGAGCTCCACAGCCCGAGTTATAGTGGCGTTTATTGCGTCTGGAGACATGAGGTTTCTCTTGGAGGAATTGGCACGAAATCCGCCGCCTCCACTTCAGTGGATCGGAAGCGAAACGTGGATCATAGAGCCCGAGTTGTTGCGCTTTAACATGTGCGCCGGTGCAATAGGATTCGGGATTCCCCGGTCAGTTATTCCTGGCTTTCGTGAGTTTCTCCTAAACCTGACTACAGATGAAGCTCTGAAATCGCCTATGCTAACAGAGTTTTGGGAAAGCTCGTTCACTTGCAGGCTGAAGGGCCGAGCAGGTGTCACTGATGGTGTAAGAGAGTGTGACGGCACCGAGGACATTGGCACGCTCCATAACGCATACACAGACACGTCTCAGTTACGCGTGACTAATATGGTGTACAAAGCAACCTATGCCATAGCATATGCCATCCACGGATTAATTTGCAATGACAACCAATGCGACAAGAACATTCAATTTTCCCCATGGCAGGTATTCGACATATACTGGATATATATATATATATATATATATATATATATATATATATATATTGGCTTCTAATTTGAATTTCCGAAACAAATCTATGTTAAAGTGATCCATGCAACTAAAATAAAGAGAAAAAAAAAAAACCCACACTTCAAACTACTGAACCATTCCTGAAATGTTGTCTGTCACTGCAGATACGGAACCAGCTCAAAACACTGAACTTCACTACAAGAAATGGCTATCAGGTCTCGTTTGATTCTAATGGAGACCCTCCAGGCGATTATGAGCTCATAAACTGGCAGTTTGACACGGATGGCGCTTTGGTGTTAATAACAGTGGGCCACTATGATTCATCTAAACCAAGAGGACAGGAGTTCAGAATGAGCAGAAATATCAGTTGGGTTGGAGGACAGACAAAGGTGTAGTTTTGTTGCATTTCCAGCATTCAAAACAGCTTATTTTTCATAATGCAGTATGATTAATAGTGTACTGAGTTCTATATATGTATTACATATGTTTTAAATAGGTACCAGAGTCTGTGTGCAGCAAGAGCTGTCCCCCAGGCACTAGGAAAGCCATGCAGAAGGGAAGGCCTGTCTGCTGCTATGACTGTATTATATGTGCTGAAGGAGAAATAAGTAACAAAACAGGTCATAAATCCATTTCTATTTCGACTATATTTCAAACATTTGATTATTTGAAAGAGTAAACTATGTACAAGGACACCTGATCATCATGACCATATATAGGTCTTCTCTAAATGGTTTCACAAAGCTTAAGACGCATAGTTGTCCAGAATGTGCTTGTGTGCTGTAAAATAAAACTCATTTTTTTGCACTGGAAATAAGAGGCCAAAACATGTACAAGCATTGAAATTCCCCTGTATTTAAAGTGAGCACTAGAAGATTTGGGATGGCCTGCACAAAATCCTGACCTCAACCCCACTGAACAATTCTGAGAAAAATGATCGCACTTACGTTGCCTCTGGCATCCACTCCCAGCAACAGTGCCTGACCTTGTGTATGATATTATGGCTAAATAGGCACAAATCATCGCTGACACACTTTCAAATCTTTTGGAAAGCTTTTGCAGAAAAGTGAAGCTTATAATAAGACTGGTCAGTGATTGGTCAGGTGTCTATCCAATGGCAATATTTTGGCCTGGTTTATGACATGGCAGGTCACATGCATGGTCGTGGAATTGATCTTAAAATATTTATTATTCCTGCTAAAAAGATTGATCTTCATGAATAACATAGAACAAAAACAAAGGAACTGTTCAACAGCAATCATATCCTAGTGTTCTTAATCCTTTATATTACAGTAATGTATCATGTGTGGTCTTGACATATTAAACGATTGTGATTTTGCTTCTAGACTCATTGGATTGTTTGCGCTGCCCTCCAGAGTTTTGGCCCAACACCCAGCAAGACAGCTGCCTCCCAAAGCCTGTTGAGTTCCTCTCCTGGGATGAAACTTTGGGCATCATCCTAACAGTGTTCTCCGTTGCTGGGGCCTTCATGGCTGTTTGTGTAGCTGCAGTATTTTACAAGCACAGGGCGTCTCCTATAGTCAGGGCGAACAACTCTGAACTGAGCTTTCTGCTGCTTTTCTCACTGACCCTGTGTTTCCTCTGTTCACTTACTTTCATTGGTCAGCCCTCTGAGTGGTCCTGTATGCTGCGCCACACAGCGTTTGGGATCACTTTTGTGCTTTGCATTTCTTGTGTTCTGGGAAAAACATTAGTTGTGTTGATGGCTTTCAGAGCTACACTTCCAGGTAGTAATGTCATGAAATGGTTTGGGCCTCCACAGCAGAGACTCAGTGTACTGGCATTCACTCTAATACAGGTTCTTATTTGTGTGCTTTGGTTAACAATATCACCTCCTTTCCCCTTTAAAAACATAAAACAGTACAAGGAAAGAATTATCTTGGAATGTGGTTTAGGTTCAGCTATAGGTTTCTGGGCTGTGCTGGGTTATATAGGACTTCTGGCTCTTTTATGTTTTATTTTGGCTTTCCTGGCACGGAAGCTTCCCGACAATTTCAATGAAGCCAAATTCATCACATTCAGCATGCTGATATTCTGTGCAGTGTGGATCACCTTTATTCCAGCGTATGTCAGCTCTCCTGGAAAATTCACTGTAGCTGTGGAGATCTTTGCAATATTAGCTTCAAGCTTTGGTTTGATTATTTGTATTTTTGCTCCCAAATGCTTTATAATTGTATTTAGACCAGACCAGAATACGAAAAAGCACCTTATGGGTAAAGTGCCATCTAAAGCACTTTGAGAGCTTTGAAAAAAGCAAAGTTAACATGATGAACTGGAAATTTGTCACAATGTATAATGTTTATATAAGCATAGTCTTCAAATCTCATCAATATTCTTTTTTAAATATCTTTTCTATGTACCAGTTGTACTCATCTAAAATATAAAGTTGTACAGTTAAAAAAATAAATATGATTTTGCTTGCATTGGACTCCAGTATACTGATTAGCTGTTTTAATATGCATAGAGTCAGCTTTATTAAAGTTTTTACATTCACATTATTATTGCAATAATCCCTTGAAATGGAATTTCAATTACCACAAGCTTTTTTTTCAATTTTAATATTTTTAGATAACAAAATAAAATCATACCATTCAAATGAAAATGTATTGTATGCCCTCATTCCATGTTCAGTTAGCTACTCATGTGTACAGCAGTCTTAATAAACAGTAATTGAGTGATAAGTATGTGAAAGCTTGTGGTGAATATACGAAGTCATGAAACATTTATAAATATATTTTTGCATATGTGGGAACGTAGTAATGAACATCCTTTAAAAAGTGACCTTTTGTGACATTTAAAAAATAAAAAAATGCTGCACATTTTATTTCACAAAATGAAATTTACTGCTATCAGTTTGCATTTATTGGACATCATTATTCTTAAATGTTTAGTGCTAAATTGTATTGTAATTCATAATAAATCAATATTCATATGTAATTTAAGTTTTGTGAAGTGCTAGATCTGATGCTCCTACTTTCTGTGTATGTCCTGTTTAATTGTAAATTCTGTGATAGATTTAATTACGGCATTTAATTATTGCTCTTTATAGGACAGCACAGCCAACTGTATACTGATTAAACTGCAATTAGAAAAAATAGTGAATGGTTCATTTTTGATGTTTTATCCACTCATTCTTCCACTCATTTTCCACTCATTTTTCCAGGTTAGTTCTCAGCAAAAATAGTGTAACATTTAGGACCAAAAAATCAGAAAAGCAAACCAAAAGTGGAGTCTAGCGTGGCCTCTATACCCTCACTGCAACTGTGTATTTCCCTGTAATGCTGTATGCAGGTATGAATGAGATCCAAACACCAAAAAAAAAAAGTCATATTGCACTTTATTAATCAACCGCATTTGTGAGAGTGTTTTTAGATGTATATTATTCAGGCTTTCAGTATGCATACTCAAACTTTATCAGGAAATATGTGAAAGATAATTAGATATCTATCTCTATCAACTAATTATATACATTTTATTAAATACTATATTTTAGATATGAATGAGAGAGAAAAAAAGAGTCCTTCTTGTCAGCAAAAAATGAATTTGATAAAGAACCATGTATACCTTAAATCAAACAAATCTTGATGGAAGATTTTTACATTATTATTGAATATTGTAATGCACATTAAATGTAATGTAATGAAACACAATATTGAACAAACTCGAACAGGTCATTTTCTTCAGAATTTCAGTACACCATGCCTCAGAACATAAATAATAAGGGCTTTGTGGATAAACAAAGTAGAAAAAATAGATCTAGCATGATAAAATGTGTACAGCTCAGGTTATAGTAAATAATAAGCCTGTGATTACAGGAAGATGAGCTTTAGAAAGGTAAGAAAAACTCATTGCTGCAGAGACCTTTGCAGATGAGAAGATCCACTGACTATAAGTAATATAGTTTCACAGCTGGTGAAAGTCTGGGGTACCATAGACTGGACCAAGCAGAAAGATACCAGGCCCACACAGGTCCTAAAGAGAGTTGAAAAGATGAAAACATAGTTATCTAAGAATGTTAGGGAAAATGCTTTGAAAATACTGAGATTAACTTAAACAAGGTGGGGAAAAGAAAATCAGCTATGTTACCTGCCCCAAAACCCCTATTTTTGCTAATTCACTCATTTATTTATGCATTTTCATACCAGTATATATGGCACATAGATAGAGCCAGAACCAGAGATCTCTTCCATTAATGTGCATCCAAAGCCAGGTCTCTATCAGAATATGCAATTTGTCCACCAATTACACTTCTGAACTTTGGCCTTGAGAGAACTTAATAATATACTACAGCTTTATGATGCAGATGGTTGAGCCCTCCACAGATATCACCTCCATCCTTCCCCAGCACATCCAGTAAAATTCCTCTATTGTCTGACACCTACTGGTAGAAAACAAACCAACAGTACCAGTACACAGAGGGTCCTAGGCAAATTCATTGGCATATTACAGAGAGAAGGACTCCGCTTTATCAAAAAAAAAAATCATGATGTCATCTGGATTCATAGGTGACTGACATCTACTTAAACCAATGGGGTGGAAGGAAGGTTGGGAGGAAGAAAACAACAATTTGATCACTAAGCAGACTCGGATTTTTATTTTATTTTACAGTGTTAAAGAAATGAATGGTAAATGTTACAATTCAAACAAACAATTAAATAAATAAATCCATATATGTATATAAATAAAAGTGCATTGCTTACAATTAATTGAAACGTATGCATTAAATTAACATGAAAACGCAATAGTGTGGCCCTTTTTTTTTTTTTGTTGTTTTTGTTTTTGAGTGTTTCAAGGTGTTTATGTACAACAGATGTAAGGACTGGTCCAATATTGCCATCTGCAGGATTCAATACTGAGAGTCAATATATGGTAATTTTTTAACTGTTAAAAATATAAAAAAAAAAAAACAATATAAAAACAGGTTTTCCACATTTGCTTCATATGACCTCTTCAGTTGCTATTCTATGGTTCTGGATGAGAGTCGAAACTGACTCTCTGAGACAATGTCTATTGTTAATTAAATCTGGAATTGAATTGACTATGCCATTATTATTGCTATCCAAAGACTATGGAAATGTTATCCATTTTTATACCCAAGTCAAATGTATTCTTCCAGGCATATACATTCTTAACTCTACAGCAATATTCTTTGCTATGCAAACAGCTAGAGGAAGCAAACTACCTTTAATTGCCTAATGAGTAGCATAGAAACATGCAGTGATAATGACAATTTGCAGATAAGAATGAAGACCCCCTGGTCAACAACATTTAATTGTTTTAGATTTTTTTTTATGATTGTCACCAGTAGTGCATTCAAATTCAAAATGACTATAACCTTAGATTCATTTTCCTTTTTACTTTTACAATGCATTTTACAATGAATAAAAAAATAGCAAAAACAAATGTTGTCACAAATTCTGGAACAATAGATTTATTACCACCACAATGGTGAAATAGTTAACCAACCCAAAGTGAAATTACAGGATGTCTCTATTCTTTTTATTCTGAAGGCACTTAATGATTTCCACTCTAGAAATAGCATTGCAAAAAAAATAATAATAATAAAAAATAAATAAAAAAAACTATAAGTATTCGAAATAATAAATACTTACAAATAACATAAACCAATCCATGTTAAAGAAATATGCATACAGCTTTTCTGAGGTTAAACTTAATGGTACTAACTTCACATATCTTATCATATATACATATATTTATATATCTTCTGTAGGGTAAAGTAAATAGTAAAAAAAATGTAAATAATCATTACATAAATTAGAAAGAGTATAATCATATAAGTCACAGCCAAAAAAATGTGAAGTCATAATTTCCCAAAGGACCCACAGAGCCTCAACAGATACAGTATATAAAACTGAACTCCAAAAACTGTTGGAGAAGGAGACAGAACGAGGCAGAGATAAAGAAAGATGTGGTCTTTTTCATATCGGTATCTGTGCATAGCTTGGATCTCATCATTAGCGCTCTTCTCTGCATCTTTAGTCACATGTTTGGATCTAGACTCAGGAACCTGTCAGCTCAGGGGGCACTTCAGGCTAAATGGGATGCAGCAGGATGGAGATTTTATTCTAGGAGGCCTATTTGCAATCCACTTTATTACTGTTTTTCCAGAGTTGAGCTTCACAAGTGCGCCGGAGCAACCTTATTGTGAACAGTGAGTGGGTTTGACTACCAAAATTACACAATTTATTTTAATAAATTTTAACTTCATGATTTATCTCTTTGTGGTATTGCGACAGGTTCGACATGGCAAACTTCCAGCAGGCAATGACAATGGTTTTTGCTATAGATGAGATCAATAGAAATCCCAACCTGCTTCCTAACATAACACTGGGATATCATTTATATGATAACTGCGTGAAGCTTGCGGTAGCATTTCGGGCAGCCACAGCCCTGATCAGTGGGACTGATGAACTTGCCTCCGGTCTGAATTGCACCAGTCCTCCTCCGGTGATCGGAATAGTGGGAGATCCTGGTTCCACTCATTCTATTGCTATCTCTAGTGTGCTGGGGTTGTTTCGAGTGCCCATGGTACAGATGCAGGGAAAGTTCTGATGGCTTTTAAGAAACTTTTTTGTCATTTGAATTTTCTTTGTATTAAATTGTGGCTACAGATTGTTTATGTAATGATTTGCATCAAGAAAAGCCATGTATTGCTCCAGATTCTGTCATTTTATACCTGCTTTTCTTTTGTGCATTCTCTATCCCTGATTACTTTTTCCATTTCTGTCTAACTTTTCATCAGGTGAGCTACTTTGCCACTTGTTCCTGTCTCACTGACCGGCATCAGTTCCCCTCGTTTTTCAGGACAATCCCCAGTGATGCCTTCCAGGTTCGTGCCATCATCCTAATCTTGAAGCACTTCGGATGGACCTGGGTGGGCCTGGTGTACAGCAACGATGACTATGGGATCTATGCTGCCTACTCCTTCCACCAGGATGTTCAGGAACAGCTTGGCGGCTGTGTGGCTTATTCTGAGATGCTGCCCAGGGACAACAACCTCAGAGATGTGGAGCGTATTGTCAGAGTGATCAAAACCTCCACAGCTAAGGTGGTGGTGGTGATCTCTACTGATGCCTACTTGGTTTCATTAATACATGAAGTGTCTCTCAGAAATGTCACTGGAAAACAGTGGATTGCTAGCGAGGCCTGGGCTACTTCATCCGTCTTCCTCACACCACACCTGCTCCCGTTCCTTGGAGGAACTCTAGGCATTGCTATCCGTCGTGGGGAGATTGCAGGCCTTCGGGATTTCCTGCTACGTCTGCGCCCTGACACGAAGCCAGCAAACAATATGGTCCGGATCTTTTGGGAGGAAATGTTCGGATGCAGGTTTGATTCAGAAAACATGCAGACTGCCATGAAAGATGAAAGAATGTTGTGCACAGGGAATGAAGATCTGAGCAGCACAAAAACAGCATACAGTGATATGTCTGAATTAAGAGCATCCTATAATGTATATAAAGCAGTTTATGCGCTTGCTCATGCCCTGCATGACCTGACACAGTGTCA
>JAAIIK010000125.1:20778-37790 GCA_014706435.1 Silurus glanis
AGTGATGCAAACCCACCTGTGGAGACCTACACCTGGTTTAAGGGAATTATATCAGTGGGAAAAGAAAAGACCTACAACATCTCTAAGATCAGTTCTGAAGACAGTGGAGAGTACAAGTGCATGTGCAGTAATAAAGTCGGAAATCAGAACTCCACCAGTGTAACTCTGAATGTTCTATGTAAGTTTAAGCTGAGGATCTCCTCACAAACAATGCCAGGTAAATTATTAGTGATTAACTTTTAAGTGTTACCTTCCTGTCCATTTTAGATCCTCCAAAGAACGTGTCCATCAGTCCCTCTGGTGAGAAAGTGAAGGGAAGTTCAGTGAATCTGACCTGCAGCGGTGATGCAAACCCACCTGTGGAGAACTACACCTGGTTTAAGGAGGAAGAATCATCACCTGTAGGATCAGGACAGAGTTACAGAGCTCTACAGAGTGGACTGTACTACTGTGAGGTTCAGAATAAACTCGGCTCTGAGAGATCAGCTGCAGTGTCCATCACTATAACCAGTAAGAGAGATGATCAGACATTACTGTTTCATCACTGCTCTGTTTTACATTCTGTACTGCAGATGAACTTATTTTAATTGAAAATATTTTTACATTTTACTTTTCTGTGTGTGTGTGTGTGTGTGTGTGTGTGTGTGTGTGTGTGTGTATACATAGATGTCTCTGTGTTATCAGATGTCTCTGTAATTGTGTATGTGGCTGTTGGATTGTTTGGACTTGCAGCTCTTCTCTCTGCACTCTTCTGGCTGAGGTGAGAATAAATGTGCTGATAAATTCATCATTAATTTCTCTGAAGATGATTTTGATCGGGAAATATTTGACTTTTTATGAACAGATGCAGGAGACAGAAGAAAAAAGCAGATGAAGGTGATCATCAGGTGAGTAAATACAGACCTGTCCATCAGGTGGCTGCTTTGTTCATAATAAACTCTTACTGTAAAGATCTTCAGCAGAACCTGCTCATGTTCTCCACCCCTCTTCTCTGCAGAACATTGGGCTGAGTGCTAAAGACGACACGTATGCAGCTCTCGACCCTGCAGACCGGAAATCTGATGATGTTTATCACACACTTGCAGTAAGTTTTAACTGAAACATACAGTTACTGCTAGAATGTATGATGATGAAGGTCTAACAGAATAATGCCTTTGATTGTTATAAATTAAAATATAACAATGCGTGGCCTCCTTATTCGCAGGTTTCTCATCGCAGTCCTCCTGATGACACGCTCACTTCTGACTACTGCATTATGGATGTGAGTTTTAGAGTAATGTGATCATGTGACTTTTTATTTGAAGATGTTGAGTTACGATACACAGCTGGTGTAATGTAACTTTAACACAAATTTCTGATTGTCATGTTCGTGTGTTCTCTTTCAGGCTTTGAGTAACATGATGAAGAAAATGAGTCCTGAAACAGCTGATGAATAGAGAGAACTCCTCACTGAAGTGGAGAACCTGAATCACTTCTTTACACCAGCAACATCAACAACTTACAGCCAGTTAAAGCAGCTTGAATCGTTTTATAACTGTTTGTGTGTTACACTTAAATACCGAGTGTCAGATTAATAAGTTGAAGTTGAGTTACTGTTACCACACCGAAGATGATTATTTTTGTCCCCAACATATCCCCAGGTGTTCTATTTCTCTTACCCCACTCCATGATAGCATGGGTTTTATTAGCAACAAGCTAGCCAGCTAGTGATGTCGAGAAAAGAAAATCTAATCCATTTTGTTTAGCATGTATTTAAAAAACTAAATTAGAACTTAATTAATCAAACATATTGATCTAATAATTAGTGTAGAACTTAATAGATACCATAAAAGTAACGTAGCTTAAATAAACCTATTTAGCCTATATCATAATCAATCATATTTAACCTATTTACTCCAAATAAACTTAAACTGATACTAACACACTAAAGCTGAGTGTGCGGGTGAAATAAAACCGTGTAGGAGGCAGATTTAGGGATGTTTATTGGGATAAACGAGCCAGTAGGCCTTAGGATTTGAAGAAGATATGAGAAAATAATTGGGGTCGGAATCAGGTGAAGGTATGGGAGGAAAATAATTGTTAGGAGGTAGGAGAATAATCAGTAGGAGACCAGCAGGAAGGATAAGGAGAGGATGGAAGAGTTGATGCAGGTGTGCAAGTGCAAAGGTTGCCATAGTCTTCGTTTTCAGTCTGTGTTTCAGGCTGGAGGACAATTGAGGTCTGAAAGGGGTTATCTGGAACAGTTTTGGGTAGAGAGATGTTCAATAAATTGTGCAACCTGGGTTGCTATTGAGAGCAGTTGAAACTGACGATAATGTCCTCGTCAGCTGACCCAGAACGTCTGCGAGAAGAAGCTGGATGAAAGGAAACACTGGATATAAGATGTGAAGGAGCACATAACAAGAACTTGGCATAAGATTACCGTGTGCACCTGGCAGAACCAATGAAGGAACACAAAAACAAGCCCATATAACACAGTCAGCTCTGAGGCATACAATAACCTTAAAGTATAGACATGAATAAGTAGAACAGTACAGTTAACTGTATATGAGCAGATCATCTAACTAGAAGAATATTAGCTTGATAACATTAGAATAGTAAACAGCATTAGAAATGACAATAAAAGCAGAAAACTTACACATCGCAGAAGCAGGAAGGAAATTGGGTTGCAAAAAAAAGATTGTTCACGCGCGAAGGTTAAAACAAAACGAGGCTGAACCTGAGGAAGTGAAGGTTTTATACAAACGCTAATTTTTTTAAATGTATAACATGAAAAGGCTGAAAATAAGGGTATCTGAAGGGAGCAGGAAGTCCACATATGGACTCACAGGGAGGGGAGGAGACCCAAGGTTAGGAGATAAGAGGAAATGAAAAACAAGGAAGTAAAAAAAAACATTAGACAAATATAAGGGGGATTTGCCAAGGCAAAGAAATTGGAAAAATAGAGGTGTGACACCAGGGTATAAATGTATGTGTGTGTGTGTGTGTGTGTGTGTGTGTGTGTGTGTGTGTGTAAAGAGTGTGTGCGCTTGATCATTTCCTCATCTGAGAACTGAAGATCCTTCATTGGTTTTTGAGGTCTATTGTGAGTCTATTTTATTATTATTATTATTATTAAGTTTGCTACATTGGGAATCAATTGCAACAAAGAATCCACCTGTGACATGTCCACTCAGAGACGGGTTCTGAGTTCCGACACCAGCAATACTGATGATATATAACCTTCTGTTAAAAATGTAAGCTGCTAATGTGCTTGTTCTAATGTGTTTTAACTAAAGTAATAACTGCTAAAAAATTATTTAAAGTAGTGAAGTAATGTTTTATTTACAGTTGATGGCATGAGCATCCATGTTACTCTGATGTGCTGAAATTATCCTGACCTTCTAAGTAGAGTTGGTTTTGAGTTAGTGGCTTTAGTGAAATAGATACTTATTATTTCTGGAATTGACTCTTTGGTCCATTGTGGCTCCGACCAGGATAAAGCACTAATATACATTACAGTACAGCTGCTTTTACCAATCAAAGCATAATATACTATACACATTCCTGTTTTGCTTTATTTTTACTGCAAATAAATATCCAAAATACGACACTTTTTTTGTGTGATTTTTGAAATACATGAACATACTTTTTATTAAAAAAAGAAATGTTGCTTCCAGACCACACAGAACTCAGTCACTGAGTATGACTTTCAGGATTTATGGCTATAATTGGCATCGGCACCATCACATCACCGTCACTTAGCACATGTAAATTTGCAGTTTATTCAACATTCTCTGCACTTGCATCCACGTCCTGCTCATGACAGAACATGACCCTACTAAAATGGATGCAGAAAATGCTAACTTTCGAGATACAGGAGAGGAGATGTATAATCAGAGGCACCAATGAGCGTCTCGGTGCTATTTATGCCTGACCCGATGGCCACCATGTGCTGCCTTCTCTCTCCCGGTCTGACGATTGTTATGAGGATATCGTTGGGTCTCAGAACCTTGTTGAAGATATCTGTGGGCTTCCATGCCTTAAAAAGAACACCACAGTGTCTCTACACTCTGATTTGGACAACCTTGGGTAAAATATAGACATTTACACTTCTTACCCTTGATGTATAACTGATGCTGAAGGAGATATTGAAGAAGGTAGAAGTGGCAGACATGGTCTTCACAGCAGAAAGATAAGATAAAAATTGTAATAATATTAGATACAGTTTCTTCTCAGCGTGTCTCTCAGGACAACTTGGATGTGAGTATATGTGTCAGTGAGGCGTGTTGATGATCTACCACACGGGTGTGTGTAACTGGTCTCTGTTCACAAGTGAAGGGACGGAATGAGCAGTAAGACTTCAGCTGTAGCTGATGAGACTCATCAATGTGCTGTGTTTTAGTCCGGCGATGCCAATAAAGAGAAGAAAGACACCAAGCAGAGGACAGCGGAAGAGTCACCTAGTGGTGACTGAGCGCGAGTGAATGCAGAGAGAAAGATGGGCTGATCCGCGAGTGGGTTTTGGTGGACGCTGAGGAAAGGTGTCCGGAACCGCGAGAGTGTGGTGAGACCCGGCTTCAGTGTAGGAAAGAAAAGCACCAGGGCGAAAGTTTAAGTAAAATAAAGAAAGATCTGGTTGGTAAATTACTGCCTGTTGCTCTTTCTTCCAGCAACACCAGAACCAGAGATTTGTATCAGTCTCCCATAACAGAGATCCTTCATGTATGTTGTGGCAGCAGGTGCTGCTTTGCGTGTGGAGGGTGGAGCCGAGTGGTAGCGTACACATGCAGCTGATGAAGACTAATAAGTGTGCAATGTTTTAGTCCATTTGAAGCCCAATAAAAAGGAGAGACAACAGCCTTGGAAGGAGAGACCGAGCACCAAGAAACACCAAGCACAGGAGACTGGAAGGATGGGCACAGAGGGAAGGCACCCGATCTGGGTATGGGCTCAGCTAGATGTCAAGAAAAGGTGTCAGGAACCACGAGTGTGTGGGTGATACTCGGTCGCCTGTATATACTACCCGTGAATACAGAACGTTCCCTTCAGAAGTTTTAAATTTTATTCTGGCTTTTGGGGCATTCTGGAAAACTAAACCTCTTGCGGACAACAACATCATGCAGCCATTGTTTATAGCCGAGACAAGCTGAAAGTCCTCCAAATGGCAGCTGCAGTCTCTTCACAGCTAATTCCAAAGGAGCTCCAGAGGAAGAAAAGAGGTAGGGGAAAGAGAACAAGACAACAGGAGGCATAGTTACGAAGAGAAGGAAGGAGATTTAAGACATATATTCCCTCTGTCATCATGGGAAAAGTGAGATCCCTGGTGAATAAAATGATTGATCTAGTGTAAGCATGGAGTCAGTGTGTCACTCCTATCCCAAACCTACTGTAGCTGCTCCCCCGTTTGCTCTGCACAAGAGAACAATAGCACCCCTGCTTATCTAGTAAACACGAGGATGCGTTTCACAGTTGACCTGGTGACAAAACAGATGAAGGGAATCCATGCATGAGAAGCTGCCAGCCGTGATGGTCTTAGATAACATTGAAACTTCCTTGATTGTGCAGCCTCTATACATAATATCTATGTTAATGTATATATTTTCTTTTTAATTTCTTTAAAACTTACAAAACATACACTTTTACAGCAATTCTCTAGATGTTATCTTTGCAAACTCTTCTGTCAAAGTGTGTCTGCTATAGCTATATTTAGACATGGCCCTGAACCATGTGACTTACCACACATGCCCTACATTGATACTGCGTGGTGGGTGGGGGGGGGTTGTTTTACTTCACTAACCGCATGTGTACTGTAGTGCATCTTCATTTCCTTAATCCAAACCACAGGTTGTCAATTGTTCATTCATCTCCAGCGATTAAAATGTTAATCTTTGTAGCTCATAACCGTACACTAACAAAAGCGGCGCAAAGGGCAGAGCCGTGATGCGTACACGAAGGTCTTCATTAACAGCGCAGAACCAAGATACAGTAGATTATTAGTCTGAATCTACCGGAACATACACACTCTCTTATTTTCCTGTTATTCTATTGAACTGCCAAGTAATAATTACTATCTGGAAAAGACCTCAAGCTGCAACATGTGCAACAGGTATATACTGTATACACACACACACGTACACACGTCCTTCACTCAGTCGACACTCTCAAGTTAACTTTACTCAAGTTAAAGTAAAGAAGTTTGGGCTCTGACATGTATATGTAAAAAGTAGCCGTTACTACTACCTGTTTTAGTGTCACGCTGTTAACTGGAGGTCACGTCATATTGATATTAGGGCTGTAAAGCTAAAGTTTATTTCTATAGCGCTTTTCACAACAGACATTGTCTCAAAGCAGCTTTACAGAAATCAACAGTGAAGGTGAACGGTGTGCGTTTATCCCTGATGAGCAGCCGTGGCGACTGTGGCAAGGAAAAACTCCCTTAGATGTTATGAGGAAGAAACCTTGAGAGACTCAAAAGGGGAAAGTAATTATAATGTTTTAATTTGAGTAAATCATCAGGTGATACCAGAGAATCTGTACCTCTACTAAATTTAATACAGATGACAGAATCAGAGAATATTTGTGATGTGAATTGGTTTGTTTAAAAGTAGACTTTTTGCGTTTTCTATTTATTTATTTTAGTATGTCTGTGAGGCAAATATCCACTGAGATTCAGGTTGTTTTATTTGTGTCTGTGAAGAGAGATGACAGTGACAGCAGAGAGCTGTCTGTTTTCTTAATTTTATAAAAGCACAGAATTTTTTTGTTATTATCAGTGTATACAAATAAAAGTAGACCCTTTACATATTCAAATGATGTATTGCTCTTATTTATGAGGATCAAAAAAAGACAGTAATGTAAGTTTGTTTCGGCGTAATGAGGAAATAATGCCACAAAAAGAGCAGGTGCATTTGCTGACCCCCAGAGGGTAAACTGTGTTCATCATGGCAGATTTTGGTGCTGATTTAACACTTGGCACATCATGAGAATTATTTTTTTCAGTGGTCTTTATTTATTTTTGTAATATCTGATTAAAGAAAGGATGTCAAGAATGAATGTGTGCTGAGTTAGTTTTAATTTCGCCTCTTTTATATTTATTTATTTATATTGTTAAAAAAAAAATTTTTTAACTTAATTATTTACGTTAACGCATTATTAATTTTAACAGTCTTATTCAATATATTAATACAAAAACGAATTTCAAATTTTGTTTCTGTCAGGCGCGAGCAAACGAAGCGAGAGCCAAATGAAAAACAACGGATTTTAATGACGGGTAAACACGTAGCGAACACACTCAGAGAGTCCAACAGGAAACAATAACGGACGCTTGTGAGTTGTGCGTGAAGGGTTTAAGTAGGCAGGCGGTTAATGAGACCCAGGTGTGCCGCCTTAGTAAGCCGGTGATGAGCTCCGGACGGGCGGGGTGCGCACAGGCGAGGAAGCAGGGAGCTCCCTGACACCACCCCCTCCCCCAGGGACGGCACCAGACGTCCTAACCCGGCGACGAGGTCGACCCCTCGGCCGAGGCACCGGGCGGCGCGGGTGCGAAGCATGGAACTCCGCCAGCAGCGCCGGATCCAGCACGTCCTGTCGCGCCACCCAAGACCGCTCCTCCGGACCGAACCCCTCCCAGTCCACCAGGTACTCGAGGCGACCCCCACGCCGCCTGGAATCCAGCACCTCTCTCACCACGTAGACCCCGGGTTGGTCCACGACCTCAGGCTGAACGGGCGCCGGGGGGCCACCTGAAGGGCGAGAGACAGGAGAGACACAGGGCTTCAGTAGCGACACATGAAATGTGGGGTGTATGCGGTACCTCGGCGGCAGTTCCAGCCGATAGGTCACGTCGTTGACCCGGTCCAAGACCTTGAAGGGCCCCACGAACCGGGGGTTCAGCTTACGGCAGGGCAGTTTCAACCGCAGGTCCCGGGTGGACAACCACACCTGGTCCCCGGGATGGAAAGGCGGGGCGTCGAGTCGTCGGGCGTCCGCGTGTCGGCGGGTGTTGCGGATGGCCCGGCGCAGCTGGGTGTGTGCGGACTCCCAAACCCGGCTGCTCTCTCGAAACCAGAAGTCTACGGCAGGCACGTCACACGGCTCGTCCGACCAGGGGAACAGGGGTGGCTGGAAACCCAGAACGCACTGAAACGGAGTGAGACCGGTGGAGTCCTGACGGAGCGAGTTTTGGGCGTATTCCGCCCACGGCAGGAACCTACACCACTCCCCTTGGTCCTGGCTACAGTAGGTTCTCAGGTAGCGGCTGAGCTCCTGTATCTTCCGTTCCGCTTGGCCGTTGGACTGTGGGTGGTACCCCGACGTTAGGTGCACCGAGACTCCCAGGAACCTGAAGAAGGCCCTCCAGACTCGGGACGTGAACTGAGGTCCCCTGTCGGAGATGATCTCCTCCGGTAGTCCGAAGTTCCGAAAGACGTGGTGAAATAGGGCCTCAGCTGTCTTGAGGGCGGTGGGCAAGCCCTTCAGGGGGATGAACCGGCAGGCCTTCGAGAAGCGATCCACAACCACCAAGACACAGGTGTGACCCTCAGACTGGGGCAGATCCGTCACGAAGTCGATCCCCAGGTGAGACCAGGGACGCTGAGGGACGGGGAGTGGCATCAACTTGCCTACGGGCAGATGACGGGGAACCTTCGACATCGCACAGGTGGAACATCCCTGTACGAACCTCCTGATCTCCTCTGTCATCTCTGGCCACCAGTATCGAGCCCTGATCATCTGCACTGTTCGCTTCTCTCCTGGATGGCCGGAGCCAGGCCCCTCGTGGACCGACCGGATGAGTCTGGGCCTGCAGGAGGTAGGGACATAGGTACGTCCCTCAGGGCACCCTGCCGGGGTGGTTTCGCGGCGGGCGGCGTTGCGGATCTCCTCGTTGATCTCCCAGACGATGGGTCCCAGGATGAGCGTCGGAGGGAGAATGGGTTCAGGTTCTCCAGGTTCCTCTGGCCCGTACATCCGGGACAGGGCGTCGGCTTTGCCGTTCTGCAATCCGGCCCGGTAGGTGATGTGGAACCGGAACCGGGTAAAGAAGAGCGCCCATCGTGCCTGTCGGGGGTTGAGCCTCCGAGCCTCCCGGAGGTACTGTAGGTTCTTGTGGTCGGTGATCACCGTGAACGGGTGTTCGGCTCCCTCAAGCCAGTGTCTCCACTCTTCCAGTGCCAGCTTGATTGCTAAGAGCTCGCGGTTGCCGATGTCGTAATTCTGCTCTGCGGCGGTGAGCTTGTGAGAGTAGAAGGCACACGGGTGGAGCTGTGAAGGTGTGCCTGACAGCTGGGAGAGGGTAGCCCCCACTCCGGTGGATGAGGCATCCACTTCGACCACAAACGGCCTCCGGGGGTCGGGGTGACGTAGAACCGGGGCGCTGCAGAAACGGCGGCGAAGCTCCTGGAAGGCCTCCCGGGCCTCTTGGTTCCATCTCAGGGTTCGGGCCTTTCCCCTGAGGAGTGAGGTGAGAGGGGCAGTGATCCGGCTGTATCCCTGGATGAACCTGCGATAGAAGTTGGCAAAGCCCAAAAAGCGCTGGAGCTCCTTGATCGTCCCTGGGACGGGCCAGTCTCTCACCGCCCTCACCTTCCCTTTGTCCATCCGGATTCCCTCTGCACCGATGACGTACCCCAGGAAGTGGATCTCCGAGCGGTGGAACTCGCACTTCGAGAGGTTCAGATAGAGGTGATGGGAACGAAGTGCCCTTAAGATCGCGCACACGTGTCTCCGGTGTTCCTCCAGGTTACGTGAGTAAATCAGGATGTCGTCGATGTACACCATGACGAATTTCTGGAGGTAGGGCCGGAGTACCTCATTCATGAACCCCTGGAAGACGGCGGGTGAGATGGAGAGGCCGTACGGCATCACCCGGTACTCGTAGTGGCCCGAGGGCGTGATGAATGCGGTCTTCCACTCGTCTCCCCTCCGGATGCGCACCAGATTGTACGCGCTCCGGAGGTCGAGTTTGCTGAACACTCGGGCTTCCCTCAGGTCCTCCAGAGCAGCGGGCACGAGCGGGAGGGGGTATGGAAGTGGAGCGATCTGCGAGTTCAATTGGCGGTAGTCGATGCAGGGGCGCAGCCCTCCGTCCTTCTTGCCCACGAAGAAAAAGCTAGACGCTGCTGGGGAGGACGAGTGCTTGATGAACCCCTGGCGGAGAGCCTGTTGTATGTACTCCTCCATTGCTCGTCGTTCTGGTGCGGACAGCGGGTAAACCCGACCCTTAGGCAGCTTAGCGTCGGGGAGCAGGTCGATGCTACAGTCCCAAGGTCGGTGAGGGGGGAGACGGGTGGCGGCCTGCGCGCTGAACACGTCCTCGAACGCTCGGTACTCCCTGGGGATCTCCACCAGGGTGCGGGTCGTGGCCTCCTCCACCCGGGTAGCACCTAGCACCGCTGCTGGGACTCGTGTAGGAAGGTGGGAAAGGCAGTGAGCCTTACAGTGGGGGCTCCATTCCAGGATGTCGCAGGGATCCCAGGAACATCTCGGTGCGTGCTTCTGAAGCCAAGGTCTCCCCAGGATCACACTGACGGTGGAGCTCTCCAGGACCAGGAACCGGATCTTTTCGCGATGGAAGAGCCCCACTTGTAATGTGACCACCGGCGTGCAGTACTTCACCCATCCCCGACCCAAAGGGCGTCCCTGGATCGTTTTGACCGCTAGGTCCTGGGAGCCCCTCTCTCTGGGGAGGCGTAGCCGGTCGAGGCAGCTCTGGGAGATGAAGTTCCCTGCCGAGCCGGAGTCGACTAGAGCTCGTACCGAAATGGAGAGAGCGGGGGTTAGAAGCGATACGGTGAGGTTGGACAAAGGCGAAATGTCAGAAGGGAAGTCCACCATACTCACCGCAGCATGAGCAGGGCGCGTGGGACACCGATTGACGTTGTGGCCCGGAACACCGCAGTACAGACACCTCCCCGCGGCCCGGCGGCGGTCTCTCTCTCTCCGGGACAGTCCTTGCGAACCTAGCGGCATGGGTTCAGCTTCAGGGGCAGCTGCGGCGTAGCGGGGAGTATCTGAAGGAGACGGAGCTGGGGGCCCCGCAGCCAGGCGTTGAGAGAGCCCGATGGATTTCTGGATGAAGCTCTCCAACCCCACTGAATCCTCCAGATATGCCATTGCCTGTCTCAGCTCTGTATTTAACCCCAGCCGATACACACTGAGCAGCGCCGTCTCGTTCCAGCCACTAGATGCCGCCAGAGTGCGGAAACGGAGGCTGTAGTCCACCACGCTGTCGTTCCCCTGACGCAATCCGAGCAGCTGATCGGCCGTGGTGCGAACTCCGGAGGCGGCGCAAAACACCTCCCGGAAGTGCGCGGTGAATCGAGCGTAGGACTGCACCACCGGGCCGGCATCATCCCATAGCGCCTGCGCCCACGCTAGAGCTCTCCCGGAGAGGAGGGAGATGAACAACGCGATCTTCGACCGCTCCGTGGGGAATCTTTGAGGTTGCATCTCGATGTACAAGTTCATCTGAAGCAAGAAGCCGCGGCATTCTGAAGCTTCCCCGGAGAATTTCTCCGGAAGTGCCACGGGACTGCCGGTGGATGCTGGCGGGTCTTGCCGTGCCGCCGTGGAGGGAAAAGCCGCACGGAGCGCGGCGATCAGGTTCTGTACTGGATCGGAAGCCGTGCTGGGCTGGTGATCCATAGCGAGGTAAGCGCCTTGTGTCACTTCTCACGGCGAATCCTTTCCTCGTACTTTCGGTTTCGGTCCGTCATTCTGTCAGGCGCGAGCAAACGAAGCGAGAGCCAAATGAAAAACAACGGATTTTAATGACGGGTAAACACGTAGCGAACACACTCAGAGAGTCCAACAGGAAACAATAACGGACGCTTGTGAGTTGTGCGTGAAGGGTTTAAGTAGGCAGGCGGTTAATGAGACCCAGGTGTGCCGCCTTAGTAAGCCGGTGATGAGCTCCGGACGGGCGGGGTGCGCACAGGCGAGGAAGCAGGGAGCTCCCTGACAGTTTCCTAATAAATGTATGATATTATTATTTGTGGTGAGAGTAGGGAGCAGGTGGAGAAGATCCTGGAGAGGTGGAGATATGCGCTGGAGAGAAGGGGAATGAAAGTCAGTAGGAGTAAGACAGAGTACATGTGTGTGAATGAGAGGGAGGGCAGTGGAGGGGTGCGGTTGCAGGGAGAAGAGGTGGAGAAGGTGGAGGAGTTCAGGTACCTGGGGTCAACAGTGCAAAGTAATGGAGAGTGTGTTAGAGAAGTGAAGAAAAGAGTGCAGGCAGGGTGGAGTGGGTGGAGAAGAGTGATAGCAGGAGTGATTTGTGATAGAAGAGTATCTGTGAGAGTGAAAGGGAAAGTTTATAGGACTGTGGTGAGACCTGAGATGTTGGAGGACGTTTTGGGTACAACTTGAGAGAGGCCCAGTTGAGATGGTTTGGACATGTTCAGAGGAGGGACATGGGGCAGTAGGAGAATGCTGAGGATGGAGACACCAGGAAGGAGGAAAAGAGGAAGACCAAGAAGAATGTTTATGGATGTGGTGAGGGAAAACATGCAGGTAGTTGGTTTGAAAGAGACAGATGTAGAGGACAGGGGGTATGGAGACGGATAATCAGCTGTGGCGCCCCCTAATGGGAGCAGCCAAAAGAAGAAGTAGTTACCTAATGAATGTATCCAGGCTGAAGATCCACCATATAGAACACAAGCAGAGAAAAGATGATGATGATCAGGTGATCAGGAATGTCTCTGTTCTCAGTCATGTTTCCATCACTGACTCCCTCTGTCTCATCCACGTTAACCCCAGACTTCTTACTGACTTCTGCCTGCTCATTGTGAGCTTCATAAACTAGTCTACATCTGTGGTGTGAGAGAGACAGGAAGTGATGCACCAGTGGATTGAAAAAGCAGTACAATGACAGGAAACAGGTTGATTGGCTGAAAATGGCACAATTAGAAAAAAAATAGTGACATTTCACCAAATAGATTAAAACTAAAATAACGAGTCTGTTTTAACATTGTAAGAAATAGAAAGTACAGATATTTGTGAAAAAAATGTAATGAGTGAAAATAAAAAGTTGTCCAAAAAATAAATAGTGAAGTAAAATACTGATACCAGAAAACTCTACTTAAGTACAGTAACGAAGAATTTTTACTTCGTTACCTCCCACCTCTGGTAAATGATCCCCTGTAAATTTAGTTTAGTAAAACACAAAACACAAGCTACACATCATTGACCAGTTGAGCATTTTAGCACACTGAAATGGTTTACTAACTGCCAGCAAAAACATACAACCACCTGCAACGTCTAACCTGCAACATCACAGCAACATGCTAACTACCCCCTAAAACAACATAGCAACCGCCAAGATACAACTAATCCATAGAAAATGTTACATTTATTTTACATTAAAATATTTCTTTTAATTACTGCCTAAGAATCTGACTAAGCAAACAGATATCAGATATTTTTTTTTTTTTTGCTTTTTTTCTATACACAATATTTATTTCACTAAATTTATCTTTTTTTTTATGTTTAGTTTAATGTTTAGAACAGTAGAGTCTCGTGACTGCCCCGTGTGGCACATCAGCTGCAGTGCACATCAAGGAAATTTAAACTGTGGCAGGTTCTGTTAAAATAAATGTTAAATAGGAAAATAAAACATTATACTCTTCATATAAAAAAAAAGAGTGTGATAAATAGAAATATACTCTTCATATTATGAATAGTTCATTTTTTCTCCCGCTTATCAGTAAATCGGGTCGCGGGGGCAGCAGTCTAAGCGGGCCCCCGCCTTCGACTGCTGCCCAATCCTCACAGCACTGTCCCTTACGGTCCCTCCTGCAGGTGGTGAGCCCACGGGAAGGCGGCCCCACGTCACTCCGACGTCACGGACCTTGATATTTCCCTCGTAAGGGACCCATATTATGAATAGGATATATATTTCTATGCTGCAGTGTGTTTATACCTCTTTATATAAAGTAAAACTGAATTTATGGAACGTGTGAATTTGCTGCTGTTGGATTGAAGCTGACCGTGCTGTGGGTTTCACTTCCTCAGTTCATCTAAACCCCCTTTTTTTCTCTTCACACATGTTTACTGAGCGGGTTGTAGAAAAAAAAAAAAAGAAATACTGCATACACAGTGTTTCCATTAATGCTGACACACCAAGCTCTGCTTTTAAATGTGTGAAAATGGTTGCAGTAAAAGCTTTTTTTGTAACGATGCCTTACAATCACTTTGCTTTTGTATTACAGTTATGGTAATAAATATACAATACAATACAATACAATACAATACAATAAGTATACCAGTTAATGAAGCAAATTAAGCTTCATCGACGTGATCAGGCTCAGTGGACCGATCAGAGTTGATTAAACTTTTGCATGTCCTGAAGGCTGTAAACTAGACAGAGTTTGTGATATTTAAATCAGTCCAGAGCAGGTTTTCGAGATAAAAGATGGCGCTTGCGGTGTATATCACATACTTCAGCACTAATTAAAATCCTAAACATGGCCACTGAGGACAGACATGCTTTCTCTGGACAGATACAATTTACTACATTAACAAAGGCAACAGGACACAGCTATTAATCTGAAGGCTAAATCATGCTAATGAACCTTTCAGATGGTTAAAGTTGAGCTGAGCATGTTAGCATCATGCTCATGGAAACATTAACCAGCATGTTAGCTTTATAATGGGTTATGTGCTAGTTGTTTAGTGCTAAAGGGTCTTAGAGAGGGTACATACATTCAGTCTGTTCACCAGCCTTTGTACTTTGACTATTAAAGCCAATATAATTTCACAGCCGACTTCATCACCAAGGCAACATTTACACAAATATATCTTTGCATTGCAAAAGAAGGAAATGATGAAAAGTCTGTTGCAGTGACTTTTCTTTTTCTTTTTCTTTTTTTTTTTTTTTTTTTTATGGTTATGCTTATGAGATCACTCGAGCATGAAGCTGCAGGGCAGCTGCTTTTCTAAAGGAAAATGCAAATGACTTCATCACAGACAAGCCAGAAAGCAGCTCTGAAATGTTCTGCTTCAGTGCTGATGGTGCTGCTGATGTGCTACACACTGCGTACCGTTTACTATTCCGAGTGTGAGAAGTCGTCTTCATGGGAGGATTTTCTCGAATTCAGAAAGAGTGACAACTTCAGCGCCAATTAAAAGAGGAAACAATATGTTGCATTTATGCGAAACGGCAACACCTCTCACCCACACACTCTTTCTCTTGCACTTTGTTTTATTCTCAGTCTTTCTGCTGGCCATGAAAGTCAAGAAGACACGGTAAGAAAAAAAAAAACTTTTCTTACTAATGGTTTTTCCAAATTTACTCTTTAGTCTAATTGTTACATTACCAGAACAATAGATATGCTCAAATTGTATAGTTTTTTCCAGTGCATTTGCATTAATTGCTAACTTTAGCAACTTTTTACTGATCGCCTCTCTGTGCTAGGAATAACGGATATATGTGTTTCTGTGTACTGTGTATCGAGCTATCAATATTGTGATAAGATATATTTCAGATATTGTGGTGTTGAGTGTAAAATAAAGTCAAATGTAGGACCAAACAACATCCAAAAGACAGCATGTGAGAGGAAAACCCTTTCGATCACTCTGTTCTTTATTGTGGTGTTGCACATGAGGCGTGAGTAGACATTCAGAACTTCAGTCTTAAATAATGAACTAAATACTGAAAGGTTTTATGTTTATATTCTTGATAGTTTATTCTGCTGTATTGCTGGCTGTTTTTATACTAGGACACATACTTTGTACAGGACCTTCAGGTTTCTCCAGGTATCATGGAGATATCGCGATTGGCCTTATTGTCTCATACCGTTACTTCATACTACGTTTTGTATTTTCCTCATGGCTGCTTCGGTTATTGCCTAATGAGTTGAATCAGGTTTGCTGGGATAAATGGTGATATTTCTTGAGCAATTATCAACAATAACAGCCGTTTGTGCTACTAGTTCATGCTCTAATATTTGCATAACTTCATGCACAAGTAATAAAGCTGCTTTATATATATATATATATATATACCGTGCATTTGGTACCTGGGCCTTCAGTGAGGACATACCCGACTTAATCCACCTCTTAATACCACCACTATCACTATTATAGAAACCATCAATACAATACAAAAATGCAAAATAACAACATGTAGCATTATAGACAGTGGGGCATTTCACATTTGGAGGGTGAATACCATTTTAATAAAGCAAGCTCCAAACCTCTACACTACAACTGTGCACCTACAACATCTGGAGCAGTTCAGAATCAATATATGTCTAATAACATGTCAAAAAAATTAAAAATTAAATAAAATACAACCTACTCACCAGAGATACAGACTCATAATGTGCAGCGCCCCCCAGAGGCTGTAATCCAGTGGTACCGCTCGTATTCACTGGTCTGGAAGTGGTGAACCAAACCCTTTCCCAGGCTGAGACACGCTAGCTAGCTTCAGAGTTGGACGACCTCCTCATGATGTCTAGCTTTTCTTCAAAATGGATTTTTAAGTATGTTCGAGACCAAATAAATTTTTCTCCCTCCGTAGGCATAAAAAAGGCTAACTCAGATGTGTTAATGTATGCAGAGCTACACACGTGTTTTGCCAGTCGAACTTGGCTGTAACAGTTTCCCTCTGACCAACCAATCAGAGGACGGAAAAATGCTGACGCTATTCTGACGCTAATTCGCTGAGGCAAATTTGAAATCAGATTGGTTAAAAAAAAAAAAAACTAATTCTTAAGGTGACGATGGTAAAAAGGCCAGCAGTACTGACTTTGAAGGCCCTGGGCAGATTAGATTGACATGACAGCACATAGAGGCTGAAATCTGATTGGACAAAAAATATAACATCCACATACACGTACTGGAAGCAGTGCAGCCGAGAGAAATGCTACGAAATGAAAAGAATAAACTGTTGGGAATAAATTAATACAATTTCATGAAACAAATATAAAAAAATAAGGTGAAAATATAGGTCAGTGCTTTTGATAGTGTTTAGGCCAGCAGAAAAGGTTTTGCTGGCTCTGACTTCCCACAACTGGTGTGTGTGTGTGTGT
>JAAIIK010000125.1:67834-88264 GCA_014706435.1 Silurus glanis
ATATATATATATATATCAATTTATATATATATATGCATTGCTTCTTTACTGCACTGGTTGAATATTACAGCTTTCACTTTTTTATGAAGGAAATATTCCCTTCCCTATAAGCCTTCAGCACTTCCTCATTTTTATGTCGTATTTTCATTGACACGTGTTTTTCATGTTTAGTTTCGGAGTCAAGATTATTTTGAACAAAAAAACAGAACCATATGACTGTATGAGCCCAGTAGTGGGATGAATTTTATTTCACCATATGAACCAAACGCCAATGTATAGAAGATTGTCTGCGTATTAATAAAGGCATTTCCCAGCTTTAAGTTTCATCTGGAAAATATTTGGACCTGCCTGTCAGACAAACGCACTCGACCTTGGAAGGCTAGAGATGATGAGGAAGTCCTGCAGCACTCAGTCCAAAGGAACAAAAGGTGGTCTTCCTGATACCTGCACACCGTCAACATCCAGAACCCTGGAAGTACATGAGCTTAGCCAGTGCTCGAATTGAGACTTGTTGTGCAATTCATATATGTTTTACTAAAATAAGCTTAGGTTTCCCGATAAATCTATTTTTTACTTGTCATGGGGGGGGGGGTCCCTGATGCCTCATAGGGGGTCCTGGATCCCCCCCACCCCCCTCGTCATTTCGAGCACTAAGCTTAGCGCAAACACACACATAAACACACACAAATACAAACCAGACACAAGAAATACAGTGCAATGTTTATGATCAAATTGCGTTTCTAAGGATGTGTATTACAACAACCAACTACAATAATATTTACTGTTATAATGCGTTCTTTAATCCTGACCTTTAATCCTGACTTCACACATATTGCGTGCAATAAACAACGACATGGTGGTTATTAATATGTTAGCGATTGTTATTATCATTGTCGTAGTTGCTGGTTGTTATGACTGGAGTTTCTGTATATACACAGCAAAGAGAGAAAATTAGCTCGGAAGTTAATCATAATCTTGGAAAATCTTCCACATTCTCCTGGAGACCTTGTTACACCTTTTTCCAACTTCTATGAAAAACCCATTCGTCTTTAGAATGTTTTGTATAAATTTATTAAAACTGTAACGTTCAAGTTTATGCAGTTGGTACAGTCAAAAAATGTAAAAAAATTGCGATGAAAAACATCAAGGATGAAGAATTTATCCGATTATAAAGCATGAATAATTATTTAATAATTAATTCGGAACATTTTATTGTTGCACGTGATGGAAAAATGATATTAATAAAACAAGAAATTCTGCTCCTCCTTCAATTAAGTTACAAGAAAAACTTTGGCAGGAAATGGAAAAGCACTCGTTTAAATATTTGATTAAATTGAGTATTTAGTAGAAGTTTTATATAATTTAGCGGTAGGTAATAAATTAATATGGTAGAAATGTAATCACAATGTTTGAACTTTGTTACAGTGATTATAATCAAAGAACTTTTACCCTTTTGTTTTGTAAGTGATGCTGTAATACAGGAAACATACACAATACCAGTAAATGAGCAAACAGCAGTTTTAACTGGAACAGTGATGCAGTGAAAAATGATTTGATAATCATTTAATAGTGAAAAAACTACAGCCGGGTTTTTTTATGGAATCTGTAAAGAAGGTGAATAAATTTACATTTACATTTACATTCGCAGCATTTAGGAGACGCCCTCGTCCAGAGCGATGTACAAAAGTGAATAAGAAGTTGGAGAGTCCAGAAGTCCAGATGTTCCCTGTTTTAAATGCCGATCGACTGGATTCAAGTGTGTGAAAACTTCATCCTGTATTTATGGGCTCATAAAAATGTCACAAAACTTAAGAGGTGGAAGGATTTGGTGTCCCTGCTGTAACGCTGCTGTAGATCACTGAGTTATCCGTTGCTGTTGCAGGTTCAGACCTGTGGAGGAGAGGGGAGAGGATTAAAAGATGAAGAAGATGATGATGATGAAGATACTGAATGATCATCATCATCATCATAAAATATTATATTCTTCATAAAAATACAAATGTCATTGACAGATTTCGTTCAATTCAACAGATTTCGTTAAGCATTTTCAATTCATGTGGGCTCCCATGTGCTTTTGTTTTCTTGAATGTTTGTCTCCCGCTGTCTCGTTGTTAGTTTTGTGTCCTGTGTTTGTATTATTTCATGGACGTCTCCCCGCTGTCTCATTATACGTCTTCATGTTCATTAGTTGTGTATTTATACCCCAATTTTTCCTTTGTGTTAAAAATGTAACTCCTTCAATAGAGTCTCTAGATTTATTTTATTTAGCAATTTATGTTCATTGTTTTATGCTTTTCCCACGTTTGATCTTTTTTTCATTTCTCGACCTCTTCATCGTTGTTGCCAATCGCCTGACCATTACCTGTTTCATGTTTCTGATTGTTGCCCTTTTTATTTTTCTGATTGTTGCCTGTTTTATGTTTCTGATTGTTACCTGTTTCATGTTTCTGATTGTTGCCTGTTTTATGTTTCTGATTGTTGCCTGTTTTATGTTTCTGATTGTTGCCTGTTTTATGTTTCTGATTGTTGTCTGTTTTATGTTTCTGATTGTTGCCTGTTTCATGTTTCTGATTGTTGCCTGTTTCATGTTTCTGATTGTTGCCTGTTTTATGTTTCTGATTGGTGCCTGTTTTATGTTTCTGATTGTTGTTTGTTTCATGTTTCTGATTGTTGTCTGTTTTATGTTTCTGATTGTTGCCTGTTTCATGTTTCTGATTGTTGCTTTTTTATGTTTCTGATTGTTGTTTGTTTCATGTTTCTGATTGTTGTCTGTTTTATGTTTCTGATTGTTGCCTGTTTCATGTTTCTGATTGTTGCTTTTTTATGTTTCTGATTGTTGCCTGTTTCATGTTTCTGATTGTTGTCTGTTTCATGTTTCTGATTGTTGTCTGATTGTTGTCTGTTTTATGTTTCTGATTGTTGCCTTTTTCATGTTTCTGATTGTTTTCCGTTTCATGTTTCTGATTGTTGTCTGATTGTTGTCTGTTTTATGTTTCTGATTGTTTCCTTTTTCATGTTTCTAATTGTTGTCTGTTTCATGTTTCTGACTGTTGCCTGTTTCATATTTCGTATTGTTGCCTAATTGTTTGGGTTTGTTTGCCTGTTTAAATGAAACGTTCTGTTTTTCTATCATCACAAATAAATAATTTATTTCTTCTACAATTCAAATTCTATAAAAAAGATTTGCCTAAAAAACGGACACATTCCAAAAGTATATTTGGCATATCATCTAACACAAAAATAAAATGGGACGGAGCAACAGGATAAAAACACATTTACCTTTGATTTCTGTATAAAACTCATGAATCAGAAATATAAGCAGAATGAAGAGACGTGTTCAAGGTGCTACAGGTGATCAAATGTAAAGTAGGGTTAGGGTCTCACCTGTTTGAAGAGGAGAAGTTAACCGTAGCATATTGCAACTCCTCCTCCTCCTGATGACCACGCTTGCGCTGGACATTAGCATAAAGGCCCTGATCAGTAGCGTTCTGCGCAGACCCCTCAGCTCTCCTCGGGTGTGGAATACTCGCATACTGAACGTCATCACTGGCTGCAGATTGACCAGCATTGTTTTCCTGACGAGTGAAAACAGTAAATAAACACATTCAACTTTCCCATATCAGCTAATAAAATATGAATCAAAAAATGATTGTATTAATTTAATGTTTTAATAATTGATCCTCTGATAATTTTGTTTCTCTTTTTCTTCCTCTCCATCTCGTCCTAGCTTTATCAATTCATCAAAAAATCCAACTATAATAATAATTTGCTCTTTCACTCGAACTAAATCTTGTATATTAATGACCAATTAAACCAGATACATGCACAGTTGAATTTTTAGACAATAAAACACACCGTTTTCATTGTTATAAAGTTGATATTTAAAGGGGCAATTACAGTGTGAAATATAGAATATAGAAAAATCTACATTCCAACTGTCCACATTTTTGCTTTGCACATCATTGCATTGATATCATGCTGAGACACGGCAGTAAAGAGCACCGAGGATGGACTCACGGATGAAACGGGGCGCTCTTCTGACCAGCAGAACATCTTCTTTTTCCTAAATGGAACAGACATGAATTACTTGTGAAAACAGATGTGTATTACTTTATGCTACTGATCACTCATATGAGCTGAAGTGGAGGACATTTGAAGAAAAAAAAAAAAAAAAAGAATGGCTTGAAAGCATGCATTTGAAGGCCATGTTTTACCGGCTTAACCATGTGTATATACTCAGGAGCTTCAGATGGGAGTTCAGGGTTTTGAACACACGGGAAGTTTGTGGTCAGTATAATCAATGATCTAAATGGATACACTAACAAGAGAGTGGATACAGAGGGGTTAAGATGTTACTGATACTGATGAGCAGGTCCTGAGTTTTAATCCCAGCACCGCCAAGCTCCCACTTATGGGCCCCTGAGAAAGGCCCTTAAAATTTTAATAAATGGTTCAAGGCACAAAAATAATTTGATGATCCAGTTTGGTGTTTAATCCACAGCACCTCAGACCTTTATTCATCTCCACACCATGCACTCTTGTGACACCTCGCCTAAACATGGATTATAGTTTTTTTTAATTAATTTCTGCAACTTACCTCAGAAGAGCAATGATGATAATAAGCACTAATCCTGCTAGACACAAGATTATGACTGCAATCACTACAGTTTGTGATTTGTTTTGCATCTCAGTAACAGGTAGAGTTACATTTATTGAATACTGGGGTCCAACTTTATTTATACACTTGCACTTGTAGTCTCCACTGTCCTCAAAGCTGATCTTAGAGATGGTGTAGGTCTTTCCGTTTCCCACATATTTCGTCCCTTTAAACCAGGTGTAGTTCTCCACAGGTGGGTTTGCATCAGCGCTGCAGGTCAGAGTCACTGAACTTCCCTCCACAAGCTCACCAGAGGGACTGATAGACACTGAGACATTTTTTGGAGGATCTAAAATGGACAGAAAATAATAACGTATTAAACCCACGATCGTTTCATTTGTTATTGGTTGTGACGAGATCTTCAGCTTTAACTTACACAAAACATTTAGAGTTACACCACCAGAGTACTGACATCCAACTTCATTACTACACTTGCACTTGTATTCTCCACTGTCCTCAGAGCTGATCTCAGAGATGGTGTGGGTCATTTCTTTTTTTATTGTTGTCTTCCACTTAAACCATTCACAGGTCTTCACAGGTGGGTTTGCATCAGCGCTGCAGGTCAGAGTCACTAAAATACCCTCCACAATCTCACCAGAGGGACTGATAGACACTGAGATGTTCCTTGGACGATCTAAGGGGCACACGATGTATTTAGAGGTCAAATGTATCTACTTTGGAGATCGTTAAAAAAAACCCCACATTTTCGTTGACTGTAATCGGCGTCTCATTGTGGACATAAGGCCAAAACGGAGAGAAAAATCTGTTTTCGAACGAAAACATATTGGTGTGGACACATTTTTGTGCCCCATTTTTTTGTGAATATTGTTCCATAGTTCAGGTTATAGTTCAGGATATTGTCAAAATGTTGTGTTTGGTTTTCAAGTTTATTTTGCATGTAATAAAATATTAGTTGCTCTTGCAAATCTGCTACAGAACATGACATACATGTCTTTCTTCTCTAGGAGGGCATGTACGTTTAGAGCCAGTTCCTGGCCAATCATAAAGATTTTTACGTAGTGTTCAGCTGACACACAGACTGCCATTTCCCATCTTTCCTTCCCTACTGATTCCTTCCTGCATTCCGTTCCTCCTCCTTACAGGACCTATGATATCGCTCTGCCTCCCTACAAAGCCGAGGACCTCGCTTTGCCTTCCTGCAGTTGTCCTTGCAACTAAAACATCACTAATGATCACCTGACCTGCATGAGGTCCCCGAGCATATAAGCGTCTCTTCATACAGTATATTGTATTTATTATAGCAGTTAACCAACCTGTAGTCATTAAGCAAACTTCCTTGTATCATATCAGAATGTCGAAGCTTCAAAATAAACATTACCACACCACTTTTCTTTTTTAAGGCAGTACATTTTTTTCTTTTTTAAGGCAATCCTTTTGCCAGTTTCAGTTCCTCATTTCAGTTATTTTCTTTATCCTTCCTGTGCTTCTCAACACCTCCCCCAAACTTTTGCCACAAAGCTCTTGAACTAACTCTAAATCACACAACCGCATCTCCAGTTCCGTTCCATGCTGCTGCCTCTACTGTCGCCCCAAGCAATTTTCCTAAATGCATCCATAACAGCAATCCAATGCATCATCATCATCATCATTGTCATCATCATCTGACCAGAACCATAGCATCACTTTTCCTCGTAGCTTTTCTGAGAAAAGTGTTGAAGTCATTCACAGAAGAAAAAAAACTTGCTGAAAACAAAAACAGTCAGGGGATTGATTTCTTCTGGATTTACAAATATAAAAACACACACAAATCATTCACTTCGGTCTTGTTAGGATTTAAATACCCATTAACGGTGTGAAACTGGACTTTCGACACTAGGATCTCATTAGTGGTTGACCGATATATCACCGTGGCCGATATATCAGACGATATTTAGAACTTTTTTAGATATATTTTTCTAAATGGATTATGACACCATATAGTGCATTAGTGACAAACAATCAAAAATCCTGATTTCTCAGATATGCACATCGCTCTTCGTTATTTTAAAACAAGACGAGGTTAAAGCAGACTCCAAACCACGTGAGCTCCGGAATGAAAGCTGGGTATAGCGAGGTGGATGAGACGAGAACTATATACGGTAAGCAACAATAATATGTTCAAATATTCCTTCAGATGTTTATTCAGTAATATCCGCTGTACTTAAATGTCTAGGATATGTTCCAGTCTGATATGATGCTAATCGCTACACCGCTAACCAAGCATGCAGTTATACACCTGGGCTATACTAGCTGTAGAATAAGAAGGGTATTGGTTTTGTTCAAGCCCTGAGATTTGGTAGGACATTTAAAACCTTCAGGTCAGAGAAACACATAACTAACCATGAAGTTACCTGAAAGCCCAACATTAACCTCATCTTCATTTACTATGTGCTTAGTACATCAAACATCTTCGATCTCCCCATACTGTAGCCATATACTCACATTTCACACTGAGGCTTCGAGCAGGGGATCGGAGATCTTCATAACCTCTCACAGCACAGCTATAACCGCCTGCGTCATCTGCTTTAGTAGGCTTCAGAATCAGAGTGTTACCGCTGATGTTTTTCCCAATAATCTTGTTGTCGTCTTTGTACCAGATGAACGCCGGCATGTCCGAGGGACTGCAGGTGGTGTTGCACACTAAAACCGTGACATTTCCCTCCACCACCGTTTCAGGAGCCTCCACTCGCAACTCTGGGAGATTCGGAAGCATTCATTAAAAATAAACTACATTTATTTCAAAATGAATAATAATTCCAGTGACAAAAAACAAAAGTTAACAAAGATTTAAATTGAAAAAAAAAAAGAATAAAGCAACACTTTTGTACAGGAAATACTGTATTTAGACACATTTATGTATTTTTGTACCTTGAACATTTCATTAGCAAATCAATTACAACCTACAGCAGTGATCAGTGAATATAACTGATTATATGCAGTAGGAAGTCATGATGTTATTGATTCATAGTAATAATCAGAGAAAACATTGTGCTGAACATTACCTGTGACATTGAGTATTATTCCTGGATGATAGAGGTAATTTTTATCTCCTTTAACTCTGATGCTGTACATGTGTTCATCTGATTTGTTCACATCACTCAGTCTGAGGGAGAAGTGATTCTGTTTATCTCCTGAATACTTCACTCTGCCTGAGTAACCTGGTTCATTACACAGATCAGTCGGCTCTTCATCCTTAACTGGGTCTATTACCCAAAACCTTTTATTCACTCTAACATATGTTGGATGTGTGTACGTGCCGTTCATAACCACTGTAGACCCTTTTACAGCACAGGGATTTTTGCTATATTCCACACTCCATTCATTCCAAAAAGCTCCTGAAAGATGACACATAAAAAAGTTGATTAGAGATCATTATCCTGAGCCCCATAAAACACTTACAGCTTCCTTTCTCTCTTCTGGAATTTCAGGAATAAACAGCAGGTTGTTGCTAATCGCCGGACTACCGCCTGTTTTACTCTTCCAGGTTTGCTGGCAATTTTGGATTTTTCTGCCGGTTTACTTCATATTAAATACTCTTACCCAACACTTGCATCCTTTTCGGTTATCTTGCTTTCAGCACACAACACGGCCGATTAAGGAACCTGTTTTGTGTTTGATCCAGCATTAAATGTGACTGTACACTAAAAAAAAACGATATCCTTCTTTAAGAAATAAAATAGTTTCTGTGGTGTGAACGCAAAATAAAACACAGGTTTATATAATAGGTAAATAATAAACATCGGGGCGGTAACAGTAACTCACACCACATTGATTATTTGTGTAAACCACAACAACAATACAACGCCATGAACGTGATTCAAACCAGGGACACAATTGAACAGAATTTGAAGAGCTTGGTAATTGGGGAGCTCCTTCACAAAGACTCAGCGTGAACTTCTTCAGCAGTTTGAGCTACAGGAGCTCGTCTGTTGGAACGGACCACACGGACCAGCCTTCGCTACCAACGTGCATCAATGAGCCCCGTCCGCCTACGACTCTGTCGCCGGTTCACCACCGTTCCATCCTTGGAGCACTTTTGATCTGACTCAGTAGTCTAGACGTCACAAATTCTTGAAATTGCTCAAAACGTTACGCCCATTTTTCCTGATAATAACATCAACTTTGTAGACAAAATGTTCACCTGCTGCCTAATAAATAAATCCACCCACTAACAGGTGCCATGATGAAGAGATCAGTGTTCTTCACTTCCCCGCCCGCTATGCCCTTCTGCAAACAGAATCCCTGAATTACAAGCGTAAACTCCTCTGTCCTGAAGAAATCCGAAAAAGCAACGTTCTACCACCAAATCCCTGTTTATGAGCTGCCATTATAGATGCAATAATGCGTAAGAAGTAGGACATTAAAATAAACCTGCACTTCCATCAGACCTTCTGATCAACCACATTTACAAGATGTAAGGGATGGAAATAGCATGATGAGTAAATAATGTAATAAAAAAATGACCAGCACTGACTTACCAAGAATCATCAGTGGAGAGAAAATGAGCAGTTGAAATGTGAGTATCATCCTCAAAAAAATCAATAAATATGAAGTTCAAATAAATTGAAATGTCCTGGATGTCTCATGAAGCAGGCAAACTCACGTCGGTTCTTCCTTCAGAAGGCAAGAACTTTTTAGATCACTCGTCACAAAATTATGTAAATGTACAGATTTGCGGAAGAACGGAATCATTTCTGAGAACTAAACACGTTGGAGGATGTCTCATTTGTAAGAACAGCAAGAACCACGACATAAACATTTCACATACTCTCTTCCTCTTTTTAGCTGATTAAAGAAAATGGAATTGAAGTTTTTGAGGATTTCGAGGTTGTGCCTGTTCACGTTAGCGTTCCTGCGTTACAATAAATCCAGCTCACTCTTACACAAAGTAATAATTAATAATCAGCATAATGAATTCTGATCATTGGTTTTGTACTGTGAGGGTACAGTGGTACTGAGTGCTCGGGGAACACAATTTCCTCTTTTTTATTCTCGCTGCAAACGACTGAAGCTTTACGCAACTTGTCTAAGCAACGATCTGGAAAGTGAGCAAGCATTAATAAATGTAGTCATTTCTCAGAGAACTAGTCAAAATGTGTACAGCGTATAATTATTCATACACATCAAACAGCCCACGCACACTGGGAAACAAACAGCGGTTAATTGTTGGTTAATGAACTTTCTGTTCTGCCCAAATGTCCACTGTTTTTATAGAGGATTCTGAAAATTGCAAAACCGAGGCATTTCCACATCTGACCAATGATTCAGCTGATGTTCTGATTTAGGAAAGAATGCAAATGCAGAACCGTTTTTTTTTTTTTTTAATATTCGTGGGAATCGAGACAAAGATGATCAGGCGATCAACAAGTAGAAAACCAGAAACAAACAAAAAAAAACAGTGTAACAAACAACATGTTATGGCTTGATGAACTGAGTTTGAGTTGAAATCTCTTCATTAATTATTACAACCAATGAACTTGTAATAAAGCACAGGTATGTGTAATCAGTATGCAGATGACTGTACTGCTTGGTGGCTATGGTTGGTTGTAAGGGGATGGTATCCTAGAAAATGCCATGCATTTACTCAATTCTTGATTATTTTCTCAGAAAATGCAAGGAAGCATGACTGACCTTCTTCAATGGCCACTATCTAAGTAATCATACTCCAGTGTGTCATTACAGAGATCCCTAAAATTAATGATGATGCCTTTCTATACTGTAGACGTGAACCTGGCCCTCTGGAACTTGCAGTTTACTCTAGAATGTAAAGTAGCTGAAATCATGGTTGAATTTGAGGTCTGTTTAAAGGCAAGGGAAATTTCTAAGCAGAGGGACTTGAAATCGATTGAATGATTACCAAGATAATGGTGTTGTCCTGATTGCTATACTGTAAGTGACCATGGTCATTGAGGTGTTAGTAGTAGCAGGACTTTACCCATCAGCAAAGTAGATGTCTTGCAGCATGTTCAGCCATCTCTTGAAGTAAATTATTGCATTCTGTGAGTGCTGGAATGTCCTGTTGTGGGAAACGTGGGAGCCCATGAAAGTGATTCACTTTACATGAAGTGCTTGTGGTACAAATTTCCTCCCCACTGCAGACTGCTGTTTGTCAAGGTCCCAAGTTAAAGCCGCTACAAACAAGATTTGGGGAGGATACATTTCTCTGCTCATTGATGGAGGCATAGTACAAGCAGAACACAGGGATGAGATATTTAAAACAAGGGGGTCTAATCAGGTGAACAAGATTGGACCTGTGGAGAAGTTAGTGTATTAGCAGTTTTAATGTAAAAGCTTGTTGTGGTGTGTCAATGCTGAACAGGTGCATGGTTTAATATTCCTCCAGGACTAGCTGAAGGTAATAAACTGCGGGCAGGGTCCTGAAAAAGGGGGCCATGATGTGGCTATTTAAACCATGATATGAGTATTGGTAGGACTTTTAGATATTCTAGTCAACTGTAATTTATTATTTTATTATTATAATTCCCCCCCACCCCGTGTTTTTTTTTATTTATTTTTTACATTTTTTATTTTGTTATGTTGCAGCCTGTTACTACATTTGTTTAAATTGACTTTATTCCTCTCTTTAACCCCTTAACGTTCAGCATCACGCAAACGCTTGCAATATCCCATTGTTTGCAAGTGTTAATGTTTAATCTACATTCAGTGCCCGATAATGACAAAGTGAAAGCGGTTTTCACATTGAAACATTGAAGATTTCCAAGAGCACAGTGTACTCCATAATATTCAAATGGAAGAAGTGTGGCACAAACAGGACTTTTCCAAGAGGAGCACCGACCTTCATAAGTCAGTGTGCGAAAAGACATCGCCCTGTGTACATCGGGAGCAGTGCAGCTGGTGATGTTCTGACCACATGTGTTACCACGTCTGCGATTTTATTTTGAATAGCAAGCGAAGAGCAAACATGAAATTTAGCTTGAAACTGGGCAAATCTGCCACAGAAACAGTCGGACCACAATTGTGCAAGCTTACGGCGATGCTGCAACGAGTCGCTTCAGGTGTTTTAAGTGGCAAGCGCACTTCAATAGAGGAAAAACATCACTGGAAGACGAGAAGAGATAACAAAAACCTCCAACAAGCTCAACTCCTGAAAATGTAGAAACCCGTCAGCGACTTGTGCATGATGATCGTCAGAGACCAATTCACAACAATGCTGCCATTGTCGGTGTGTCATACAGAACAGTCCAGGCCGACCCTGAGATGTAGCATCCTTTTTTACAGTGGAAGAGCTTCACAGCTCGACCAAGTGCACCACGTCTCCAGGGGCCACACTGTCAATAGTGAGTTTAGCTGCCAGGTTTTAAGGAGAGGACATTCAGCAAAAGAGACAGAGCTAGAACAGGTTCTATTGAACAGATGGCTATCCCTGCCTGTCCTGAGCTTGATCTTGATCCTGATCTTGACCCTGACCCTGACCTCTGTTTTGCTCTGCCCCCCCTAGGCTCTGGACTGTTTTTTTTTTGTTTGGTTTTTGCTCTGCCCCTTTTTGCTCAGTTTGCCATGACTGATATATGGACTGCTTTTGGATTTTGGTTCCTCTTTCATTGCTCTGTCTGTCTGCTCCCAGATTTGGAAGTTTGTCGGTCTGTGTTTTTCCCTTCCTTTTTCTTTCATTAAAGACTGTTATTCTTAACCTCTCTGCTCGCATCCTGCATTCGGCTCCTCCTCTCAGTCTCACTCTCTGACAGGATAATCTGTCCCTGTTCTTGCATCGAGTTTCTGACAATCTGAGGACAGCACTCAGTCCATGCCTCTAGGATGGTGTTTCTCAGCCTGTTCACCCTGCAGCAGGCTCCAGGGCAGATCCTGGTCTTTCTCTGGGTGTCGTTGCCTTATTTTGCTTTATATGTTGCTCATGTGGACCACATTTTACTGTATGTGTTAGCAACATCAAAACACGGCTACATGTACAAATGACTGTTCTTTTGCTTAAAGTCCGACAAAAAAAACTCACAAAAACGTCATAAATGTTTCACTATTTATTATTTTGTCAGCCATCATCATACACTTTTTTCATATATATAAATATACTGTATATTCCATAAGGGGTTCCTTTTACAGTAAAGAAATTAACATATTCCAAAAGTAACTGTGTGTTTTAAGTAACTCTTACTGCAAGTGTGTGATAAACATCATCAGATTTCCGGCCTGCAGGGTCGAGAGCTGCATACGTGTCGTCTTTAGCTCTCAGCCCAACGTTCTGCAGAGAGGAGGGGTGGAGAACATGAGCAGGTTCTGCTGAAGATCTTTACGGTAAGAGTTTATTATGAACAAAGCAGCCACCTGATGGACAGGTCTGTATTAACTCACCTGATAGTCGCCTTTATCTGGATTATTCTTCTGTCTCCTCCATCTGCTCACACAAAATCAAATATTTCTCCATCGTAAACATCTTCAGAGGAATTAATGCAGAAGATTTATCAGCAAAGTTATTCTCACCTCAGCCAGAAGGGTACAGAGAGAAGAGCTGCAAGTGCCAAAAGTCCGAGTCCAACAGCAACAAACACAATTACAGAGCCATCTGATGGTGTGTACACACACACACACACACACACACACACACACACACACACACATTTGCAAATACTTTCCACAGTTCAGGGTGCAACATTGAGCATTGATCAAACAGAAATATGTAATCAAATCTCTCACCAGTTATAGTGATGGACACTGCAGCTGATCTCTCAGAGCCGAGTTTATTCTGAGCCTCACAGTAGTACAGTCCACTCTGTAGAGCTCTGTAACTCTGTCCTGATCCTACAGGTGATGCTTCATTCTCCTTAAACCAGGTGTAGGTCTCCACAGGTGGGTTTGCATCACTGCTGCAGATCAGAGTTACTGAACTTCCCTCCACTTTCTCACCAGAGGGACTAACAGACACTGAGATGTTCTTTGGATGATCTAGAGATTAGACAGACTGTTAAGATTAAGATATTTGTATTCTCTTCATCAGCTGTTTCACAGAGGCACGTATAGTTTTGCTTCTCGTTTTGCCCTCTGTCTCTCTTTTGTTTTGGATTTCTGAACAAGTAGTTCACATACTTCACCGTAGAGGTTTTCTGTTTAGGCACATTAAGGGGTTAGAGACGAGTGCCACCTGCTGGACAGGATAGGAGGTACATTGGTAGAGAAATTGTTTTGTTTTGTTTTTTGTTTCTGCACCGTCACTGAATCCACCTCTGAGATTCACCACTGTTTCTAGTTTATTGATCCTGGCTGTTCAATTCTCTATTTGTTGTTGTTGTTTTTATGATTTTTTTTTATGATTATTATATGCGGGAACGTAAACTAAAACAAAAACTAGAACAGGGTTTTGTTTATGTCCTTTTTCTTCCAAATATCTCAACAAAAACACCATTTGTTACTCCCCCTGCCATAGACTTCAAAAGGGAAACATTACAAGCTGGTTACAGAGGAAGAATGTCATTAAGTGTCATTCCTCTGTTTGTATGCAAATGTTTTTATTAAATCATTTTTTTTAAATGTATTAACTAACTGGAATTGGAAATCCATGTACTCACATTTCACACTGAGGCTTCGAGCAGGGGATCGGAGATCTTCATAACCTCTCACAGCACAGCTATAACCGCCTGCGTCATCTGCTTTAGTAGGCTTCAGAATCAGAGTGTTACCGCTGATGTTTTTCCCAATAATCTTGTTGTCGTCTTTGTACCAGATGAACTTGGGCGTGTCCGAGGGACTGCAGGTGGTGTTGCACACTAAAACCGTGACATTTCCCTCCACCACCGTTTCAGGAGCCTCCACTCGCAACTCTGGGAGATTCGGAAGCATTCATTAAAAATAAACTACATTTATTTCAAAATGAATAATAATTCCAGTGACAAAAAACAAAAGTTAACAAAGATTTAAATTGAAAAAAAGAATAACGCAACACTTTTGTACAGGAAAAACTGTATTTAGACACATTTATGTATTTTTGTACCTTAAACATTTTCATTAGCAAATCAATTACAACCTACAGCAGTGATCAGTGAATATAACTGATTATATGCAGTAGGAAGTCATGATGTTATTGATTCATAGTAATAATCAGAGAAAACATTGTGCTGAACATTACCTGTGACATTGAGTATTATTCCTGGATGATAGAGGTAATTTTTATCTCCTTTAACTCTGATGCTGTACTCGTGTTCATCTGATTTGTTCACATCACTCAGTCTGAGGGAGAAGTGATTCTGTTTATCTCCTGAATACTTCACTCTGCCTGAGTAACCTGGTTCATAACGCAGATCAGTCGGCTCTTCATCCTTAACTGGACCTTTTACCCAAAACCTTTTATTCACTCTAACATATGTTGGATGTGTGTACGTGCCGTTCATAACCACTGTAGACCCTTTTACAGCACAGGGATTTTTGCTATATTCCACACTCCATTCATTCCAAAAAGCTCCTGAAAGATGACACATAAAAAAGTTGATTAGAGATCATTATCCTGAGCCCCATAAAACACTTACAGCTTCCTTTCTCTCTTCTGGAATTTCAGGAAAAACTGTGGTGTGAGTTTCAGTTACCGCCCCGATGTTTATTATTTATCTATTATATAAACCTGTGTTTTATTTTGCTTTCACACAATAGAAACTATTTTATTTCTTAATGAAGGATATACATTTTTTTAGTGTACAGTCACATTTAATGCTGGATCAAACACAAAACAGGTTCCTTTTATTGGCCGTGTTGTGTGCTGAAAGCAAGACAACCGAAAAGAATGCAAGTGTTGGGTAAGAGTATTTAATATGAAGTAAACAGGCAGAAAAATCGAATCCAATCCAAATCAATGAACATGAGAATCAGAAATCTGATCCAAACCCAGGACACCATGAAACAGAATTTGAACAGCTTGAATTTGAACAGCTTGGTAAAGCTCTGATACAGTCGTCTAGACGTCACAATGTCTCAAAATCGCCCAAAACCTTACGCTCGCCCATTTTTCCTGCTTCTAACATCCACTTTGAGAACAAAATGTTCACCTGCTGCCTAATAAATAAATCCACACACTAACAGTTACCATGATGAAGATCATCAGTGTTAATCACTTTACCACTAATAATATATATATATATGGCAAAGAAAGGAACAACACATGAAGACAGGAACCATTGACAAGGGGGTTTAGATATTACACTAATAAAAATAAAAGGCATGTGAGACATGAATGTTTGTTATATGAGCGGATATTCGCTTTGTAGCAGCACCCGCTATGCCCTACCGCAAACAGAATCCCTGACTTATAAGCGTAAAATGACCAGCACTTACCAAGAATCATCAGTGGAGAGAAGATGAGCAGTTGAAATGTGTTGAGTATCATCCTCAAATAAAGCAGGCAAACTCACATCGGTTCTTTCTTCAGAAGGCAAGAACCACGACATAAACATTTCACATACTCTCTTCCTCTTTTTAGCTGATCAAAGAAAAAGGAATTGAAGTTTTTGAGGATTTCGAGGTTGTACCTGTTCACGTTAGCGTTCCTGCGTCACAATAAATCCAGCTCACTCTTACACAAAGTAATAATTAATAATCAGCATAATGAATTCTGATCATTGGTTTTGTACTGTGAGGGTACAGTGGTACTGAGTGCTCGGGGAACACAATTTCCTCTTTTTTATTCTCGCTGCAAGCGACTGAAGCTTTACGCAACTTGTCTAAGGAACGATCTGGAAAGTGAGCAAGCATTAATAAATGTAGTCATTTCTCAGAGAACTAGTCAAAATGTGTACAGCGTATAATTATTCATACACATCAAACAGCCCACGCACACTGGGAAACAAACAGCGGTTAATTGTTGGTTAATGAACTTTCTGTTCTGCCCAAATGTCCACTGTTTTTATAGAGGATTCTCAAAATTGCAAAACCGAGGCATTTCCACATCTGACCAATGATTCAGCTGATGTTCTAATTTAGGCAAGAATGCAAATGCAGAACCGTTTTTTTAGGATACATTTCCCGAAAGCTTTTTAATGGGGGCATAGTACAAGCAGAACACAGGGTGTGCCATGAGATTTTTAGAACAAGGGGGTCTAATCAGGTGAACAAGATTGGACCTGTGGAGAAGTTAGTGTATTAGCAGTTTTAATGTAAAAGCTTGTTGTGGTCAGTTTTAATGCTGAGCAGGTGCATGGTTTAATATTCCTCCAGGACTAGCTGAAGATAATAAACTGCTGGGAGGGTCCTGGAAAAGGGGGCCATGTTGTGGCTATTTAAACTATGATGTGAGTATTGGTAGGACTTTTAGATATTCTAGTCAACTATAATTTCTTGGTCAGCACAAAAGCTCTGATTGGGCTGCATACAGTGCATTCAGACCCCCCCCCCGTTATGTTTTTATTTTATTTTTTATTTTGTTCTGTTGCAGCCTGATACTAGTCAAGTCGAGTTTATTTCTATAGCGCTTTTTACAACAGACATTGTCTCAAAGCAGCTTTACAGAAATCAACAGTTAAGGACATCAAGAGTTTGATCATAAATCTTTCAACAATACAGAACACTGGAGAGTGAGAACTAACATGAGTACTGGAGTATAAGATTATAAGTAATGTTCTTTCTACAGTCTTATACAGTCTTTATGGTTATAAAACTAGGAGCTACTGAGCAACTCATAAAATAGCTCAACATTTGGGATCATCACAGATCCAACACAAACTTCCCCATGCCAGAGTCTTTAACCAGGAGGTCCAATGTCAAAACTCCACACATGAAGTGGGATCCAGCTGGCACTGGTACGTCTCTAAATGGTTCAGGAAGTTTGCGAGTTCGGCATCTACTTCTTCAAAGGTCCATAATCTTCATGGGGTGGGACGTGACTGGAGCTGGCCGAACCTCAGGATGCCTCAGGATGGGGAGAGAAAGAGAAGTAGTGGAGAGGAATTAGCGTAGCTGCTGTTCATGATATTAACAGCACAAGTTGATAATGTAATGTGATAAGATGACCACATGCGTTACCGCGTCTGTGATTTTATTTTGGATAGCAAGCGAAGAGCAAACATGAAATTTAGCTTGAAACTGGGCAAATCTGCCACAGAAACAGTCGGACCACAATTCTGCAAACTTACGGCGATGCTGCAACGAGTCGCTTCAGGTGTTTTAAGTGGCAAGCGCACTTCAGTAGAGGAAAAACATCACTGGAGGACGAGAAGAGATAACTAAAACCTCCAACAAGCTCAACTCCTGAAAATGTAGAAACCGGTCAGCGACTTGTGCATGATGATCGTCAGAGAACAATTCACAACAATGCTGCCATTGTCGGTGTGTCATACAGAACAGTCCAGGCCGACCCTGAGATGTAGCATCCTTTTTTACAGTGGAAGAGCCTATCATCTCCATGACCAAAAAAGGCGAGGTAGCTTCACAGCTCGACCAAGTGCACCACGTCCCCAGGGGACACACTGTCAATAGTGAGTTTAGCTGCCAGGTTTTAAGGCATCTGAGAGAGGACATTCAGCAAAAGAGACAGAGCTACAACAGGTTCTATTGAACAGATGGCTATCCCTGCCTGTCCTGATCTTGATCCTGATCCTGATCTTGACCCTGACCTCTGTTCTGCTCTGCCCCACACACTTTCATACACAATGAAACTGATGTTTGCATTTACGCTGTTTGTGTAGCGAACTTCTCTGGACGATCTATTTTAAGCCGCATTTCAGCAACAGCGCCCTCTGTGGTCACAACATACGATCTCAATAACACCGCCTTCAGAAGGACCGCCTCCTTGCAACCTGCGTCCATATTTCAAACACATATAAGGACGCCAGAAACCTCCAACAGGTGCCAGATTGTCTTCGAATTACCGTTTTTTCCCCTTTTAAATTTAACTCTCTGTTACCAAGTTGTTTCCGACTGACTATTCTGTCCTCCGGCTTCCCAAACGCATCTGTTTTCCCGACTCTCCCATCAGGGTTACGGATTCCAGCTCGGCTCCGCTCGTGCTCAACGCGCTCCGGGTTCCTGGCTCGGGATCCTCGTGCTCCGTGCTTGTTTTTTTGTATTAATATATGTATGTTTTTTCATTATTTTTATTAATCTATTTTCCAAATATCGAGACAGACACCCGTACACATTTCTGGAATATCATAAAAGAATATAAATGAAATAAATAATCAGCACTGATTTACCAAGAATCATCAGCTGAGACAAAATAAGAAGCAGAAATGTGAGGATGAGTGGCCTCCTTGAAGAAAAGTGTAATAAATAAATAAATATATCGACAGATTGCAGCAACTCACGGCGGTTCTTGCCGGCAAGTTCTCCGATCAGTTTTTACGAGAGCATGCGAACATCTCAAAATCAAAAACCTAAATTCTAATCCTTCATTAGAACTTGCCTGTTGGAGGAGGTCTCATTCCAGACCACAATGAGAACCCGAACACCTGTATGTCTTCCCTCACCACATCCATAAACCTCCTCCTTAGCCTTCCTCTTCTCCTCTGGTGTTTCTACTGTAGCACTGCTGATCATTGTGTTTCTCAGTCATGAATCATGTCATCACTAAACTAAAATAGCATTATATAAGATTTTGAGAAAGGAAAAGAAAGTCACAGACAGGATACACATGGTCAGAAGGGATGTGTGTGTGGGTTCCCCTGGTGGTCAAAAGTAAGAGTAAAAAATGGTAAGGAAGTAGGAGAAATAAGATGGTTCTTTTTTTTTTTTTTTTTGGCTTGCTCTCAGGTTGATTGTGGTTTTACTGCAATGACCTCTACTTTGCTTTTCCTCATTCACAGTTCTTGAAGTCTTATTTGATAAGGATCATTTCTGACACATAATTGGCACCAGAAAGCCCAAATTTTGTCATGGTAACTTTTTGATCTGACACTACTGATCATATTTGATCATTTTACTGCAAAGTTTGCGCAGTTCTTCTGCATAAAAAACACGACTTTGTAAAGGATTGCAGCGAAATTTGGTTCTACTTCATTTCACTGAAATCTAAATCTTCTCGTAAGGAAGGAATGAGATTCAGCACATTGCAAGGAAATGTCAGAGAGAAGATAGCATGGCTGCTTTTTTTTTATATTTTTTTTTATGTTGAACAGCAGATGGCCTGATTCTGCAGAAATACATCTGCTAGAATCAGGTCTTAGTCTCGAGTCAGATGTGTAAAAGAGGAAATTCCAGGAAACTATTTGGATAATATTGTAAATATCCACATTTTGAACCAAACCTCTTGGAGAGTTGAGAGAGAGAGAGAGAGAGAGAGAGAGAGAGAGAGAGAGCGAGAGAGAGACAGACAGACAGACAGACACACAGACAGACAGACAGACAGACAGAGGCACAGACAAACAAATAGACATAAGTCAGACAGATAGACTGACAGACAGATGCAGGCACAGACAGACAGACAGACACAGGAACAGACAGACAAATAGACAGAAGTCAGACAGATAGACTGACAACCAGACACAGGCACAGACAGAGAGAAGGCAGGTAGACAGACGGACGGACGGACGGACGGACGGACGGACGGACAGATAGATAGATAGATAGATAGATAGATAGATAGATAGATAGATAGATAGATAGATAGATAGATAGATAGATAGATAGATAGATAGATTAAGGTAACAGACACGTATTTTTACTTTATAATGTTTGAACTTTTTTACATGAAGTTTGCAGTTAAGGGTGTATGAGAAAGTGAAGCAGTGCAACAAGTGACCAGCCCACAAACCACATTGTATCTCTCTGTCACACACACACACACACACACACACACACACACACACACACACACCAACACACAC
>JAAIIK010000125.1:115265-149440 GCA_014706435.1 Silurus glanis
CAGATCCCTCACATCCACCCTCAGATCCCTCACATCCTCCCTCAGATCCATTCCTTGTGTAGAATTGATCCTTAACACATCCTTCTGCTAGATTGCTAATAGGGATGATAAATACGGTACCATCAGTAATGAAAAGTAGGATTTATTTTACGGTTTTTGAGGGACACATGCACAATCCTTTTGTTTCTATTAAACAAACTTGGTAATGTAAGTAATGTACTGTATAACCAAACAAATAAATACATTTTCAAATGTTCCCCTTTATTTCAATTGAAAAATCCTCTCTTAGCATGAAGAACAGATTTACACACTCACATGGAAAAATGCTATTGACCGTGCTACTGTTTTTCACCACCAGATGCCGCCAGTGGCCCCGTACTCCCTACCCCGCTATCCCTTATTCACTGCATCGTATACCCTGCTTAGGGGTGTCTTAGGGGTTCCACCGGTGTCTCATTAAGCACCATGATGTGTTTAGGGCCATGTCCACACCAATACGTCTTCATTTAAAGACGGAAATGACACCAGTTGAAGGACCTTTTGTTTTGCTCATGCATGGTACAGGGATGTAAGCCTATTCAGACGTTCCAGTGTGGATGAGCGAATTTTGGGAAACCGTTGAAAACGAATGTGTAGAAAGTTTTTAGAAGGAAACACCCTTTTTTTCAAATTGATCCGAATGAATGAAAACGTGCAGTAGCCTACGTTCCCCCTTTTGTTTCTGTTCTTTTTGGCGGGTTGATGTCATTTAACTTAGCATGATGTTCTGAGATCTGATGTGTTGTGTTTTTGCTTTCTGATGGTTTGTAACCCTCTACATACATACAGAAAAATTTGTTTTTTAAATGAAAACGTACGTTTGGATGTTTGGACATCTAGGATATGTTCCTTGGAGGAACTCCTCTGTGTAGAAGAAGCTGGACCTAATCTCAATTAATCCACTTTTTGTTTCTGCATCAAGAGGCACTCAGCAAGAGTCTAAACTGCTCAGATCATCTGAAAGTAAGTTATGGTTGTAAGATTGTATGTTAGTAAGTTACATACTTTCAGGAATCAAACTATTCATGAGTAGATTCATTCATTCATTCATTTTCTCCCGCTTATCCTTAATTCGGGTCGCGGGGGCAGCAGTCTAAGCAGGCCCCCGCCTTCAACTGCTGCCCAATCCTCACAGCACCGTCCCTTACGGTCCCTCCTGCAGGTGGTGAGCCCACGGGAAGGCGGCCCCACGTCACTCCGACGTCACGGACCTTGATATTTCCCTCGTAAGGGACCATGAGTCATGAGTAGATGTTTTGTCAAATTTTTTTAAACTTATTTTGTGCCCCCTGGTTACAGTGATGTAATATTAAAACCATGCGGTTGATTTTACTGAATGTAAACTTAGTTGAACCAATAAATCACATCCAATTACATTTAACCAAGCAATTTATTGACAATTTAACATGAACTGAAAGCAGATTTCAGAAATAATAAATAACAAAACAATTATTTACAGCATTTGGCAGAAACGCTCATCCAGAGCAAGTTACATTGATCTAATTCATACAATTAAGCAGGTTAAGGGCCTTGCTCAGGGGCCCAGGAGTGGCACCTTGATGTGGCTGAGATTTGATCTCATGACCTTCAGATCCAAAGTCCAATACCTTAACCAATAAGCTACCACACTTCCTCCTGGACCAAGTTCTAATTTATAAAAGGCGATTCATACATAATAATGCTAAACAAATAATGTCACACACACACACACACACACACACACACACACACACACACACACACACACACACAGTGGAGGAAGTCTACGCATTACACATTGTACTGTACTAATAAGTTACAAGAAATTGAATGAGAAATAAATACATGATTCAAACCCAGATTTGAATACAGACTTCCCTTTGAACAGATTTTAATGGAATATTATAGGAAACATCTCAACACCTTCTGACCAATGGGATTTGAGAACCAAACAACACTGTGATGTAATAAGTGCTACATAGCGCAAATAAAACATGATTAGCAATATGACGTACGCTAACTAGCCACATTCATTGAGTTTAACACTAGCGTAGTCACACGAGGTCTCGTTTTTGGAAATGCCCACAACACTGGTTCTGGTGTCAAAGCTCACTGCTGAGTACATTATACTTTCACCTGAAGACTGAGCAGCATTAACTGATGGATCAGAGGTTAACTGAGCTGTAGAGTAGACGTCCTGATGTCCTGGGCGTTTTACCTGAGCGTAAACGGGTATTGAAAAATCGGAGGAAACTTTGGGTACGCCAATGTTTGAGTAAATAGGTTGAGGAACATCAGAGGGGTTTGTGGATTCATCAGTGAAATGAAGTGAATTGGAAAGATGTCCTTTGTATGAAGGTGGAGCCTGAGAGAGGAAAAAAGGTGTTGATGACTGTGTTCGATGTACCACAAATACACAACGAAATGTTCGAATGAACCGACGTTGTTGTTTTGTTTGTTTGCTTTGGTTGAATTCTTTCAGCTCTATGAAGGTTCAGTCTACTGAGCATGAGAAACAATAATGACCAGATTTAGGAAAAAAAAAAAAACTTACCACACAATTGTTTGAGGAGTTTTTGCTTTGTGGAGATTGAGCTGGAAAGGAGAGGAAAATACATAACACACACACACTATTATAAAAATGATGTATTTAAAAGCCATTTGTAAACGTTATATACTTCATTCATATTCGTTTCTATCCACTATCATTACTGTCAGCGTTATTCCCAGTGAAGAGTCACGAATTTACAAATGAAAATGAAACACATTTGGATAAAGGTTTTTACTATGAAACTAGCAGGTGTGTTGTGTAGAAAGTGGAAGCGAAAAAGATAGCTTCTGAATGCAAGGTCATGAGTTCAAATCTCACTCTGTTACATATGAGAAACTCTTACAAGCGATTCCTCTCTCTGACAGGAAACCACCACAAATTTCACTTTTTTCACAAGTTTCCTGATTAGCATTTTCACCAGCTAGCAAGCTAATTGTCTGGTAATGTGTTAGCCGAGCAACCTGGTGAGTTTATTTCACTTGCTAGCAATTTTAGGTACACTATATTGCCAAAAGTATTGGGTCACCTGCTCATAAGTACGGTATGTGATTTTTGTGCATCACATTCCACATTAAATCCTAATTTGCTCTTCTAATTCCCTCCACTCTTCCGGGAAGATGTTCCACTAGATTTTGTCGTGTGTTTATGGATATTTGTGTTCATCAGCCACAAGGGTGTTATGAAGGGCAGGTACTGATGAAGGTGAGGAGACCTGGGTTGCAGTCAGCGTTCACATTCATCACAAAGGTGTTCAGTAGGGATGAGATCAGCGCTCTATAGCAGGAGATCTTCCTCTCCAAAGCATGTACACCAGACCTTCAAGGAGTTTACTTTGTGCACAGGGGCATCACCATGCTGGAACAGGTTTGGGTTTCCAAGTTCAAGTGAATGCAAAATTTTATTATAGCGCCATCTAAAGACGTCCTGTACAATTGAGTGCCTTCAGCTTTGTGGTAACCGTTTGGAAAAGAAGCACATATAGCAGGAAAGGTCTGGTGACCCAATACTTTTGGTAATATAGTGTACCTTGTTTATTTCTCTGTGGAATTAATAAGATTACAAAGTCTTTAAAAAAAGTCGGAATCCTGAAAAATCTCATTTCTCCTGCTATATGCTCTCTATAAGATTGGGCAGGTGGTTATGTCACTGTCGCACATCCTACAAGATTCGAACGTCTTTGTTTCTTTGTGAAAAGAAATAAACACTTAATATGGATTAGAGCTAAAACTGTACATGTTGTTCAGTCAGTAAACAGCTGAAAACCTCAATGTTGATGAATCTGGAATGAATGAATATCTGATGTTTACAGTAGATGAGGATGGATTCTCTTCCGAGTCGGGTTCCTCTCAATGTTTTTTTCCTCATGAAGTTTGAGTTTTGCCTTCACCACCACTTTTTACCTCTTTCTCACTCATTACTGATAAAAAAATCGATCTATTTCTTTCCGTAAAGCCGCTTTGGGACAAAGTGCTATACAAATAACACTGAATTAAACTGATTTGAACAGATTTAAATAATGAGTTTATTGAATACATTTGAATAATGAGTTTATAGACTTTATAATACTCATCAAAATAGTCCAAATGAGAGTGATTTCCACAAGTATTCATTTATACGATTGATTATTTTATTAAATCATTTTAATGATATTGAATAATGAAAAAGAATCCGGGTGGTGCCACTTTGTAATTTAATATTTTTAAAATATATTATTTGTGCTTGATTTGAATTATTTGTATTTTAATTAAGTAATTAAATAAATAATTTAATCATTAACAATTATGTGTATAATTACTTACATTTTGGACTGAAGTGCACTTAGAACAAGAGAATTTCAGAAGTTATTGTTTTTGTTTTTTTTGTTTTTTTCATGTAAAACTACATCGACAATCATCACAATCCGTCTAAACAAAAAAAGATATGCTTATTTCCCCTAGATCACGGCGAATAAAACCAAAAGTCACATGGCCTGGTCCCTTTAAGCGTAACTGCACTAATGCTGACTGTTTCAGGCAGTGAAGTAACTCTGTATGATATACCAAATAATTCTGGAATTTCAACATGCTGTTACTTCCTGTTTCTGTTGCCTCCTTAAGTGTTCCACATTCAAATGTGCAGTTTTTGTAAGATCTTTTTTTCCATTACACACAATCGCCTGAATCAAACTCAATAATGTGTTTGTGGTACCTTTGGTCTTCTTTTTCCTCTGAATCACCACTGCAGATAAAAGCGCAATGAGAAGCAGCACTAGAACCCCACCCACGGAAATGACGATGATGGTGGATTTTTGTAAGAAAGGTTCTGAAATGGAAACATGATTATAATAGCAAATTCACCACCACACTTCATCTGAACAATTAAACACAATGCAGATGTTGTGGTATATACAATCTACTGTATGTTGTGCGTGGGACGAAAGTGAAATAGAAATGTTTAGAATGTTGATGACTGTGTTGAAGTGCGATATTTCGCTATAGTCATACATTTTATGGCTAAAGGAAACAAAATAAAATTAGTTGGTAGACATTTAAAGCTGAAAATAATAATGTGAGTCTCTGGTCAAAAAATGTACAGATGTGTAAAAGGACACAAAGAGAACAAGGAGCCAGAACTTTCACACAGTTAAAAAAAAAAACTCTTACAAATTGCTTTCATTTTCTCACATTTTCTTCATTTCGCAGAACAGATGCCACTTTTGCAGAACAGCTCAGACTGCACCTCATGGCTTTCTTTAGTCTCTTTTAAACACAAAAGAAACACTGTATCCCAGAACATTTGATGTTCCGGTTCCTGCAGATGAACTGGTTCATAGTCGATTCTCATCAAGAACCAAACCGATGTGGAGAACATCAGGAAATCATTCGAACAAACTGATCTGTAAACAGCATATGTGTAAAAGCGCCATGGGCTGATGGTCCACGTAGATATGGAGAACTCGCACATGCTCAGAACAACTCCACTGAAATGCACCAGGCCTCGATGTAACATTGGAATAAATACCACGTATTTGGAAGCACATGTTTATTTTAATTTCTGGAATCATTTTGAACTTGAAAAAACCTGAGCACCATGCCGGAGATCCTTAACATCTACAGTAGCAATACAGTATAATATAAAGAGCAATATTCTGCTTTCAATAGGTTGCTTCCAGTAATGCAGCTGTTCTGGGGTTGCAGTTTGCATTACAGTCTGTTGATGGAATGGTGCAACGGGTAACAAAAAATAAAAGAAACATCCCCCACTAAAAGATTACAGTTCAGGAAACTTCTTGTGTCTCACTAAACCATGGGGCAGAGCGATGTGGTAAAAACTTACACAACCTTATCTGATGATAGCTGAATTGTGACAGTGCAGTGTGTGTGTGTGTGTGTGTGTGTGTGTGTGTGTGTGTGTGTGTGTTCCTTTTCTTATTTACAAGAATCTTCTAATGGAATAAAGGCCCAAAGAATGTGATATTTTACTTACTGGCAGATGAAGGTTCATTATTTTGACCTAAATAAAAGATACACAATGAATCACGCGTTGAAATGTGAGGAAGAAGAACAGGCTCAGGGGCAAAACGTTCATACCTGTTGATGAGAATGTGCTCTGAGTAGATTTGTGCACTGATACAGTCATGGAGCGGGTTGAAGCGGCGTGTGTGTTCGGTGAGACGGTACTTGCTGGATTATCTGCAGAGGATGGAAACCGGATCAGGCTTTGGAGTAATGATCCACACAATGAGCCTCATTTAGCAAAGTGTTCATGGCAACTGAAATACATATTTCTGAAAGATATTTCTGACGTTGTCTAATGCTATCTTGGCATTTTTTCCACAGGACAGCTGAGGTATGTGTATAAAAACCTAATATATAACATAAAATCACAGTCACAGTTGAGTTAAATGTACATGTAGGTACATCCTACATGTAGTCGTGGTTTTGGTACCACAGTGTGCTTCCAGTCCTCATGACAGCTTCCACATGAACAATTTTTCATCTAAACGATGCTCTGCTTTAGATTTTAGTGCCAAAGTGAGAGCTTTTCAAAATCTCAAAACAATAATGCGGTTCAGCCATCGCATGTCAGCTTCTACAGCCTCATAATATATGTGCTTATTCTTATAGTACACCATTTCTTTGTCTTGAATAAATGGATAATGATATTTCTTTTCATTTACGCTTGGATTTTTATAATGAAGTTGAGGCAATTGATCGCATGAAAGATTAAATGGTTTACAACTCAAAATTTGTTCTTCGCATGATAAATATGACCCATTGCACATTGTTCATGGGGTTTTTGATATTATGTTAATAGTAAGTGAATTGTTGTGTCAGATTATATTCGTCTTCTCTGTGTAACACTCACCCATAATCACCAGTTGAATCTCTGTGTATTTATCAATCCCTGGCTGCTCGATCCCACACCAGTAAGTGCTTGCATCCTCTCCTCTCAGATCAGTGATGGTGACGGTGAAGATTTTGGCTGTTGTGTTGTCATACAGAGAGAATCTGGTGTCTTCAGCAGGATATTCAGAACGAATAGGAACATCTCTGTATGCAGGCAAATAGGGACATTTACCTCTGCAGAGATACTTGTTGTTTTCTTCATATCCAGATTTATAGGGACATTTAATCTGAACTGATCTTCCTCTGTATCCAGTTACTGTAGTTACAGCATCAGATCCAGCTGGAAAGAAAATAACGGTTGAATTATGCACAACAAAATGAGCTAAATGCCACATGTTTATAGTAAATAGGATTTATATCTGCATCTTTAAAATTTAGGTGACAAGTGAATCAGAATTCTTCAGAATTACACCTGGCCCTTACAGTATATGTCTTGTACACTCAGTTCTGCAGGTTATTCTAAACTAGCAGAAAACATGCAGGTGTATGATTCAGTTTCAGATTCAGTTTTATTATTCATCTCTTGTGTACAATATTTTCTCTCTCTCTCTCTCTCTCTCTCTCTCTCTCTCTCTCTCTCTCTCTTTCTTTTTTTAACCGGCATACCAGGAGCATACAAAGATGTAATTTAATAATATGTAGAGTAAGATCATATTAACCCTTATGTTATGTTGTGGGTGAAATTGACCTATTTTAAAGTAAAAAGTAAAAGAAATACAAAATACAAAGTTGAATGTATTTTTTCAGTATGAAACTTCTTCTGCTTGGCTTAATTAGTGTTATCAACATATACAATTTAAATAGTTCATTTTACATATTTAAACCTCCATGTTCATATTACGTAGATAAAGTTCGGGTCAATTTGAACCGTCAAAGCAGTCAAAGTGGAAGCATAAATGGGTCGGACGTGTCACAGACTATTTGTTGTGAAAGACCTGAGGCTCAGGAACTCGTTTTTAATCGTGATAGTGAAATACAGGAAGATGTGTCTGAAACTGTAGACCATCTTGATGTAAATTCTGAATCTGATGATTCTGATTATGAACCAAATGAGGAAACTGCTATTTAAGTTCCTCCAAGCACGACATTTACATCAACAAACTGTAAAATACAGTGTTTTTCCCAAATATGCGTCAGGCAAAACTGTCTGCAGAAAACATAATAAAGATGGTGCCAGGGGCCACTAGAATGGCAGTGACTCGTGTGACAGAACTCTAGATAAATAAAATGCATTGACATGCATTCTCAGGGGTCTTCAGCCTGGCTGGGGTCTATAAATTAAGCATAAATCAACAGCCAGTCTGAGCGATGCTGAGACAGGCAGGGCTTTATTCCGTGCCACAATGTCTCTGGATCTGGTATATTTCCTCCAGAGTAATCCAATCAAGGGCTGTCAGACGGGAGACAGACAAGCTGACAGCTATTAGCACAGTGTAGGACAAGTGGGTTGAGCAACTTGCACTACTCTACAACCCCATACCCTCATGTCACAGTGGATGAAAGTCTAGTGACATTCAGTGGTTGCTGCCCATTTAGGCAATATATGCCTTCCGTACCATGGCATAACAATCTGGGCAGCATGTGATGCAAACACCAGCTTTGCATTGAACATGCAGGTTTAGACTGGAAAGCTGGTTGGAGGAACCCCAGAGAGGAATCAGGGGCACAACATAACATGTGACAATTTTTTCACAAGCTACAACTTTGATCATTAGTTTCTAAAGGAGAAAAATGTTGTGCTCATTTAGCAAAAAAATGCTAAAATCAGCACAAGAGAGGAGCAGAAACCATGATCTTAGAACACAATGGCACCAAAGGAGGGGTGGACAACTTGGATAAAGTCACGGGGTCCTACAGCACAAAGCGAATGGTGGCTGCTGGTCATCTTTTACAACATGACTGATGTATCAATCTGCAACGCATTTGTGATTTAAACTGAGATCTTTTTTTAAATGGAACGTATCAAAGCTGTACAAGAGGCGCATCTTCCTTGAGGAGCTGGGGAAGGCGATTGTGGTACCGCATATACAACGAAGGCAGCACATGGCAGGACCCAACCTGCTGCAGCTACAGTGAGGGAGGTCCAGGAGAAAACTTCAACTAGTACACCAGTGCATGAGGTACAGTAAGTGTGCTTCTTGTGGTCAGCAAAACAGCATACTAATCATCGCCCACTTCTTTCTGGAATGCTGCTGGTTGACAAAGGAAGAGAAAGAGGTGCCAAAGTCTGGAAGCCATCTGATGATGTGAAGACGAGCATATTGTGTGTGAGATGTGCAAAATTCATTTGTCCCACATGTTCTGTTTAGATGCACATTTATGCACCTTGTTCATTTCCACCTGTTAATGTTTGTATTTCTGGTTCTAAACAATGCAGTGTTTACCATCACAACATGATGACGTCACTTGTGTGCTGTGTAGACTCATGACTCATGAACTTCTTCAGCAGTTTGAGCTACAGGAGCTCGTCTGTTGGATCGGACCACACGGACCAGCCTTCGCTCCTCACGTGCATCAATGATCCTCGTCCCCCACGACCCTGTCGCTGGTTCACCACTGTTCCTTCCTTGGAGCACTCTTGATAGATTCTGACCACTGCAGACCAGGAACATCCCACAAGAGCTGCAGTTTTGGAGATGCTCTGACCCAGTCGTCTAGACGTCACAATTTGTCAAACTCACTCAAATCCTTACACCCATTTTTCCTGCTTCTAACATCAACTTTGAGGACAAAATGTTCACCTGCTGCCTAATAAATAAATCCACACACTAACAGATGATGAAGAGATCAGTGTTCTTCACTTCAACATTTAGAATGTTATAATGTCATGCCTGATTGGTGTATATGTGACAAAGGCTCTTCATCTCATCTCATCTCAAAAACAATGTCAAAGACCTGGAACTAAGCTGAGGTCTTTTTCTTAGCCATTGAACAGGAAAACCAGTATTTCACATGTACAGCATTTCTGATGTTCAGACTTTATCCACTCCACAGATGCCATTCCATCTCTGTCTACGCCAGGGTTATCCAATCTTTTCCACAAAGGGCCGGTGTGAGTGCAGGTTTCCATTTCAACCAAGCAAGAGCAACACCAAATTCTTCGGATGATTTTTATTTGAAATGACTATCAGGTGTGCCCTTGATTGGTTGGAATGAAAAACTGCACCCACACCGGCCCTTTATGGAAAAGATTGGACATCACTGGTCTACGCAGTAAATCTTACATTACAAGTGACTCTGTACACACTAGACAGTTTAAACTAGCCCAATCTGGCAACCCCGTTATTAAACGCTCTTCCACCAATCATAAGGAAGCATGAGCATCATTTAGGCCTCTACAAGTGTCCCACCACAAGGTGCAATATGAACTTGATAAATGGAGATATGGAGGTAAATGAGTGCACTGCAACATATTTGTGAAAGTGAAAGGTGAATTAATTGCAGTACGTCTGTTAAATAGTGGCATTTATCATTTCCAAGTGGTAACTGGTATTTAAAAGAAATTCTGAATTGGACACATTTCGAAAATTCCACTTCCAGTTTCACTTTTCATGTCTTTTTTTTTTTTTTTTGCATTTGGTGGATGTCTTTCCCAAAATAAAGATTTCTCTGAGTTTTGCACATTAGTGTCCTTCCTCTCGTCTCCAACTTCTTACCCTCATTTGTCAACTGGTACAAAGTTGTGTTACTCTGTGAGGTTGTGAAAGACCTCACTTACAAAGAACATTTAATCATTTAAACAGTGGCTCTTTTTTAAAATCTGTGGTCAGATGGAATCAGAGACCTTTTTTCCTTTGAAAACATATGAGAGATTCATATCTTTCGGCTTCTCCCGTTAGGGGGCGCCACAGCGGATCGTCCGCATGTTTGATTTGGCACATGTTTTTACGCTGGATGTTTCCTAACGCAACCCTCCCCATTTATCCGGGCTTGGGACCGGCACTAAGAGTGGCTGGGGTTGGTTCCCTGACCGGAGGCCGAACCTGGGCCGCAGCGGTGAGAGCGCCGCATCCTAACCACTAGACCACCAGGGGACCCTAAAAACATATGAGAGATTACAGGCCACAAATCTGAACTTCCAGAACTTGTTTCATCGCAGTGATTTTGTTAATCAGAAAAATGTACAGTAAAATCCTCGTCCTAACAGATACACAGTCTTTAGAGTCCATTATTTTTTCTAAATGTGGACAAAGTATTTGGAGTCAGAACCTTTTGTACTGTTATTCAGATGGTTCCCAGATTCACAGAGAATCACTTCGATGTCAAATTGTAGATTCCGGACTGTAGGTCACGTGTCTAATCTGAGCAACCTGCTGACTGTCAATCAATCCAGTGTTTTAATACGAGACTGAAACGGAAAATGATTTATGAATGATTATAAATAATGACTTACTGATAATCAGGCAGAAGGTGAGGAGGATCTTCATGATCTTCAAGACTCAGAAACTCCACTTTAGAGAATAGTATAAAAGAATCTTGTTGGACAGCCTGCACTTCCTCACCGTCTCTGTCTGCGTGGTGTCTGTGTGAGTGTGTTGAAAGCGATGTTCACTTCCACTTTTGGTGAAAGAAAAAAAAACCTGCAAACTCCTCAGGAAGTGCATTTGTGAAATGTGTGTGAAGGTCATGAAGAAATCTTTATTTTTGTAAAACTTTTAAACGTCTTTTTTTTTTTGTGAGTGTAAAACAGGAATAAATCCAACAACATACTCTTATAAGAACAAAGTATTGGGACATTTGATCTTCTGCAAACTGTTTCCACAAACCGTTTACATGGCTTGGAGAGAAAGATCTTGAGTGGCCTGCTATAAATATTTGACCTCAACCCTACTGAACACCTTTGGAATTAACTGGAATACTGACTGCACCCCAGGCCTCCTCACCTCACCTACATCAGTGGCTGACTTTACTAACAACCTGGTGGCTGATGAATACAAATGACCACAAAAACACTCCAAAATCTTGTGGAACATCTTGCCAGAAGAGTGGAGAGAGAGAGTGCGATGCTCAAAAAGCACATACCTTACTCATGACCATGTGTCCGCAAACTTTTGCCAAAATAATGTAGGAAATAATCTGAGAAGGAAAATAAGAGGTATTGGACCTGATTGTAGATGCTGGTGGTGCTGCTCTTAAAAAAACACCTTCAAGTTCTGTAATCATTGACACGTTTCTGTTCGTGTGAAGTCGTGTCTTTCTTTCACACATTTACATTTGCGGCATTTAGCAGAAGCCCTTATCCAGAGCGACGTACAAAAGTGCTTTGAGTCTCTATTAATGAATAAATCTACACTGGTACGCAAGATTACAAACTTAATATAAATATAACTCTTGAATTCTATAAAGCAAACTTGGAAAGTGCTCATTTAAGTGTTTCAGGAAGAGGTAAGTCTATAATTGTCGCTTGAAGATAGTCAGGGACTCCGATGTCCGCTGTACGGACATCTATGGGAAGTTCATTCCACCACCTCGGTGCCAGAACTCTAACAATCAAACGTTGATTGTTGGAGTACTGACAGTGTAATGATTCATTATGAGTTTTTTTGGTCTCATGTAGATGATAATGTGACTGTATTCTAATTAATGTCTACATAGTGTATAACGAGGAGTCAAAAGTGAAGCTGAAATGTCTCTGATGCCCTCTAGTGGCCGTCGGCAGGATAATCTTCAACCCCACAAATTCCCAAATTATAATGTTATTTTTTTGGAAAAGTCTTCTTATTTATTACAAGTTCAGCTGACCTTAATGTTTCCCCCAAAACTGTTTTTTATGATCTTTTAGTTTTATATGAGTCAGTGGGCGATAAATAAAAAGGGCATGGTTGATGAGGTGAGTAGTTTTGGACGAGACAATCGAGTCTCATGAGCACAAGTGTGCTGGGAATTTAATGAGGAGTCATAACATCTTTTCCAAAAACAAGGTTGTATTAGCTTAGAGAGACCAGACCTACACAAAACTGAATCTGAGTCTCTTTACTTCTCTTCTTAAGCAGATTATACTGTATACTGAAATTCTGCGTGAACAGGAAAAACACAGAGACAAAATGAAGTTCAAATTCAATCTAAAGCTTTTCATGCAAAGGGTCTTTTATTGCAACTTATTCACATGTTTTTTTTGTCATTTTGTTTTTCTTTCTGTTTACTATAAAAAACTGAGTGATAGGATGTTGTCTAACTAGCCTCATTCAGTGATGGTAACAGAAGCATAATCACATGAGATGTTCTGGTTTTTGTAGATCAGTGTTGGAGCTGCACCATTCGAACTGGTGTCAAAACTCACTGTTGCGTATTTTATACTTTCACCTGATTTTATATCTGATGACTGAGCAGCACTGACTGATGAATCAGAGGGTAACTGAGCTGTGGAGTAGACGCCCTGATGTCTTAGGCGTTTTACTGCAGCATAAACAGGTGGTGAAGGATCAGAAGGAATTGTGGGTAATCCAGTGTTGGAGTAAATCTCAGACGGGGCTGAGGGAAGTTGTACAGCGGAGTAAAGACTGTTTGAAACCTCCTCATTTTCAGAATCAGGACATGGAACCTGATCAGAAGTAGAATAAGAAACTGTAATCAAATCATGTCCTAAAAACAGAAATGTAATTAATAATGAACGAGTTTCAAGTAAAACAGATGAAATTCTGAAGGCCATTTTCCATCCACAAGACAATTCCTTCTACAGAACTGTCACTCAATGTGTGTTTGTTTTTTACACAATTTTGTGTAATCTCTAGAGATTGTTGTGTGTGAAAATCCCAGATCATCAGCCATTTGTGAAAAACCCAAACCTAATTCATCTGGTACCAACAAGAATTCCACAGTTAAACCCACTGTGATCTAATTCTTTCCACATTCTGATGTTTGATGTGAGCATTGCATGTGAACTTTAGTTCTTCTGCTTCACTGCATAAATGTCCAGGTGTACCTAATAAAGTGGACAGTGTGGGTGTGTTAATTAGAGGTAGCTTTGCCACTAGAGGGAGACAAAGCTGTCTCTGAGTAATTAGTGCCAACTAACTGCACCTGTAGCCATTACATTTACATTTACGGCATTTAGCAGACGCCCTTATACAGAGCGACGTACAAAAGTGCTTTGAGTCTCTAGTAATGAATAAATCTACACTGCTACACAAGATTACACACTTAATATAAATATAACTCTTGAATTCTACAAACTTGGAAAGTGCTAATTTAAGTGTTTCAGGAAGAGGTAGGTCTTCAGTCGTCGCTTGAAGATAGTCAGGGACTCCCCTTCTCTTTCGATATCAGTGTACAGTTGAGGCACTAATAACACTCTTCCTTTCTATCCTCGTGTGTTGCTCACAGGTTTGCTGTCAAAGACAGTTTTTGAGAAACAACTCACCACAGAGATGTCTGAGGAGCTGTGTGGAGACAGAGCTGAAAATGAGACTAGGAGTTGGGAAAAGAACATTTTATGAACAACACATTATAACTTATATATATGATTATATAAATATATTATTAATATATAAACAAATGAGTAACAAAATGAATTTGTTTTATGACCTCATGCAGGTACACATCTGTCCACTAGGGGGAATTGTTTTGTCACTTGGGAATTTCATGTGGTCCATTGTGGTTCCAGGAGAGCAGAGCAGCTATGTTACTTAACTAGTATAACAACTTTAGTTTGCTTGTTTATTTCACTAGTTACCAGAGGTGAAACCTTTTTTATATTTTGGGGATTTCATTCAGCTAATTCAGCAGAATGGTGGGACATGATTGTTGTCAGAAATCTATGCAGAAATCATTTAGTCTCTTTTAAAGGTCAAATGCTGTGTACACATTCCCCAGGACATTTACTTTCTACATACAGTGTCATTTTATTTGAAATATTATAACCATCATTTTCTGCATTTTATTCATCATACTATCAATAACAAGTGAAAATGTGATTGATTGCTGTACCTTGTGTCATCGTCTTCTTTTTCCTCTGTACACTGAAAGTGAATAAAATGGCAATAAGAAGCAGCGCTAGGAGCACAGATACTGCAATGATGAAAGCAGAAGTTGGAAATTCTGGAAGGAAAATATGATCATAATGAAAGTCACATTCAAGCCATCTTCTGATTTTACCTTAAAAATAGTGTGTGTGTGTGTGTGTGTGTGTGTGTGTTTGGGCAAGTGAAAGTGAAATTCTAGATGTTGCTGTTGTGGCCTTCAGACAGTGGATTGTGTTCATGTGTCTGTAAATAGACTACAGGCCTGAATGAGGAAACAGACTTGACTGAAGAACTGAATTGTCTTTTTTAAAACATGATATTACATAAAGCTGCCAAACACTGTGTGATTTTCTCTTTTGTTCATCAGTACAAATGTCTCAAATATCTGTTTATCTATCTATCTAAAAATAGTTTGATTTTATGAGGCATGTTTTCAAACCAGACACAGAAACGTTCACACCTGCACAGACAAACCACAGTAAAGAAAGTGCAAATGCACCCAATATAGATTTAAGCTGAAAGTGGTGGCGTACTGGATTGTTGGACTTCTGATTCGAAAGGTCATGTTTAGATCCCAGCTCCATTAATCTGCCACTACATGGCCCTTAAACCAGATCCTTAACCCTCAACTGCTCAGCAGTATAAATGAAATAACTGGAAGTGGTTCTGGATGAGTGTCCTACACTTCATATGTGGAAGGAGAAGAGATCCTGCATGTGTACAGTCCCAATATGTGAAAATTCTTTATATTATTTATTTAATTTCTCTTTATTTGGCACAAATACAGTATGCAGTGTAAAATGCAGTGGTTGAAATTGTGGGTATTGTGAGTGTGGTGAGAATAAAAGCTTAAGTCACTTCCTGTCCATCGCTAAACCACAGGATGTAGAATTATCAATATTTACCACCATCACCACAGCTGAAGTCGTCTCTCATGTAGCGTTTTGGTCCGTGTTCTACGTGTCATGTAGAAGAATTTATATAAAGGATTAAATACGCTGATTTTTTGCATACATACTCTGATGTGCAGAAGCGATGTTTGGGTCTTTAGCATCATTTAGCAAATTAGCTGAAATGAAAAAGGGAGACATGAATGATGTGGGAGAAAGGAGATAAAGAGGAGGTCAGGCAAAAAGTCCATACCTGCTGTTATTGTTGATGATGATGATGATGATGATGATGTACGTGTGATCTCAGCATGCACTGATGGATTCGTGTCCTGTGTTGAAGTGGAGTGTGTGGTGGGTGAAGCAGTACTGTAGGCAGAATCATCTGGAAGATAGAAACAATCCATTTTTAAATCCCATACAGTTCAAATTTGTCAGGTTAAAGATCCATGAACTGGTTATCAATCTAAAGTTTGTAAACCTGATACATTGTACAATGTGATGAATTAATAATATATTATTTTGGTCTCCTCTGTGAAACACTCACCTGTTTTAACCAGCAGATGAAGCTTAGTGTAAATATTAGGCCCTGGCTGCTGTACCACACACCAGTAAGTGTTTGCATCCTCTGCTCTCAGATCAGTGATGGTGACGGTGAAGATTTTGGCTGTTGTGTCGTCGTACAGAGAGAATCTGGGGTCTTCAGCAGGAGATTCAGAATGAACAGGAACATCTTTGGTTGCAGGCCAACGGGGACATTCACCTCTGCAGAGATACTTGTTGTTCTTTTCATATCCAGATTCATAGTGACATTTAATCTGAACTGATCTTCCTCTGTATCCAGTTACTGTAGTTACATCATCAGATCCAGCTGGAGAATGAATTACAGTGGAATGAAATGTGATCCAGGACGATGGTGCAACATATAAGATCAGTATTTAGACATATTTAAGTGCAAACATTGTGACAAATGTAACAAGAGGCAGGTACAGAAGATTAAATTGCATACGCACAGAATAATAATATAAATCATAGATCTTATTATACATGGGTTTTCTTCTCGCTGCACATTTTGTGTTTAACCACAAGAAGAAAGATGAGAATGAAAGCCGGCTGAACTGAAACCATTAACAGTGACCATTAAACACAATCTTTTCAGGTATTATATTAAAAAATGCTAGTTAAGATGTGTAGATGTTTGCATGCGTAGGTTACTAAACAGGAAGCCTCAGCTGCCCTGATAAAAGTTCTATTGAGCAATAAATGTGCATCAGTGCAAAGCTTTAATGTTGATGCTGATGATAATGTGCTTTTACTTACCTGCAATCAAGCAGAAGGTGAAAAGAAGAAAGATTTTCATTTTAAGTGAAAGCTCCTTCTCAGAACGAATAAAGAAATGCTTTGTTCGTTTTCTTCCACTTCTTCACTCACTCTGTTTTTGGTGACTGTACAGTGTGTATTTGTGTGCTGAAGGCATAAGTGACCTCATGTCCACTTCCACTTTTTGTGTTAGGAAACCACCCAGGAAGTGCCTGTGAGAAATGCTGCACTGCAGTGTGAACTGTAATCTCAATTGTGCTTTGTGTCTCCTCGGTCGGTGGGGAGTTCGTGTACAAAGTAGTTTTTATTCATGTAAAAGCAATGTTTGTGTTATTTGAGTGAACTAGATGTACTCCAGGATTAAGTGGAGTGTTCGTGAGTGTGTCTCATGCTCAGGTGTATCACCAGACACCATTCATGAGCAGCTACCTGGCACTGCTAAATGTACTAGCTTAGTTGCAATAGTACTGCCCTCTAGAGGACAAACACTGCAGTGTTCTCCGAATGTAATCTACAAACACAAGGCAGACAGAGGAGGATTTTGACAGGATTGTAGATATCATGATGCTACAGTGTGAATAATTCATTCACACAATCATGTAACATTCAGAATGTTTCCCAGAAAATTTCCAAACAGGTGCAGGAAAACACATATAGACCAGCCAAGAGCAGGTCACAGGCCATGGCCATGGAGTTCTGTTCCACCTGCCATTATTATGATTCCTGCGGAAAAGTCCCTGGTCTGAGTTTGACTCAAAGAATCCACATGCATGTCTTCTGAGCAGTCCTTTTGGTCTATAACAAAATTGGAAGGACAAGAAGATAAATTTTGCTGCTTAGGAATTACAATGTGGGAATATGCTTCCTTTTCATGTTGAATATGAAGGATCTTACCCAAGAATTTACTTGGGAATACTGGTCTGGTGACGGTGCCCCAGTAAAGACAGTAATTGTTGTTCAAACTTCTAGCTGGGACAATTTACACAGCAGGAAGGACTGTAGGTGTTTTGGGGCATCTGGTAATACTGTCTGTTTTATTTTGTATGATACACCACTTACATTTAAAGAGAATATGTGACTTGTTACACACATGAGTTTTGAGTTAAGTGTAGGCAGTGACTCTCTGGCTTGAGCCGTCACTCATACGGGGTCTAAACACCCTTTACGAATGCTACAGTAATGGGAAACGGAGCACATTGTAAAGAAAGACCCCTGCTGTGTTGATGGAAGGTGTAAAAAGTGTATAATGTATACATGTCTCCTTTTATATCGGAGGATTGCAAAGGAAAGGTAGAAGGCAATCTCAGGATGCTAAGACCAAAGCCAGGGGTTTTGCTGATGACATTAATGGTTTGTGCTTTAAATAGAAGCCTGATATCATGCAAGAGGAATTAATGAGCCGGATAATTAACATCCATCATATTCTTGCTGCTTGCCTGAAGGGGGCAGTAACACTGAGAAACATGGTAGTACAACCTGGAAGCTGAGGTCTCAATGTTCTTGTTGGCATAAAACATATAAATAATGTGATGTTAGTAATTTAAAGACAAGATGAACTAAAAGAACAAAAAGTTGATTTACAAAAAAACTTGTTAAAAAATATATATATATATATTATTGTAGGTACTGCATTGTTACATGCAAACTTTCCATTATATGTTGGGTGATTTATTAGAGATTACTTCAAGTAACAAAGTTTTGTATTTAAAAACAGACATAAAAAATCTACAGCAAGTGATTAACCCACAGGCCTGGCAAAATGTCTGCTGGGGAACCAATAAACACTGCTACAGCATATGAATCTTATTTTTTATAACTGAAGGTCAGATTCTGATAGACTGGATTTGATTGGATATCAGTAAAGGTTGAATTCTGATGGTTTGACTGGTCAGTGGTAGAGTCTGGACTCTTGCATGCTTTTGTTTGCAGATGTTTGAAATTTGGGCAATTTTCATAAACATCACTTGTCTGAAATGGAAAACAAAACTCAATTAAAACGTTTGTAAGTGAAGTGTTTCTGAAAGTAATATCAGGAGCAGATCATTGGTCCGTACCTCTTTGGAAGATGTTACGGGTCCTGCAGTGACAGGAGAAGGAAAACAACGTTAGGCTGTGTTTTGCATTTTAAAGGAAACACTGAGATTATTCCAGCTTTGTGTTCACACAAAAATTATATTAGTAATCCTTCATTTAGGTTAAAAAGGAAATCAATTGGGTGTCATCACCTCTTTTGATTAGATATAAAACATGTGACTGTATGTGTATTTAAAGCAGGTCATCATGAGGTAACAAAAATATCAAGTGGTTTTTACCTCGACATTTTCTTTTGCAGTAGACTGCTATAATTACAGCAACAGTGAACACGACTGCACCTGTACTGATCAGGAGGTAGGCAGCTAAACCTGGAACATCTGTACAGGACAAACATTTACCAGGATCATGAACATTCCAACTATATGTAAAAATGGCCATGTTTCATGTGGAACCCTTAAAAATGGGAAGCACTAAAACATTACCAAAACATCATGGATATGAAGCTTTATCTTTGTTTTATTTTGACATCCAAGGAATTGTCTTTATTACCAAGTGCTGAGCAGAACAGTGATGTGATGTACATGCTGATGCAATGTCATTCTCATGCAAGTCTAATTTACAGAGAGTGAAAAGATGAGTGTTGATGGTCCTTTACAGTGTAGATGCAGGTCTACATACCATTTTTTGAGGGAGCGGTGGTTTGGTGTTGAACTGTGTTAAATGGAGTAACTGAAAAATATGAGACATGAATGACATGACAGAAATATAATAAAGAAAAGCTCAGATAAAAAGTTCTTACCTGTAGCTGGAGGAGTCTCAGAATCCACTGATGGACTTGTGATAGGTGTTGAAGTTGAGTATGTGGTGTGTGTGGACTGTGAGACGGTACTGCTGGCAGGATCATCTGAGAGAACAGAAAACAAGCTACAATTCAGGTTCTCTTTCCATTCAGTTTACAATTTCTATGTTTATAATCCACAATTTGAGCTTCATTTATCAATCTTCTGGCCAGGATTATTAAAGATTGGCTGATATTTTCATGTGCACATTAATAAATCACAACTTGGACAGTCATGTGCCTTTTACTGAGGAGTGGCTTCTCAAAACTCTACCATACAGGCCTGATTGGTGGAGTGCTGCAGAGAAGGTTATTCTTCTGTATGGTTCTCCTCTCTCTACAGAGAAATGCTAGAGTCTTGGTGGCTCCAAACTTCTTCCATTTAAGGATGATGGAGGTCAATGTGCTCATTGGGACCTTCAATGCTGCAAGAAATCTTTGTGTTCCTATCCCCAGATCTGTGCCTCGATTCAATCCTGTGTCAGAGGTCTACAGACAATTCCTTGGACTTCATTGTTTGGTTGGCTGTGGGACCTCATATAGACAGGTGTGTGCCTTTCCAAATCTTGTTCAGTCATCTAAATTTACCACAGGTGGACTGAAATCAATTTTGATTTTTAACAAATTTGCAAAAACTTCAAACAAATCTCTCTCACTTTGTCATCATGGGGTTTTGTTTGTAGAACTTTGAGGGAAAAAATGAATGTAATCCATTTTTGAATAAAGCTATAATATAACAATGTGAAAAAAAGTAAAGGGCTGTAAATACTTTCCAGATGAACTTTATACACTCTCCTCTTACTCTCCTCCTATGGAGTAGTTGCATCCTAACAACTCCTCTAACTCCTAACACCTCTAAGATACCCCTTGCTCCATTTATGATGCTATCCAGGGAGGGGAGGATCTTTCCCCATGGAGCATACAAATTTGTGGAATCCTGCCAACTTCCCTCAGACTGAAGATCTGCTTGGATGAGTAGTGAACCATTTTGATCACAACAGATAGAAGAGCAGTTGATGGGAATCAACTCCCAGATACCCACACCTGGATGCCTGAGAATCTTCACAGACTGTTTCTAACATAATAAATGAGCTCAATGTGTCATGTAAATGGTGGTTTATAATTCATCTTAATCACAATGTTATTTATAATTAATATATTTGAGTTTATTTTAGTCTCCACTGTGTAACACTCGCCCTTTTCAACCAGGAGTCGAAGCTCTGTGTAAATATCAGTCCAAGACTTCACGATCACACACCTGTAAGTGTTTGCGACATTTTCTCTCAGATAATTGATCGTGAAGGTGAAGATGTTGGACTTTCTGTTGTCATACAGTGAGAATCCGATGTCTACAGCAGGAGATCCGGAATGAACAAGAATGTCTCCAGACTTCCACCTCTGCAGTTTGATCCTCATTTATCAATTTCAACGATACTCTATAAATCACCAAATTCCTTCATGGTACTTCTAATTTGTTTTAAACCACACCCAAATTCTTATCATAAATCTTAGTTCTCAGAATTTCCCCTTAATAAATGAGGCTCATTCTACAATGTACATGGTGGTTTAATAATTAAGTTTTCACTGTGTAACACTCACCCATTTCAACCAGCAGTTGAAGCTCTGTGTAAATATCCCTCCCTGTGCGCTCGATCCCACACCAGTAAGTGCCTTTATCCTCTGCTCTCAGATCAGTGATATTGACGGTGAAGATTTTGGCTGTTGTGTCGTCATACAGAGAGAATCTGGTGTCTTCAGCAGGAGAACCGGATTTAACCAAAACATCCGCCCAGGAATTCCAGATACATTCTCCTCTGCAGAGATATTTCTTGTATTCTTCATATCCAGGATCATAGGGACATTTAATCTCAACTGATCTTCCTCTGTATCCAGTTACTGTAGTTACAGCATCAGATCCAGCTGGAGAATGAAATACAGTGAAATTAATTCCCTATCCAGGAATATTTAATTGTAATTATTGTGATGAGTGTAAGAGAAGAGCCAGGTACAAACTATGTACATTGATGATCCTATACATTTATACATGACATTCGTGTAAGAAAACTAGGAAGTCTCAGTACCCCCTAAAACTTGATTACAAAAGATTCAAAAATTTCTATCAAGCTATTAATGTCCATTACTGCAAAGCTTTAATGTTGATGTTGATGGTCATTTGGAAGTGTGTTTACTCACCGGTAATCAGGAAGAACGTGAAAAGGAGAATGATCTTCATTCTAATTTCAGTCTCAACAAACGTCTTCTTGAGAACAAATAAATAAAATGCTTCTTCTACTTCCTCATTCTCTCTACCTTAATGACGCTACTGTGTCTCTATTTTGGGGGCAAAAGATCAAGTGGTCACATTTATTACCACTTCCTGTGACAGAAAACCACTCAGGAAGCGTTGGTGTAAAATGCAAAATGCTGCTGCTGTAAAAAATGCTTTCAAGATATAAAGATATGTCTGCTTCTAAACTATTAAACATTAGAGTTGTGTAATGCAACGTGAACTGTAATCTTAATTGTGTTTTATTTCCTCTCGCTTGGTGGTAAGTTAGTGAACAATGTCGTTTTTATCAGCATACAGCTTACATTATTAACAGCTTCCTGTCACTGTTTACTGTAACTGTATGTGAATAAAGACCCCTACGTACCCCCCCTAGAGGACAAAGTAAATCAGAACCAATACTGCATACAATACAAACATACTGTACAGGGGTTGCGTTATATAAGGTTGCATATAACTTTTTTGCATTCTATAAGAAAGAGCAGAGTGTTAAATTAGCAAAGTTAAATTAGCAAAACAACTTGTACAGCTGTACCTAAAGCATTGCAATTATTTTTGGAATTTGACAGATGAGTAAATCCAGAGCAACTCAGTCTACACAACATATTGGGAGACAGATGTAAGAATTAGCCATGAATTGACTAATTCTTTCACCAATACCTGTAAACTGAAACTAAAGTCTTTTGGAATTTAAATAGATTTTAAAAAAAGTGAACTTCCATGTTAATGTAAAAAACTAAAAGTGAAATTAAATTTGAGTGTAGATTCTGTATGTCAGGTCAGAGTCTGCTGGAAACTCCCAACTCCCAACCATCACCATGGCCTTCCAATATGGCCGCCACAGATATTACAGCACCGGAAGCACGTTTTTGTATTCTTTGTATTACACCAAATCATAAAAGACTGTCAGACACCACTCATGAGCGCTGGTCTCGGTGGCCTAACGTGTTGTCTGATGTCCAGCACGTGGTCTTATCTTTACCCGCTAAAGTTCCTTTTATATCACAGTAGCATAATGTTCCACAGGCAGAGCTTTAATTTATTTTTTATTTATTCCTGCCGGCACTTTCCTTCCTTGTACTCATGCCAGGGCATGCAAACACACACACACACACACACACACACACACACACACACACACACACTCTCACGTGTCTCCTTGACACCGACCTGAGAACCCGTGCATATTCGTGGATCAGCATGCCCTCACATTGCATCCACTGCTTTTCCACACGTCACCATACACCCATTTACATTTACATTTGTGGCATTTAGCAGACGCCCTTATCCAGAGCGACGTACAAAAGTGCTTTAAGTCTCTAGTAATGAATAAATCTACACTGTTACGCCAGATTACGAACTTAATATAAATATAACTCTTGAATTCTACAAAGCAAACTTGGAAAGTGCTAATTTAAGTATTTCTGGAAGATGAAGGTCTTCAGTCGTCGCTTGAAGATAGTCAGGGACTCCGCTGTACGGACATCTAGGGGAAGTTCATTCCACCACCTCGGTGCCAGAACAGAGAAGAGCCTTGAAGTGTACTTACCTCTCATTCTGAGAGAAGGTGGTATCAGTCGAGCAGTGCTGGAGGATCTCAGACAGCGTGGTGCAGTGCGAGATGTGATGAGGTCACTGAGGTAAGATGGCGCTGGGCCATTTTTGGCTTTGTAGGCAAGCATCAGTGTTTTGAATCTGATACGTGCAGCTACTGGAAGCCAGTGAAGGGAGCGCAGCAGTGGGGTGGGGTGGGAGAACTTGGGCTGATTGAACACAAGTCGTGCAGCTGCGTTTTGGATCATTTGCAGTGGACGAATAGCGTTCAGGGGAAGAGCTGCCAGCAGAGAGTTGCAGTAGTCCAGTCTTGAAATGACAAGAGACTGAACAAGCACCTGGGCAGCCTGTATGGACAGAAATGGTCGAATCCTTCGGATGTTATAGAGAAGAAGTCGACAAGAACGAGCAACATTAGCGACATGTGGGAAGAAGGACAGTTCATTGTCCATAGTTACCCCGAGGTTACGAGCAGTGGCTGAAGGGGAGAGCAGAGAGTCATGAAGTGTTATTTGGAGATCTTGACCTGGAGATGAATCACCTGGGATGACCAGCAGTTCTGTTTTGCTGGGGTTGAGTTTTAGTTGGTGAGCACTCATCCATGAAGATAGGTCTGTCAAGCATGCTGATATCCGAGCGGAAGCTGTGGTACCAGACACCCCATCATGCCTGGTACTTGGTGTGTCTCAGGATTTCCACACCAAGTCGATGGTTGGCCATCAAGCACTGTTAAACAAAAACTACACAAATTTGTTGGTAATGATCATGGCAGGCATAAATGCTGCTTGCGTTATATATGTACAGTTCTGGCTCCTCCACTTTCATTGTTTCGATGGCAAATACAGGCAACTGCCACCTGCTCTCACACAAGCACAGAACATACACACTAGTTGACCATCAGCTGTCTTCTGTCTGGTGTGTCTCAGTTCAACTTTGTGGAAAACTGGTGAGGTGCATGCACTCCTGAAGACTCGAGACATCAACATTGCTTGATGGTCAACCTTCGACTTGGTGTGTCCCAGGCTTTCCACACCACTTTCATGCCACTCTGAGCCTATAGACACTACACAGGGAAATTCCATCAAAGTGCTGTTTGTTGCCTGGTGGTGAAATTCAGAAACTAAGGAATATTTGCTGTCCTGAAATCCATGGTACTCACAGAATCTGTCAGGACCCTCACCAGCATCCACTAAGTAGACCAATGAAATTAGTCATGACCACAAAGAATGAATTCTTAAACTTTGATAAAAACATTGTAAATAATACCCACATAGATGGTCAAGAATCTTTATTTTAATAAAGAAAGGCATTTATAAAGGCATTTATAAAAAGGCATTTATAAAGGCATTTATACCAACAGCATCCTAAATCTTCAGGGTCTGGTAGAGTGAATCTGATTGGTTAGTGGTTGGATCTAAACTCTGGTAGACAGATTCAGGTAAATTGTGTTTATTTCTTGCTTGGAGGGCGAGTACATTGTGATAATTTTCATAATCTTCATTAGTCTGAAATGAAAAAAAAACATAATAATAATAATTGAAATGTTTGTACGTAAAGTGTTTGTGAAAATTCGACCTGAAACAAACCATCGTCTTGTACCTCTTTGGATGATTGTGTCTCTGTTACAGGGCCTGCAGGGAGATGAGAACATCACCACAGTTTGGTTTAATACAAAATATAAAACACTTTAAATTGAAGACAATCACATATCACTGTCAGGATCACACTGAGAGACACAGACTACATTTCCCACAATCCACTGCACCTCATGAACCGTCACGAATTTAGTTCTCTGCATGTGGTTCATGTTCACCAACACTACACTTCATGTACACTTTCGTCTCTTTTTTCATAAAATTCTTTTTCTTCTTTAATAAATTTTTGCACTTGGATTTCCATTGCATTACATGACACAGCTGTTTTAAATAAAATTAATAGGTTGATGGGAAAAATGTGGCATTTAATCAGTTTATAAGCAGCTGAGCCCTGTGTTTTCTGTTTCTGTGATTGTTGTTGTTTGTAGCAACAGGGTTCTGGAGGAACGTTGTTTCATTTCAATGTGTACTGCGTCAACTATATATGGTTGAAATGACAATAAAAGCTTCTTGACTTCACTTGACTTGAAAGAAATGTCATATCTTTTACTGTTGTTAGTAAGCACATGTGAATGCCAGTAAAGCGGTTAGAAAATCAACATAAATGAATCAGAAACATGCATTAAAGTGGGTTTTACCTGGAAAAATTCTTTTGCAGTGCATGCAATAGAAAATTACTATAATCACACCAACAGCAAACACCACTGCACCTGCACTGATCAGGAGGGAGATAGCTAAACTCGTAGCATCTGTACAGGACATAAAGGTGCATCACAAACATAAATGTTCAAACCACATTAAACATTGTGATGTAACAGGAAATACATAGAGTCAGTAGTGGAGGTGTGTAGTAGTAGAAGGGAAAATGTTCTTACATGCAGCTGGAGGAGTCTCAGGATGCACTGATGGACTCACTGTATGTGTTGAAGCAGAGTATGTGGTGTGTGTGGACTGTGAGACAGTACTGCTGGGAGGAACATCTGAGAGAACAGAAACCACATCAGGGGACAGTACAGGTTCTCCTTTTCAGGTCAGATTTATAAAAGCATAGCTGATTTTCTTAAGTGCACATTAATAATTGCTTCATGGTACAGTTTATTGATATTTAGCCACACCTAAAAGTTTACAATAACATTTCAGAAGACCTATAAATGAATAAATGGAGAAAAATCCCATTACATGCAGCTAAATACAACCCTATCTGCAGCATATTGGTTCCCACTTGATAGATTGTAATTTGTCCTTTTATAAGGTGCCGATACATTTCCTTATTTGAATGGATTAATTTATTCGAAATTTCAAGGGTTTTTTTTTGGACATTTTCGCAAATTCATGAGTGAAAAAGAACGTTTTCCCAAAGGAATATATTTTCACACCATGAACACATTCTTTGTGTGTATACTCCAGCAAATGATTTTCAAATTAACATTCAAACATTGAACATGGTGGTTTAGCAATCAGTCCCAATCACAGTGTGTTTATAATTAGTGAATTATTGTGTCAGATTATTTTCGTCTCCTCTGTGTAACACTCACCCATAATCACCAGTAGAATCTCTGTGTGTTTATGAATCCGTGTCTGCTCGATCCCACACCAGTAAGTGTTTGCATCCTCTGCTCTCAGATCAGTGATGGTGACGGTGAAGATTTTAGCTGCTCTGTTGTCATACAGAGAGAATCTGGTGTCTTCAGCAGGAGATCCAGACCGAACAGGAATGTCTTTGTATTGATGCCACATGGGATATTTACCTCTAATCACATACTTTACATTATTTTCATATCCAGATTCATAGGGACATTTAATCTGAACTGAGCTTCCTCTATATCCAGTTACTGTAGTTACAGCATCAGATCCAGCTGAAAAGAAAATAACTGTATTTAATTATGGAAAGCAATATGAGCTAGATAAGACATGTTTATGGAAAATGGGATTTATACCTGAATCGTTCAAATTCATGTGACACCATTTTTACATGGTGGCCCTTATATGGCTTCTTGTCATGATTTGTTGTATGCAGCACTTACATTTCTGCGACTTATACTCAACCAACAAGCTAACTATCAGTACACATAGCAGGTTTATGATCATCAGATTGTATTGTACAGGTCGTCCACGAAGATTTCTATTTTTGTAATCAGCAAACAAGGACCATACAAGGAGCTGGATAATAATATTATGTAATGAAGGAAAATATTCAGTGTATAAGGGGCTCAGAGGAAGCAGCAAACAGCTGAAGTCTAGAGTGTGTCAACTATACCATACCCATACCATATCCTATATCATATCCTATTATATAGTAAACTTTACACCCTGTAAAAGGCGTTTGAAAATTAACAGCATTCAGTCATCCAGTGTGCAGTCTAACTGCCTTCTTTGAATGATCTTAAACATACCCTTCTTCAAGTGTATTCAAGGAAACTCCTTAACCAATGTTAACAAGTCTCTGTGACACCATATAAAAGATCTATGACTTTCTTTCGGCTTCTCCCGTTAGGGGTCGCCACAGCGGACCATCCGCATGTTTGATTTGGCACGTTTTTACGCTGGATGCCCTTCCTAACGCAACCCTCCCCATTTATCCGGGCTTGGGACCGGCACTAAGAGTGGCTGGGGTTGGTTCCCTGACCGGGGATCGAACCCGGGCCGCAGTGGTGAGAGCGCCGCATCCTAACCACTAGACCACCTATAACTAACCTGAAAAAAGATGTCATCATTGGAAAATTATTATTATTTTTTTTTATTTCTCAGCCTTTGCACATGAAACCATATAAATGTGTAAATACATCTGTACAGTTCTAAATTAAAATAGCAAATCTTAAATGCATTAAATGTCTGTCTGTTCTTCCACTAATTATGAGGCAGCATCAATCTAAGAGAGCCTCTGTAAGTGTTTGGTGTAGTTCCAATTTTTCACCACAAGGTGCAATAAGAACCCTGGCGGTAATGGAGTGCACTGCAACATGATTGTGAAAGGTGAAAGGTGATTTACTTGCAGTCAGAGGTGGCAAAAGTACACACATCATTTACTTAAGTAGAAGTACAGATACATATGTTTTAAAATACTCTGGGAAAAGTTGAAGTACTGAATATACTTTTTTACTCAAGTGAATGTAAAGAAGTTTCTGACATGTACTTAAGTAAAAAGTAGTTATAACTTCTACCTGTTTTAGTGTCACACTCGTAACTGGACCTCACATCATATTAATATTAGGGCTGTTAATCAAATTAAATATTTAATCCCACATTTCTATCTGTTCTAAATGTACCATATATTAATACTTCCTGTTTTTAATACTTTAAGCAACATGGACATGGAGAAATATGGATGCAACATGCATTTAAAAAAAATTCTTGTAAATGATTTAAAGTAATAATGGTGGTTTAAATGACTTAAATAATCAGGACACCAAACGAAACCTTTGCTATGTTTCCACAGGGACAGTTAATGAGGTGATACCATTTTTTATCATAGCGTTTTGTTGTTATTATAAGTGTATACAAATAAAATTAGACATTTTACAGATTTGAATGATGTATTGTTTTTATCTGTACGATCAATAAAGACAGTAATTTAAGTTCGTTTCTCCATTATGAGGGAAAAACCCACAAAACGCCACCTAGAGGGTAAATTATGTGAATCATGGTGGATTTGGTGTTTGATTTGAGACTTGGCGCAGAAATAAAACAAATGTTTACTGATTAAAAATATTTTTCGGTGGAGTTTATTTATTTTATATCTAAGTGAAGAAAGGACGTCGTGGATAAATGTATGTTGTGCTGAAGGTTTTAATTTAGCCTCTTTTATACTTATTTATTTATTTATTAATATTTTTTATAAAAATGATAAAGTAGAAATGTGCGCTGAATTAATAATACAATTTTGTGCCGTTTAAAAGAATTTGAATTTTGACAGCCTAATATATATATATATTATACAAAACTAATTAGTTACATAGTATTTGTACTTCATTACTTTCACCTCTGCTTGCAGTTTATCTGTCGATTAGTGACTGTTATTGCATTGTTTGTCATTTAGATGTGGTCATTGTAATTTAAAAAGAATTTGAGACATGTTAAGACATGCTGGAAATTTTATTGTCGAGTTTCACTTGTGTAATTCTTCCTCATTTTCTGTGCTTTAGGTCTCGGGTCTCATCATGCTTGAAGTTGTCATGTTTCGTGTTGAACTGTGTTCTAATAGAACGCAGATCTAAAGATTTGTGTTCTAAAGATTTTGATTAGCATTTTTGCCTTTCCTATAACTTCTTTCATACTGGTGATTTCATTACCAAAGAAATTCATATTGAGATTCCACACAGATACGCACTCTTTAGCATTAGTCTGAAATAGTCTGCATTAGTCTGGATAATGTGGGCAAAGCTGCTGATACCATAAGCTCCTGTTAATAATTTGTTTAGAGGGTTCACAAATACAGAAACACTTCAATGTAAAATAAAGAATAAAAAACAAGTAGATTTTATGTTCCCGAGTGTTGGTTACTTCTCTGAATGAAATCTGAACACTAAACTTTGTGCTGGATTCCAATCAATACGATGTTTTACTATAAAACTGATACTGGTAATTTAAAGATTATTTTCTTACCAATAATCAGACAGAAGGTGAGGATGATCTTCATAATCTTCAAGACTCAGAAACTCTACTTTAGCCAATAGTAAAAAGAATCTGTTGGGCAGCCTGCACTTCTTCGCTGTCTCTGACTGTGCGACTGTGTGTGTGTGAGTCAGAGGTGGGAAGTAACGAAGTACAAAATCTTCGTTACTGTACTTGAGTAGATTTTTTTGGTAGCAGTACTTTACTCCACTATTTATTTTTCAGACAACTTTTTACTTTTAGTCATTACCATTTTTACACAAATATCTGTACTCAAAACTGGCTCTTTACTTTAAATCCATTGATTTGGTGAAATGTTAATATTTTTATTTTCACTGCGCGCCGATTTCAGCCGAACAACCGATTTCCTGTCATTGTGCGTTTTTTCAATCCACTGGTGTATAAAGTCCTGTCTCTCACTCACCACAGATGTAGACTAGTTTACGAAGCTAAGAATCAGCAGGCAGAAAGCAACAAGAAGTAAAGTTAACGTGGATGAGACAGAGGGAGTCAGTGATGTAAACATGACTGAGAACAGTCACATTCCTGATCTTCATCATCATCAGTGGTGGCTCTAGTGGTTAAGGCGCTGGATTACTGATCGGAAGGTCGGGGGTTCAAGCCCCGGTATTGCCAAGCTGCCACTCTTGGGCCCTTGAGCAAGGCCCTTAACCCTCTGTGTGCTCCAGGGGCGCCGTATCATGGCCGACCCTGCGCTCTGACCCCAGCTTCCAAGCAAGCTGGGATATGCGAAGAACAACATTTCACTGTGCTGTAATGTATATGTGACAAATAAAGGCTATTCTATTCTATTCTTCTATCATCATCATCATCTTTTCTTTGCTTGTGTTCTATATGTGGATGTTCAGCATGGACACATTTATTAGGTAACAAAATTTTTAATTCTTCTTTTTCTTCTTTAGGCTGCTCCCATTAGGGGTCGCCACAGCGGATCATTTATCCGGGCTTGGGACCGGCACTAAGAGTGCACTGGCTTGTGCCTCCCTAATGGCTGGGTTAGGTAACAACATTTTTAATTAGTTTTGCAAAATTCTCTTAAATGGCACCAAATTGTATTAACGCGCTATTAATTCAGCGCGCATTTCTGTTTTTACCATTTTTATAAAAAATATAAATACTTAAATAAATAACTAAATATAAAAGAGGTGAAATTAAAACCTCCAGCAAAACATACACTAATTTACGATGTCCTTTCTTTAATAAGATATAAAACAAATAAATAAGCTCCACCGAAAAATATTTGTAATCAGTAAACTTTTGTTTTATTTTTGCGCCAAGTTTAAAATCGAACACCAAATCCGCCATGTTTTACACAATTAACCCTCTGGGTGGCGTTTTGTGGGTTTTTCCCTCATAACAGCGAAACAAACTTAAATTACTCTCTTTATTGTACAGATAAAAACAATACATCATTCAAACCTGTAAAATGTCTATGATTATATATAAAAGCTTCTTGATTTAACTTGAACAGGTGCAGTTTCTCCGGTATCACCTCATTAACTGTCCGTGTGGAAACATAGCAAAAGTTCCGTTTGGTGTCCTGATGATTTACGTCATTTAAACCGTCATTATTACTTTACAACATTTACAAGAATTTTTTGTGTTCATGCTCTATGTTGCATCCATATTTCTCAATGTCCATGTTGCTTAAAGTATTAAAAACAGGAAGTATTAATATATGGTACAGTTAGAACAGATAGAAATGTGCGATTTAGTTGCGATTAAATATTGAATTTGATTGATAACCTCTGTACAATAATACTTACAATGTACATATTACATAGTATATCTTTTTTACTCCTCATTACATCTGCACTATTTTTTTATCTATATGTATCTTTATATCTTTATATCCTTACTGTACATTCTGCCCAACATTTCACATTCATGTATATATGTGTATATAATGTGTGCATATATATAGTAGACTTGTTTATTCAGCTTGCACATCTGCACATTTCAATGCCATCGCCTTAGAACAGCTATCTGTACTTTTTAATGATGTCCACACGTCTCTGCACTGTTATAGCCTTTATACTTATTCACATGCTGTACATATGCTACATATTTTTCTTCTACTTTTAAGGTGGTGAGAGAAGCAAGCTGCAAACTCCTCAGGAAGAGCATGTGTCAAATGTTTTGGCAAGTTCCTGACAAAAACCTTGTTTCACTGTCTAGCATGAAGTGTCTTAAACATAAGTGGTTGCTGCAGTTTTTTCAAATATGAGTACAAATATAAATGCTGAGAGACAGAAAGAGGAATCGTTTGATTGGATTGTAGATTTTAAGGTGCTACTTAAAAAAAATGGATACATTGATAATTAGAGTTCAGTGTGATTAGAATTCATTTAGAGTTTGGAATAAAAATTGTTCGGATTTGTTGCTCTCATCTAGATGATAGTGTGACTGAGAGGGTGAAAATGTATACTTTATTCTAATCAATGACTTCACAGTATATAAGGTTGGACATTGCAATTGGGAAAAGTGAAGCTGAAATGTCTCTGAGGCCCTCTAGTGGCTGTCTGCAGTACAATTTCCAACCTCACCTACTCTTTTCAGGTACGTGTTTTTCATTTCAAATGCATTTAGTAACTGGCTTTAATAACACCCATGTGGCTAAATAAAAAAATAAAAAAACACTACAGTTTAGTGGAAGATCTTCACAGATGAGTGGAGGTTGACAGAAAATGTCAAGTCAAGTCAAGTATGCTTTATTGCCATTTCAACCGTACACGGTGCAGTACACAGTGGAATAAAACATTTCCCCAGGACCCCGAAGCTCCATTAAACAAGATAAATTAACAAAAGGAACACAGAACTACACAGAACTCTAAACTAACAACACAATGTGCACATGTGCAACATTTAGTGCAAAACAAACAAAAGAAACGGAAAAACTGTAACACAGTAGCGCCGACCAGTGCATTACAGAAGGTTGTGCAAAAGAATTGTCCATATATAAATCCAAAATAAATACCGTACATTTAATCATTTGGTTCATCAGAAGTGTGAAACAGAGTTTTTTTTATTTTTTTTTTTCTTCATATGTACTTACGTATCCAAAGTCGTCTTCACATTTTTTCGGCTGCTCCCACTAGGGGTCGCCAATTCCAGCACAGCATTGGCACATAAGAATCCATCTGGACTTCCACTCTACATTTCCACAGACCCAACTAATGACCCTTATGGCCTTCCATAAGCACAGCTTCAACGCTAGCTGTTAAAACTCTTATGTGTGTAGAGCAATTTGTAATTGTGTGTGGAAGAAACACCAGTACACACTCCAACACTGGTGTTTATCACACGTGTGTACACACAGATGTAACTATATACAGTCATCAATCCTACAGATTCTCTACATGACTCTGTTCCTGCACAAACACATTCATTTACATAAAACAACATCCCCAAATCACCATATACAGTAAATAACTTTCTGTATCATCAACTTCCTGTAAAAATGGTGATTTTGTGGCTAATTTTTTTATTCTTTTTTTATTTATTACAAATGTTTAAACATTAAGTAATTTATCATTATATTGATTTAATAGCTTTATATTTTTCAGCACCGAAAGTAAATCAGAAAATGTTTTTTGAATGTAGCAAAATTAACAATAAGAAGTTACTACATACTGCATTTTTATACAGTAAATTATTTGCTCAACTGGATTTATTACTGGAACAGCAGTGTATCACCCATGTTCCAGCTCCATAATGAATTACGCAGATCTTCATGTAGGTGTTTTAGAGCCTCTGTAACATTGATTTTCTCACTATACTTTAAACATTCAGCAGATCTCACAGTTTTGATATATTTAGGACTTACTTCAGCTACGATATTTTATACATTGTAAAATTTCAAGTAGAAGTAATTTTACTTCAGTATGATGTTTTAATTCAGTTCAGTTCAGAGTTTCCATCTCAAAAACAGCACAGCATCCTGCAAGTCACCTGTCTAACCACCAGGTGTCTCTATCACACACTGATGTAAATATTCGAGTCACATTTCATGACATTATGATGCAGGTCAACATTTAAGCTACAATTAAAATAAATAAAACCCGTGTGTGTGTGTGTGTGTGTGTGTGTGTGTGTGTGTGTGTGTGTGTG
>JAAIIK010000125.1:149450-210439 GCA_014706435.1 Silurus glanis
GTGTGTGTGTGTGTGTGTGTGTGTGTGTGTGTGTGTGTGTGTGTGTGACACTGTCTGTTACAGTTTTTCTCAGTTGCTTTGGAGGAATTTCTCAAAACTACTTGTTCAACCTCCACATCATTTAGTGATTTGGCTCATCATAGGAAGATTTCTTGTTGCTTTGATCACATTTTGAATGCTTTTGTACATTAATTTAACTGATTGTGTACGAGTGTCTGCTGTTTCCCACATTATCAGTTGTTTATATTCATGTTGATCAAAAGATATTCTACTGGTTTCACCTGAATAGTTTTAACCCCAAAAAACATCTCAGCATCAGTTCATTGTATACATCATTGAATGCAAAATGGTTAAACCAGTTGTCTGAATCTGTCATCAAAAATTTCTATTACCGTATTTTTCGGACTATAAGCCGCTACTTTTTTCCCACGTTTTGAACCCCGCGGCTTAAACAACGAAGCGGCTAATTTATGGATTTTTCCTGGGTTTTTCCCGGTTTCACAAACTTCAAGCCAAAAAACTGAACCCCATAACATTAGACCAATGAAATTTCCGAACGGAAACGAAAAAACGCACCTCACCTGTGTTCTGAGCTGCACGGCATCGGGAGAAAAAACTTTCACCAGTGTTGATTTTTAAACGCACGACGATGCCAAAAGATAAACTCCCGAGAGAAATAGTTGTGAAAGGAAGGAGGAAGACAGTGAACAATGACTTTCTTGGTCGGCTACTGTTTAGATACAAGCCGTTGTAACGCGTTGAGTCTGGGTGAAGGGAGAGCTCGCTAACTCCAGTTGTAACAGAAATCATATAAGCACAGACAGGTTTCCAAAACTCGTGCTTTTTTATTTTTCTTGGCAACAGCGTTACGGGTTAGTCAAAGAAACTTAGAAATGAGCATCAGAAAATAATAAGGACATATTCCTCGGTCTTGCACACATGCAGTAATACCGGAAAAAGAGGCGGCAGGCTATTCCCAAAATGCCGCTCTGCTCTTAAAGGAGCCACAACATATTTCACCCATTACACCGTGTTACAGACACTGTCTTTCGTTAAAGCCTGTGTAAAGTTCCTTAGTTTCAGTGTAGACACCTGCGGCTTATAGACAGGTGCAGCTTATTTATGTTCAAAATAAAAATCTTTGTAAAATTCAGTGGGTGCGGCTTATATATGGTGCGCTTAATAGTCCAGAAATTACGGTAAATATTTTTTTGTAAATTTGTTGAATTGATGAATCTTAAATGTCACTAATGAAGGGACGAGTGAACGGCACCAGATCAACCAATAATCAACCAGTTCTCTAAAACAGGTCAAAGGTGAATCTGGTGAATCTTCAGTTGGAGACTGAATACAGACGGAGAAAAACACAGAATTATACATTCTGAAAATGGATCAACAACTAAGAGCCAAACGAACAGTTGTACAGTACAGTAAAAGTGTGAATCCTGTTCGGTCTCTTGCAATCAATATAAATCAAATATGCAATCAAATAAATTCATTTGTGCTGCTGAGATTCATAGATTCATTCAAACAGAAGGAAGTCAAATTTGAGCATTCTCAATCACAGTGATCCAAACAATAGTTTATATCAAGAAATACTGAAACTGTGCAGCATCATACTGATTGTTTGTGAACAATGACAAAGGGACTTTTCATTCTGATGGGAATGAGATTTTCATTGACACAAATATTTACTTTTGAGAGATTAACTAAGGATTTTTGAGAAAAGTTCAGGCTTTTGCAAGAAATCCGATGTGTTGTGCTGTTTGTACAATTAGTTTTAAGAAATGCACTTCACTGGTTTGCAAATATTAAGGATAATTCGAGAAACGCTCCAAAGCAACTGAGAAAATTTGTAATTAGAACCTCATAGCGTGTTTCAATAAAACCAAATAAAACGCAGTCCCTCTACTCAGAAATTCTAATCAGAAGCTCAGGAAAGTTGCAGCACATGACATCAGAGCAAGTTGGATACTCACACCATCAGCAGTAAATAAAACATCACTTCACTGCTTTCAATGATGGTTTGAAATGATTAAAACAGTTTTAAATGGCTGTAAGTTGTTGATGTTGCTGGTGTAAAGAAGTGATTCTGGTTCTCCACTTCAGTGAGGAGTTCTCTCTATTCATCAGCTGTTTCAGGACTCATTTTTATCAAGTTCCTGATAGTCTGAAAGAAAACACACACAGGAACATCAGAAATGTGTGTTAAAGAAGAACATGTTACTGACATTTATTTACATCAGCTGTGTATTATAACTCACATCATCAAAAAAAAAAAACAGTCACATGATCACATTACTCTAATAGAATAGTGGATTTGAGTTTAAAAACTGAAACTCACTTCCACATTGCAGTAGTCAGAAGTGAGCGTGTCATCAGAAGGACTGGGATGAGAAACCTGTGAATGAAGAGGCCACGCCTTGTTAAAATTTATTTACAGCAATAAAATACAGTATTATTCTGTTACACCTTCATCACCAACCTTCATTCTAGCAGTAACTGTATGTTTCGGTTAAAACTTACTGCAATTGTGTGATAAATATCATCAGATTTCCGGCCTGCAGGGTCGAGAGCTGCATACGTGTCGTCTTTAGCCCTCAGCCCAACGTTCTGCAGAGAGGAGGGGTGGAGAACATGAGCAGGTTCTGAAGATCTTTACAGTAAGAGTTTATTATGAACAAAGCAGCCACCTGATGGACAGGTCTGTATTAACTCACCTGATGATCACCTTCATCTGCCTTTTTCTTCTGTCTCCTGCATCTGTTCATAAAAAGTCAAATATTTTTCCATCCTAAACATCTTCATATGCATTAATGATGAATTTATCAACACATTTATTCTCACCTCAGCCAGAAGAGTGCAGAGAGAAGAGCTGCAAGTCCAAACAATCCAACAGTCACATACACAATTACAGAGCCACCTGATACACACACACACACACACACACACACACACACACACACACACAGAAAAGTAATAGTGAAGTAGTAGTTTATCCACAGTACAGAATGTAAAATGGAGCAGTGATGAAACAGTAATGTCTGATCATCTCTCACCAGTTATAGTGATGGACACTGCAGCTGATCTCTCAGAGCCGAGTTTATTCTGAGCCTCACAGTAGTACAGTCCACTCTGTAGAGCTCTGTAACTCTGTCCTGATCCTACAGGTGATGCTTCATTCTCCTTAAACCAGGTGTAGGTCTCCACAGGTGGGTTACTGTCACTGCTGCAGGTCAGATTTACTGAACTGCCCTCCACTTTCTCACCAGAGGAACTGATAGCCACGGAGATGTTCTTTGGAGGATCTAAAACAGTTTGGTAAATAAGAAGTACATCTATAATAGTTTTATCTTGTATTGGATGTAAAAAGATCTTCGGATTTAACTTACACAGAACATTCAGAGTTACACTGGTGGAGTACTGATGTCCAACTTTATTTCTGCACATGCACTTGTACTCTCCACTGTGCTTAGAACTGACTTTAAAGATGGTGTAGGTCTTTCCTTTCCCCACTGATGTCCTCTCCTTAAACCAGGTGTAGGTCTCCACAGGTGGGTTTGCATCACTGCTGCAGGTCAGAGTCACTGAACTGCCCTCCACTTTCTCACCAGAGGAACTGATGGACACATTCTTTGGACGATCTAGAAAATTTAATGATAAGAGTGAAGAAAGCAGTTCGATGTCATAATTAAGGCTTATGTGGAACTTTCATCAATACCTGAAGCCAGTATTTAAATATTTTCAGCACTTCTCACTATTGAGAATATGTGGACCATTCCAAATATTACACCAACTTTATTAAAAATAAAGAGACTTTTTCATATTAGGGAAATTATTGACCAATTGTATGTAAACACTGTGTACCTGTTAGGAATCCACCTGCCACACCCCCCTCGGCAGCTGTCATGCTGTCTCGCTCTGCCGCTCCCGGCATTAATGAGAGACACCGATTCCCCATAAAAGCTCTCATTTTCATTTCACTCTAACATTGGTGTGTGTGTGTGTGTGTGTTTGTACTGAAATACAATAAAGCCATGATAGAACTACTTCCGCTTCCGATTCGTGGTCCGTACCCTGGCAGAAGGTCTGACCAAAACCAAAAACGGGATCGCCGTACCGTGATCCCTACCGTGATAGATCGGCAGCCAAACTCCGCTTCGGATTTCCCCTGGAAGCTCCGTGCCGCTCCTCGCGGTTCACGCTCGCCGGCTCCTGAGCCACGCCCCGAGAGCCCAGTGGAATTTTCGGGTTTACTTCTCCGGCAAGATGACCAAGTGGGGGGGATTCCTATGGAGCGTTGGAGAGTACGTGGAGATGTATTCATCCCAATTCCGCACAGAACGAGCCAAAATCACGTTCTGCATCTCACTCCTGTCTGAAGATGCACTCTCTAGAGCCAGCAAGCTCTGGAGCATGAAAGGAGGCGATATTGGCTTTTACGCCGAATTCATCAGGGAACTCCTTGGGATGTTCAGGATGACTATGGCGGATCTCCACGTCTGCGACTAGATTTCCTCCAAGGGCGCCGCTCCGTTCCAGAGATCCTTCGAGCACTTCGCCTTGTTCCAGAGATCCTCTGAGCGCTCCGCTCCGTTCCAGTGTTCCATCAAGCGCTCCCCTCCTTTTCAGAGTTCCCGCGAGCGCTCGGCTCCGTTCCAAAGTTCCCGCGAGCACTCCGCGCCGTTCGAGAGTTCCCACAAGCGCCCCGCTCTGTTCCAGAGTTCCCACGAGTGCTCCGCTCCGTTCCAGAGTTCCTACGAGTGCGCTGCTCCGTCCCAGAGTTCCCACGAGCGCGCCACGCCATTCCAGAGTTCCTAGGAATACGCTGCGCCGTTCCAGAGTTCCTACAAATGCGGCGCGCCATTCCAGAGTTTTGCCGCTTAGCTTCAGAGTCCCGCCGAGGGTGCCGCTCAGCTCCAGTGTTCCTCCGAGGGTGCCGCTCAGCTTCAGTGTTCCGCCGAGGGTGCCATAACACCACCGCCTGGCCGCGAAGAGGACGTTGTACCGCCGCCTGGCCGCGAAAGGGACGGCGTACCTGCAGAGGGCACTGTTCGGACCCCCGTTTCTGCTCCAAACTCCCGCAGAAGGCGTGACTCGGCCTCTAAACTCCGCCGTGGGCATCCTACGGTCTCTGAATCCCGCCGTGGGCATCGCACGGCCTCTGGACTCCACCATGGGTGTCGATCGGCCTCTGATCTCCGCCGAGGACGTCTCTCCGCCTCCGATCTCCGCTCAGGGTGTCGTCCAGCCTGCAAGCTCCACCGAGGACGTCGCTCTTCCCTTGATCCCCGCTGAGGGTGTCGCTCTGCCTCTGATCTCTGCGGAGGACGTCGTTCAGCCTCCGTTCTTCGCCAAGGGCGTTGCTCCGTTCTGGACCTCCGTTTTGGATGTCACTTCACTCCAGACCTCCGCAGGGGACGTCGCTTGGTTCTAGATCTCCATAATGGGCGTCACTCGGTTCTGGACCTTCGCAGAGGGCGTTGCTCCACCTCAGATCTCCGCAGGGGACATCGCCCCGCCTCGGGTCCTTCCCAGCCTTTCCCGGTTTCTGGGCGGTGCGTTCCAGGCCTCCTCCTTCGACCCTGGACAGCTGGTGGGGCCTTCCTCGGAGTGCCCTGGCCCGCCTGGCGTGGGTGGTTTTGTGGCGTCAGGTGCCACCCCTGCCTCGTTCTGCCGCTCCAGTTACCGATTCCCGATAAAAGCTCTCTTTCCATCTCACTCGTGTCGGACCTACTTTATGGCTATGGACACCGACCTTGCTTGAGGCTGCCAGCATTCCCCGCTGGTTCTGTGGATTTTTTTTGGCCAAATATATTTGAAATATATGTTGAATAGATATATGCAGTGATGCTCAATAAAATGTTTTTTTTAAATCACTTACAGTACAATGAGGATGGAGAGCAAAGTATCCATAAAAAATATATAGAATGTATAATATATTTGAAAAAAAATGTGAAAAAATTGGCAAAAAAGTATTTTTAGAAAATATATTTGTTTTATCGTCCAATTTTGTATATTTTGTAATAAATTTTACAAATTTATTTGGAAATATATATTTTTTAATCATATGTGTATAACTGGTCAACTGAGCAGTATTTACATTTATGACATTTGAATCCAGCCATTAGTGTTGCACAATCCAGTTCACTCTTAGTGTCAGTCTCAAGCCCAGGTAAATGTGGAGGGTTTTGTTATAAAGGACAGCCAGCGTAAAACGTGCCAAATCAAATATGCAGATCACGAATCAGAATTTCATACTGGATCGGTCGAGGCCCGGGTTACCAACGACCGCCACAGAAACTGTTAGCCAACAGGGTACCGGTGGAAATTGGGCTGCTGTTGGCTGAAAGAGGAGAAGGAGAGGAGGAGGACGTCTACAGAGACAGCAGGGAAAGGAGAAGTGGAGAAGAGTGGAGGTTTGGGTTGGTACATTACATGTTTGTACTATGACTGGTAAAAGGAGAGAGGGAGCTGATATAATGAAGAGGAGAAAGGTAGATATGTTGTGTGTTCAGGAGACCAAGTAAAAAGAAAATAAGGCCAGGAACATTGGAGGAGGGTTTAAACTGTTCTACCATGGTGTAGATGGAAAGAGAAATGTTGTAGGGGTGATTTTGAAGGACTTCCTATGTTGGATCTGTTTCTCACCAGAGGGACTGATAGACACCGAGATGTTCTTTGGAAAATCTAAAATAAGTTGGTAAATAGGAAGTAAATCTATAAAAGTTTTATCGGGATCCAAGATGGCGGCGCGAGTACATCGCGAGGCTCAGGGTCTCTCCAGAATCTGCAATATTGCGATATTTCTGTTGCTCATCTCGGGTCTGTTCGTGCAGAACAGCTGTGCATATACATCGTACACCCGACGTGAGCTTTTAGATATTGGTTTACGACTTCCCGACAGTTTTATCGACAACCTTCATCTCCTCCCTGAGATCACGAGAACACACAAGGCCGCTCACTCTACACGGCCGGGCGGAAATGCTCGCAGGCGGCGTCAAGATCGTAAACAAAGGCAGGGGAAGCGTGGTGGAGTGAAAGCTAAGCTAAAGCTAACACCACACTGGCTCTCTTTACCCAGCATCTTCCTCGCCAATGTTCGGTCACTGGTGAACAAAATGGAGGAGATTCGACTCAGCATCACTCACAGCATGAAATTTCGGAACTGTAATGTCATGATCTTCACGGAAACACGGCTAGACAGCAGCATTCCGGACAACGCTATTGAGCTAGCAGGACGACACACACTCTGGGCGGATAGGACATTAGATGGCTCCGGTAAGACCAGAGGCGGTGGATTGTGCATTTATGTTAACAAAGCTTGGTGCACGAACTCTGTTATTCTCGAGAGTCATTGTTCAGCTAAACTGGAGTTTATCATGGTTAAATGTAGACCGTTTTATCTACATCGGGAGTTCACTTCCACCATTATCACAGCAGCTTACATTCCCCCCGATGCTGATGCTAAGCTCGCTATGAAAGGACTTTATGCGGCCATCAGTAAACAACAGACTGTTCATTGTTTATTGTTGCGGGAGATTTCAATCACTCAAACGTAAAGGCAGTGCTCCCAAAATTTCATCAGCATGTTTCCTGTCACACCAGAGGGAATAAAATATTAGACCATGTATACACAAACATGGCTAGAGCTTACGTTGCGACCCCCCTCCCCCACCTGGGACAGCCAGATCACCTTTCTTTGTTTCTCACCCCCAAATATGCACCCCTCATCAATCGGGTGAAGCCATCAGTGAGAACCATCAAGGTGTGGCCCGCAGAGGCAGATTTCACACTTCAGGAAAGGTTTTTACACACAGACTGGGGTACATTTGCTTCTCAGGCCACTAGTGACACTCACACAGACATCGACTGCTACACCTCCTCTGTACTGGATTACATCAGTTCCACCATAGACAGTGTTACTACTCAGAAACAGATCATCACATACCCAAATCAGAAGCCATGGGTGAACAAGGAGGTGCACCTCCTGCTGAAGGCATGCACTACTGCCTTCAGGTCAGGCGACGCTCAGGCCGATAGCACATCCAGAGCTAACCTGAAGAGGGGCATCAAAGAGGCCAAGCACTGCTACAAGCAAAAGATAGAGGAGCATTTTTCCAACTCCACCTGCAACTGGGTTATGGACTTTCTGACCAACAGACCCCAGCATGTTCGATCTGGCTCCATCTGCTCCAACACCATCACACTCAACACTGGTGTACCACAGGGCTGTGTGCTGAGCCCCTTCCTCTACTCCATCTTCACCTCCGACTGCAGGCCTGTGAATGGATCTAACTCCATTATCAAGTTTGCAGATGACACTACCGTGATCGTTCTCATCACCAACAATGATGAGACTGCCTACAGGGAGGAGATCCAGCACCTAGCCTCATGGTGCAATAACAATAACCTGCTCCTTAACACCTCCAAGACAAAGGAGCTCATTGTGGACTTCAGGAAGGAGACGAGAGGCACACATGACACCACCCACATCAATGGGATGGCTGTTGAGCGTCTCCAGTTTCAAGTTCCTGGGGATCCACATCTCGGCGGACCTGTCCTGGGCTATCAACACCTCCAGCCTGGTCAAGAAGGCTCACCAGCGCCTCTTTTTCCTGAGGACACTTAAGAAAAATCAGCTCTCCTCGGATATCCTGGTGAACTTCTACCGCTGCGCAATAGAAAGCATCCTGACCAGCTGTGTCACAGTCTGGTATGGGAGCTGCTCTGTTGCAGAGCGCAAGGCACTGCAGCGGGTGGTGAAAACTGCCCAGCGCATCACAGGGACTTCACTCCCAGCCATGGAGGACATCCAAAAGAAACGCTGTCTGCGTCGAGCTGTCTATGTTTAAAGCCTGAAATGTGGCAAAAGTTCGCAAAGTTCAAGGGGGCCGAATACTTTCGCAAGGCACTGTATATATATATATATATATATATATATATATATATATATATATATATATATATATATATATATATACTGTACCTTCACACTGTATATATAATATTCCTTGCCTTGATTTGTGAAATGGTACTGTATATGTACATGTTTTAGACATAAAATATATGGAGGGCAAAATACATTTTTTAATTATTTTAAAATATATTTTCGAAAATATATAAAAAAATGGTCAAAAAAGTATTTATAGAAAATATGTGTGTAAATTTTAGCGAATATATTTTTATTGGCCATTTTTTGTATATTTTGAAATAAATTTCAAAATATATTTTAAAAAATATATTTTTATTTCAGATGGGTATAACTGGTTAAAATGGGATTCAGTGAAGAGTTTTTATTGTATATGTTCAAAATATATTCAACAAAACTAAACCTCCTAAAAGACATCAAATCACACAGGTCTAAAATTTGAATCCCATTATAATCCCATGTACATTATTTTTCTTAACATGTGCTTCCCTCCATGTGAACTCCTGGACTCTTAGTCATGAATATCTGCGGCATCTTCAAGTCTACACCATCAAGCAGCCTAAAATACATTTACCTTCTCACTGAAATTGTTTTTACAAAATCATTAATCACACACTCAAAGTTACTGTAATTACTAAACATAAAAATTACAATTAAAAGATAGATGAACAACACGGAGCTATGTATGTTCTAGTCAATGAAAAGTGAAATTAAAAGATACTGGAAATAAAAAAATTCCAGTTGGCTTCAAGCCCTGTCACATGGCTCAGTGTTCAGCAGAAACAGACGAACTAAAACCAACATCCTCTCAGAGATCAGTGAAGGACAGCAAGATTCTATAACAAAACATGAATGAGTCTGTGATATTTAACATCTAAACTCCACTCAGACAAACTGCTATGACTCTGATACTGACATTTATCAGTATCATCATTTTATCACACAATTAATTTGTGTTGTTTTACTTTATTAAATTCTGAGATAAGAAATAAGAAGGTAATAAAACTCACATCTGACACTGAGGTATTGAGCAGGAGATGGGAGATATTCAGATCCTCTTACAGCACAGTTATAACTGCCTGCATCCTCACTGCTGACCCTCTGCAGGTGGAGTTCGTTGCTCTCGGTGTTGTTTGTGGTTAAATTATGTGTGTTTTTGTACCAGATGAATGTTGGATCAGTCAGACTGCAGGTGGTTTTACAGGTCAGAATGACTGATTCTCCCTCTGTCACTTCTGCAGGAGCGATCAGCTGAAGATCTTATACAATGAGAGAAACATTAAATCTGCATCAGTGAATAATCACCTGCTCATTTACCTCAATCAACCCCACCTGTGTGTGTGTGTGTGTGTGTGTGTGTGTGTGTGTGTGTGTGTGTGTGTGTGTGAACAGTGGTAAATTGTCTGTTTTTGTGTTTGAATGAGGTGTGGAGGACATCTATTTACTGATAACTGAAAGAATTTCTGCCAAAAGTAAATGAGTGTCTGTGTTTGTAATTTGAGTGAATCAAAGTTTTGTGGTGTTTCATGAAAACTGTAATTCAGTATAACATTTTAGAGTTTTTCATTCATTTGTTACAAAACTCCTGTAGCTAAAAGGAGATTATGGTCTGAGTGACACATGTAGAGAATAAGATGATTTTATTTACCTGTAACTCTGAGTGTAATTCCAGATTCACCCTGATATTTATATTTAGTTGTTCTGAATCTGAAATAGTACTCATGTTCATCTGATTTCTTCACATCACTCAGTCTGAGGGAGAAGTGATTCTGTTCATCTCCTAAATAATCCACTCTGCCTGAGTAACCTGGTTCATTACGCAGATCAGTCGGCTCTTTACCCTTAAATGAGTTTATAAACCAAAACCTGTTTGTTACTGTAACATCTGTTGGATGTGTGTAAGTGGCCTTCATAACCTCTGTAGATCCTTTTACAGCACAGAGATTTTGTTTACTGTATTTCACACTCCATTGATTCCCAAGAGCTCCTGAAACATGACACATGAAAGAGGTGATTAGAGATCATTATTCTGAGCCCCATAAAACACTGAAAGTTCCCTTTCAGGAACTCAAGCTGAGTCAACAACGCTTTGAGATATGCTTCCATGTTGTCCACGCTCTGAATCATGTGTGTAATCATGTAAGGTTGTGACCCATGCTGTAGCCAAGCTAGATCTGGCTTTCTGGCCGATGAGCAGAAAGCCCCTCTATCCAGTAAGCTTTAAGTGTGCTTTCTGCAACTTACGTCACAATCTCCGCATCGGGGTCTGCCGTTCTTTCTGGACCTGGACACCTCAGTGGGCTAAGCCGTATTTGGCCTTCTTTTGGTATTTCAATGCCAAATCCACATTGTTGTGGGATTAAAAGAGTTTGTTTATGGTTCGGTGCCCCGGGTTGAAGAGATGCTCGCTAGCCATTCCTCCCAGGCAGCCAGGAGGTCCAGGAGCTATTCGGATGTAGCTCTTAGGGCCACAAAAGAAACCACTGTGGCCATTGGCTGCCCTAATCTCCACCGAGAGACACCTATGGCTCACCCTATCGGATCTTTCCAATAAGGACAGGGCCATGCTGCTTGAAGCCCCTCTGATGCCGACTGGCCTATTTGGTGAATCTGTAAATATGGTTGATAGGTTTCAGGAGGCCAAGAAACAGTCGGCAGCATTTCGGCGGTTTCTCTCACGAGGCTGCTCAGTGGGCGCAGCCCCAGGAACATCTCAGCCCCTCCCGTCATAAGGAGGTTCGAAAGCAGAGCATCGCAAAAAGCACAGCCCGCCCCGCCCCAGCACCCCCAGGAATCTGGTTCATTCAACCCTGCCACAATCAGTGCTTAAGCTCCAGCAAGCACTCTTCTTGATTTCCATCCAGTATTGTAGCAGAACTGGAATACTTGCAGCCTCCATGGAGGCTCCTAGAGCTGCACCAGGGTGTAGCTCCGGGTATAGGCATACCATAGGTCAGTCTCAAGAGACTGAAACCTTTAAGAGACTACTTGGCAGCCTGGGAAGCTCTACCTGAAGTGTCTCGGTGGGTCCTCAGAGGTCAACAACCAGGGGAGTCTGCGCTCATGCCTTCTGTACAAGCTGACATGCCAGAGTCTCCTGTGGTTCCGGGGGAAGCTGCTCTCCTTGAGGTCAGTGTACATCCCAGGCCATATAGACGAAGGAGCAGACACCCTTTCGAGACAAGGGCTGAGACCTGGGGAATGGTGACTCCACCCTCAAGTGGTGGAGCAGATCTGGGAGAGATTCGTCAGGGCTGAGGTAGACTTGATTGCAACTCAAATTACATCTCAATATCCTCTCTGGTTCTCCCTTACACCTCCAGCCCCTCTAGGGCTAGACGCCATGGTTCAGGCGAGGCCGAGGCTACGCTTGTATGCCTTTCCTCCTGTTGCACTGCTTCCGGACGTTTTGGAGAGAGTTCGATGGGACAGAGTCCATCTCCTCATGGTGGCCCTACGGTGGCCGGCCAGACCATGGTTTCTGGACCTGGTTGCCCTTCTCGAACACCCTTCTTGGGAAATTTCTATCAGGAGGAATCTTCTCTCTCAGGCAATGGGCACAATAGCTCACCCCCGCCCAGAGTTGTCGAGACTGTGGCTGTGGCCCCTGATGGGGCACAGCTCTGAGGTTCCAGTCTCTCCATCAAGGGGGTAGAGACCATTCTCTAATCCAGAGCTGGTCATATGCCAATAGATAGCGCCTGTTCAGTGTATGGTGCGATCAGCACCAATTGGATCCAGTTAACTGCCCGGTTGGTTTAGTGCTGGAAGTCGTTCAAGAAGTTTGCCAAAGGATTGGCACCATCCACTCTTAAAGTCTATGCATCCGCCAATTCAGCATATCATTGGGCAGAGACCTGCTGGTGACGCATTTTCTTTCCACCACCCGGAGGCTGAGGCGTCCGATTCGACCTAGAGTGCCTGTGTGGGACTTGACTGTTGTGTTGGAGGCTCTATCCAAACCCCCCTTTTGAGCCGTTTGCCGAGGCATCTTGGAGGTTTCTCACAGGTAAGACTGAGTTTCCTTCTGGCCGTTTCTTCTCTTAAGAGTGTAGGGGACCTTCATGCCCTCTCTGTGGCCCCCTTGTTTCTGGAGTTCACTCCAGGCATGGCCAGTGCCTTCCTGTACCCTAGAATGGGGTATGGCCCTAAGATGCCCTCTTTTAGGCTCCAGGCATTCTATCCTCCTTCTTTAAAAGGCCCCAGACCAGGAAAGGCTAAACCAGCTGTGTGCAGTGTGAGCACTAGACATTTACATCTACAAAATGAGTATGTGGAGGAAGTCAGAAAACTATTCATCTGCTATGGTCCTCCAAGGAGAGGCCTCCCTGCAAACAAGCAGATGCTTACGAGGTGGATTTGGATGTGATTGCATCCTCCTACAAGTCCTCTGGTCACCCCGCTCCCTTTGGGGTCAGTGCAAACTCAACCTGTAGTGTGGCAGCCTCTAGGGCTTCGTCCTCTGGAGTTTACATCCATGACATCTGTAACGCTGCAGGCTGGTCTACCCCACTGATCTTGTCAGGTTTTATAACCTTAACCTCAGTGCCACTTCTGGCCCCCCTGTCCTTCGACCGAGCTAAAAGTAACTGGTCAGTCTTGTGGTATTGTACTATCATTCCCAAAGTGTTGTTGATGCCAGCTTTTATAGCTTCCTGGTCATGACGTCACCCCACCGGTGACACCACACTTTCCATTGGACAGATTACACATGTGATTCAGAGCGTGGACAACGTGGAAGCGTACCCAAAGCGTTGTTGGCGCAGCATCAGTATAAGCGTCTGTATAAGCGTAATAAGTGTAATGTATAACTGCAAGGTAAATTAGACCCAACCTTGTGATTTTGATCGAAGTGTAAAATACAGAAAATATATTGCTGGTTAAATTTTTTATATTTTCGGTTTGTGTAGCTGTGATTGTCATGTAGATGTGTAGTGAAAGCATGCACAATAGCAGAAGTTGATGCAAGTGGGTAAGAATATTTATTATAATCTAAATTAGAGCATGAACAAAGCAAAACTAGTATGTGAAAATGAAAAAGTGAGGTCAAAAACCAGAAAACAAACAGAATTGGCTGTTTAAAAAAAATTTAAATAACAGGGAAAATATACAGACATAATCAACACTTAAAACAAAGACACCTGTGATTAAAGACACATTAGCATAAGGACCAATGACAATACAGGGGTGGAGACATTACATGAATAATAATAATAATAAAAAAGACATGTGACTGTCAGGGATCCCCCTGCCACACCTCCCTCTGTAGCTGTCAGGGATTCACCCTGCCACGCCTCCCTCTGTAGCTGTCAGGGATTCACCCTGCCACGCCTCCCTCTGTAGCTGTCAGGGATTCACCCTGCCACGCCCCCCTTAGTAGCAGTCACGCTGCCTCGTTATCCCGTGCCTGCCTTCATTACCGACAGCTGTGGCTCATTAAGGATTAGACTATATAAACTCACGTTCTTGAGTCACAGGCTGTCGGTTCTTGAATTGTCTTGCTGACAATCTCATGGTCCCGCGACCGCCAGCCTTCCCGCTGGTTCTGTCTCCAGACTCTGTGTCTATGTGCGGATTACTCTTTGCCGTTGCAGCTTTACTTTCGTTTTCGGACTCTAAGTTTCGTTGTGGATTATTCGTCTCGAGCGGATATTCTTTTGTTGTTTCTCGCCACGGCAACTGTGAGTGTTTTTGGTTGAATTGATTTAATAAAGACAATGATTGAGTTACTTCCGCTGGTCGTCAGCCTGACAGTGACAGATTTATTTTAGTCTATATGTTGAGCCTAAACACAGAAATGCATGCTCACGCTTTGTAGCAGCTAGCAGTAGTATGCTAAAAGAGCGAGGAGGGGGCAGTAATGATGAAAATGTGTAACTCACCTGAGATCATGAGGAGAAAAATCTGACAAAGTGGAGACTCCATTGTGACGAACATCATTACTTAAGGTTCTATAGAATAATTAAATAAATAAATAAATAAATAAATGACTTGCAAAAAGTCAAATAGTTTAAACCATTTTCCCTTTTTTTTTGAGAAAAAGATGTGTTGCTCTTGAAATTATTTCAGATTTATGTAAGGAGTCTTCAGTGTCAAAGATTCGTAACAGTCAGAGGTAAAGCTGTAAAATATTCAGGACAGAGGATTTTACACCTTTTTTGTGTAATCATACCTCTCTTAATCAAGTTAATTTAAATTCATTACAACAATCAAATAAAACCTGTTACCAAAAAAAACATTAGATAATCCAAGCTGAGACATAACAAAATAATAGAAAAAGCTCACAATTCTAAGAGTTTTGACTTTTGAATAGAAATTCTTTTTTTAAAACCCAAAACAGTGTTAGCATCAGTGGTGGACGAAGCACATAAAGAATGTTCTTAAGCTTGTCCTCTACATCTGCCTCTTTCAAACCAACTACCTGCATGTCTTCCTTCACCACATCCATAAACCTTCCCCTTGGTCTTCCTTTTTTCCTCCTTCCCGGTGACTCCATGATCAGCGTTTTCCTACCGATATACCCCATGTCCCTCCTCTGCACATGTCCAAACGATTTTAATCTCGCCTCCCTCATCTTATCTTTGAAACGTCCTACACATCCCACCTCTCCAGGCTTTTCTCCACCTGCTCCCTACTCTCACCACAAATCACATCATCCGCAAATATTATAGTCCATTGAGACTCTTGTCTGAACTCGTCCTTCAACCTGTCCATCACCACTGCAAACCACTGCCGATCCTTGATGCAGTACCACCTCCACCTTGAACCGGTAGGTTGTTCCTACTGCACACTTCACTGCTGTCACACTGTCATCATCTAAATTACATTAACAAACTGCTTTTACTTCATTACTGTACACCACTGGTTAGAATATACCCATTGGCCCTACACAGTACATTTACATAGCCGTCTTACTGTAAAAACACTAATTGGCTTTCCACAATACATCAGTACAGAGCTGCATAATGACCCCAGTGGCCTTCCATAGCTACAGCTAGAAAACCAGCAGCTTGGACTCTCTTACTTTCTCATTCCAGAGCTCTCATTTATTCATTTGTTTAAGTGTGTAGAACAATTTCTAATTGTGTGTGGAAGAAACACCAGTACACACTCCAACACTGGTGTTTATCACACGTGTGTACACACAGATGTAACTATATACATCATCAATCCTACAGATTCTCTACATGACTCTGTTCCTGCACAGCCACATTTATTTACATAGAACAACGCCAAAGTGTGATTTCATGGATATATTTTATGTGTTAGAATTTGTTGCAAATATTTTTATATTTAATCATTTGGCAAAGTTTATAAACTGATATAAAACTCAGACACTGCCACAATATCATAAGCACAATTTATCAGGATATTGATGTTTAACATATTTCTCAGCACTGATAGTCGATCAGTAAAAGTTGACGAAGGTAATAAAGCTTGCAAAAAAGCTTTCAAGCAAATAAGCTGCACTGAAAAAACCCAACAATGAACCTTTCTACGAGAATAAACTGAGTGTATTTAGTGATTAAAAATATTTTTTACAAATTGTTCCTTACCGTGCCTACTTGACCTTCAATTCCAACGACCAAAAATAGAGTTGTGAGAGTGGGTTGCTAAAGGTGAGTTGTTGATGAGTCCTCTTTCCTCTGAATTAGTTGCTGCAACTGAGGGTGTTGCTTTGTAATATTAGTAACATGTCGTGTCTGCATTGTGCATATCAACTAAGGAAGTGAAACAAACAGCATGGTCATCATCACCCTAAACCACTAAACACACACAGGAAACAAACATACAAATAAAATAATCATGATAACCTGTACATTTTGTTTGATTGTTGTATATAAGATTATCATACATTTTTTTCATTAAATAAAATAAAATAACATTTTATTTGTCACACACACATACATACAGAGTACGACATGCATTGAAAAGCTTTATACAACCGTCCAACATTTAGTGATTGTCCTTAAAGTGTCCATGTGCAGTATGGTGTGGTATAAAGTGACACTGTGCTGTTCAAGTCCAGAGTTGAAGTGACAGTCCAGAGTTAAAGTGTCATAATGGTGCAAAAAAGGTTGTGCAGAAATGAGTGAAGATGGAGAGAGAGGTCCAGTACTAAATCCTGGGTGTTTCCTGGTTTAAACTCCGAAGAAACTTCAAAGAAAATAGTCCATTGTTAGGATGGCTAAGGTCCTTCACAATCTTCCTAGCTCTGGTCTGGCACCGCGTGCTGTAGATGTAGGTCAGGGAGCCGGGTGTGGATGGTACGTTCAGCTGACCGCACCACCCTCTGGAGGGCTCTCCTGTCCTGCATGGTGCTGTTTCTGAACCAGGAAGTGATGCTACCGGTCAGGACGCCCTCAATGGTGCTAGTCCTTAGCACCTGAGAGGGTTGTTTAAAGTCCCTTAAGCGTTTTAGATGGTACAGAAACTGCCGGGCCTTCTTCACCAGGGTGTTGCTGCGGCAGGACCAAGACAGGTCCAGTGTGATGTGAACACCTAGGTACCAGAAACTGTCCACTCTCTCCACTGGGGTCCCGTTGATGTTTAGCGGTTGGTATGACCGCTCCTGCTTCGTGCTGAAGTCCACTATCAACTCCTTAGTCTTGCTGACGTTCACGAGAAGATTGTTCTCCTGGCACCATCTATCCAGGTTTTCAATCTCCTGTAGGTAGGCCCTCTCATCATTTTTGGAGATCAGGCCCAACAAAACAGTGTTGTCAGCAAACTTGAACAACCCTGGGGAGCTGAGGGTTGGTTGAGGTGTGTTTACAGCTTGTGGTCTGTTCGTCAGGAAGTTAAAGATCCACTGACACGGTGGCAGGCTAAGTCTTAGGGCCTCCACATTAGGGGTGAGCGTGGAGGGAATTATAGTGTTGAACGCTGAACTGTAGTCCATAAACAACATTTTTGCATAATTCCCTTTTCTCTAATCCAGGTGGCTCATTGTTGTGTGGAGAAAATGAGCAATGGTGTGATCGGTTCTGGCTTTCATTGCTTTCAGTATTGTATTTAGCTTAAAAGTAAAATCCTTGATATTGGAGGGGCCTGTGGGCCTCAGCAGACAGATATAGCAGTTTCTGCTCCGTAGGATGGAACACAATGATTATTATAGCATAAAGAGGGACTTCCTGACAGGTTTCTAACAGTTTTTTTTTTTTTTTTATTTCCTTTTGTTCCCCTGAATTCCCCTTTTGGGAACTCAAGCTGTGTCACAATGCTTTGAGAATGCCTCCACGTTGCTCACGCTCTAAATCACGTGTGAAATCCGGCCAACGGCCAGCTACAAATTGTGCAAGCAATGGCTCAAAGCAAACAAAACTTTCACATGTGTCCCTCCTTGCCCCCGTTTCATTACGAACACACACACACACACACACATGATTTATGCGTTGTTTGCTTGGGAGTGGAGCATGTTCAGTCGGCTCTCAGGGGAGATGATTGTTTGCGCTTTAGCCTTATGGCTATGCCCAAGCTCCGCTCCCAGTGAGCGTTCTTCGAGGAGAGTGCTCTCCCTTGCTGCTCAGAGCTTCCTAAATCGATGAGGGCAGTGTACACCTCACAACTCAGCGACCGTACCTCCTCAGCACCACCATGAGGCCACCACAGGATGTGCTTCAGAGTGCAGCCTCCCTCCAGCGGGTGTCTCCTTCCATCTCCGCTTGAAAGATAGCTGCGGATGGAAGGGACCCGCCGCTTCTCAGGAAGCATCTACAGCTGCAGGGCATTGCTCCAGCCATCCTGAAAAGGTCAGAAACCAGCTTCGAGAGGCTGGTTCCCCTAACAGACTTCCTGACATAGGAGGCCAGACTGTTAGCCCTGTCACAGGATGTGCTTCAGGGCGCAGCCTCCCTCCAGCGAGTGTCTCCCTCCACCTCTGCCCGAAAGATTGCTGCGGATGGAGGAGACTGGAGGAGAGGCTGCAGGGCATTGCTTCAGCCGCTCTGGAAGGGTCAGAGACCAGCCTCGATAGGCAAGTTTCCCTAAGAGATTTTCTGGGAGCTTGGGAAGGCCTGCTGGACGTATCTCAGTGGGTCCTCCCTATGTCAGAGAGTCAGGCTTTTACAGCCAGTACTTCGTTGTTCCAAAGAAGGATGGTGGATTGCGGCCGATCCTAGATCTGTATTCCTTGAACTGCTCACTTGTGCGGCTCAGGTTCAGGATGCTCACCCTCAAAGAGTGTGTCTCAGATCAAGTCCTCTGACTGGTTTGTCACGATAGATCTAAGGGACTTCTATTTCCACAAAGCCATCCTTCCCGCTCTCAGGAGTTCCTGAGGTTTGTTTTTGGGAGTGAAGCTTACTAATATCAGGTCCTCCCGTTCGGACTAGCACTCTCACCCCGCACCTTCACAAAGTGTATGAATGCGACTTTAGGCGTGGTGTGGGATTTGACCGTGATGCAGGCACAAGTGTCTCCTGCTCAGATCAAAGTTATCCTCACAGCAGTCAGGAGAGTAAGAGAAGGCCAGTCATTCACTGTGATGCAATTCCAGAGGGTTCTCCTGAAAGTGCAGTCCACTCTGTACTATCAAGGTCTCGCGACGAGCCCTTCGAGCCTTACATATGTGGAAAGAACCTACATTCCTGTCTCAAGGTCGATGGAATGAGCTACATCTCTCATGGCACATAAACTGCCTGGAGAAGGTGGCTGTGTTTTTGGCTCCAAAACACTTCCTCTGAGACCTGAGAGATTGCCATGTGCAACACGTCAGTGGTCTCGTACATCAACCACCAGGGGGGTCTCAGATCCTGTACAGGCTGGCATGGCAAATCCACCTGTAGTCCCAGTAAAAGCTTCTCTCATTGAAAGCAGTTTATATCCCAGGTCATCTAAATTGGAGAGCAGACGCCCTCTCGAGTCAAGGGCTGAGGCCCGGGTAATGGAGGATCCACCCCGAGGTGGTGGAGCAGATATGGCAGAGATTTTACAGAGCCCAGGTGGATCTGTTTGCAACTCAGGAGACTTCGCACTGTCCCCTCTGATTTTCTCTCTCTCACTCAGCCCCACTGGGGTGGACGCCATGGTGCAGACGTGGCCGAGGCTACACCATTATGCCTTTTCCCCTATCATGCTGCTCCTGTGAGTTCTGGAGAGAGTTCGCTGGAAAGGAGCCTTGGTGGGATCTTGTTGGCCGGGCAGACCATTGTTCATGGACCTGGTGTCCCTATTTGAGGAACCTTTTTGGGAAATCCCTCCAAGGAGGGTTCTATTCTCTCAGGCAGGGGGGGAACCCTATCTCACCCCTGCCCAGAGTTATGGAAGCTTTGGCTGTGGCCCCTGAGGGGGCACAGTTTCTAGCAGCTGGTATCTCTATTGAGGCAGATGGCACCTGTTCACCATGTGGTGTGAGCACCACCAGTTAGACCCATTCAACTGCCCGGTCAGTTCAGATCTGGAGTTGTTGCAGGAACAATTTACCACAGGGTTGGCTCCAGCAACCCTGAAGATTTACAAGTCCGCTATCATGGCTTATTGTACCCCACCCGCGAGGCAGTCTCTGGGTAAGCACACTCTCGTGACACGTTCCCTGCACAGCACCCAATGGCTGAGGCCTTTGATGCAACCCAGAGTGCCTGTGTGGGACTTGCCCGTTGTGTTGGCTGCTTTATCTGAGCCCCCCTTCGAGCCCTTGGCCAAGGTGGCCCTTAGGTACCTGTCTGTAAAGACCACTTAACTTTTGGCAATATCCTCCCTGAAGAGGGTTGGAGACCTACACCTACAGGCTCTTCCTGTGGCCCCATCTCTCCTGGAGATTGCTCCTGGCATGGCCAGTGCCGTTCTCTACCGTAAACCTGGGTAAGTACCTAAGGTGCCTGTGGCTCCCCAACGACTCGTCGTGCTGCAGGCATTCTGCCATCCTCCTTTCCTGGCCCCCAACCAGGAGAAAGCAAAATCGACTGTGTCCATGGAGAAAGTCGGAGCAGCTGTTTGTCTGCTATGGCTGTCATAGGAAAGGTTTTCCTGCCAGTTTTCCTGACTCTCAGAAGGTGGATAGTGGATGCCATTTCCTCATCTTATGAGTCCACTGGTCTTCCCCCTCCTTTCGGAGTCAAGGCTCATTCTACCTGGAGTATGGCGGCCTCTATGGCCTGGTCTGCTGGAGTATCTCTCCAGGACATCTGCAATGCTGCAGGCTGCTCCACCCCACTGACCTTTCTCAGGTTTTATGACCTCGACATCAGAGCCACTCCCGGCTCCTCTGTCATGCATTCTGGTTGTGCTCAGACACACTAGGCAGGGACTGGTCAGTATGACATGATATATAGACACTCGTTCCCAAAGCGTTGTGATGCAGCTCGAGTTCTAGAAGGGCAACATCTCTAGGTTACATATGTAACCCTAGTTCCCTGAGGGAACTGAGACGCTGCATCAAAATGCCATACTCCCTGCATCCCTGTGGCGCTTACCTTCTCTTTTTTCAGAAGCTAGCGTCGCTAAATTGCTCACACATTTTGTAGCTTCCTGGTTCAAAATCAACCATTCTAGTCTGGAGAAATGAATAATAATAAATATAATTATAGAAACATTTTTATTTCTGCAAAAATTAACAACTGTCCCTTTTGTTCACATCCAGAGAGGCTGCTGGATTGCATCAGTCCATCAGACACTTCATTGTTCACCACTTACAATGTAATATCTACCCAGTTACCAGCATGAAGTGATGTCTAAAATTGAAGGCTCCATCCTCAGCATTTTCCTATCGATATACCCCGATTTACCGATATGTCCCTTTTCTGCACATGTCCAAACTATCTCAATATCGCCTCCCTCACCTTGTTTTCAAAACGTCCTACATGTGCGGTCACTCTAATAAACTAATTTCTAATCCTGTTCATCCTCGTCACTCCCAATAAACATCTGAACATCTTAATCTCTGCTACCTCCAGTTCCACTTCCTGTCTTTTACTCAATGCGCCTGTCTCTAAACCAGGGGTCACTAACCTTTTTGAAACTGAGAGCTACTTTTTGGGTACAGATTAAGGTGAAGGGCTACCAGTTTGATGCACACTTCTGAAATAAAATTTGCTCAATTTACCTTTAATTATATGTTATTATTTATAATTAATGATATTCATCTATATCTAGTTATCTATATTTTAATATTATCATTTTTAAATTCACACCAAAGCAAGTGTGATTTTGTCAGGGAATCCCTCTAACTCTCACTCACCCTCTCCCTGCTCTAATCACCTACACCTGTTCCCCATTTACCTTTACCCTTTATAAGGTCCCGATTCCACCTCACTCACGTTCGGATCTCCTCGTTGCCATGAGAGATCTACCGGACTTCCTACCACTAGTATTCTCCATAGCTCCATGCTCCGCTTCGGAGGAAGCGCTCAAGATAGGTTTGCCTTTAATGGTTCACATTGGCGATCATCCGTGGACTAACCGCATTACAGATTCTACCCGCTCTCCGGTGCGTACTTCTCCTCAAGTCTCTGCCTTGTATATGTTCAGACTAAATAAAGGCAATGTGTTTAACCATACTCTGGTTTCCGACTCTTGGTCTATCCGTGACAGATTAAAAAAATAAATAGCAACAAAAAAAACAATAGCGCCACTTACCAGTGAGCTGTATCTATGGTGAACAATTTTTAGAAAAGGCCCGCGGGTGACTCATGTGGTGACCCCTGCTCTAAACCATACAACATCGCAGGTCTCACCACAGTCCTATGAACATTCTCTTTCACTCTTGTTGATACCCTTCTATCACAGATTACTCTTGCTATCATTCTTCTCCACTCACTCCACCCTGCCTGCACTCTTTTCTTCACTTCTCTAACACAGCAGTCCCCAAACTTTTGTGCGCCACAGACCGGTTTAATGTTAGACAATGTTTTCACGGACTGGCCTTTAAGGTGTGGCGGATAAATACAACAAAATAAAATACAACGGCATACGGCATAAAAACTGGTATTTTCTAAATTTAATAAACGTGAATAACCTGTGTTGTTTTTTGTTCATTTTGCTAGCTTGGGGTTTTGAACTAGCGGTTATGTATTATGTGCTACCAGCCGGAGCAGCCCCTTTAAGAAGGTAGCGGATGTAGGTAAGACATGTGACCGAGGCATCATGACATGCATCAAGAGTGAGTCATAGACAGATGTGGAGGAGAGAATCCGGTAATTTCCCAAAATAAAACATCACTCAGAATCAGATAATAAATAAAACGGAAATAATGTAAGTTATGTATTCTTTGTCTGTGGCCTGGAGGCTGGGGACCTCTGCTATAACACACTCTCCATTACTTTGCTCTGTTGACCCCAGGTACCTGAACTCCTCCACCTTCTCCACCTCTTCTCCCTGCATCTGCACCACTCCACTGCCCTCCCTCTCATTCACACACATGTACTCTGTCTTACTCCTACTGACTTTCATTCCCCTTCTCTCCGGGATGTACCTCCACCTCTCCAGGCTCTTCTTCACCTGCTCCCTACTCTCAGAGCCGATCCTTGATGCAGTCCAACCTCCACCTTAAACCAGTCTGTCGTTTCTACTGCACACTTCACTGCTGTCACACTGTCCTCATACATGTCCTGCACCACCCTCACATACTTCTCTGCCACACTTGACTTCCTCATACAATACCACAACTCCTCTCTCCACCCTGTCGTACGCTTTCTCTAAATCCACAAATACACCTAGCAACTTCTTCTGACCTTCTCTTTACTTCTCCATCAACATTCTCAAAGTAAAATTGTATCTGTAGTGCTCTTTCTCGGCATGAAACCATAATATTGCTCACAGATGGTCACCTCTTTCCTCAGAATGGCTTCCACTACTCTTTCCCATAACTTCATGGTGTGACTAATCAACTTTTATCAACTTTATTCTTAACCGCTGCTCTCACTTTCTCCTTACTAATACTGTCCACTTCCTACTTCACCATCTCCACATCATCCAACCTTCTCTCTCTTTTTTCCTCATTCATCAGCTGCTCAATAATTTGTCTTTCTATTTCAAGACGTTCTCTTCTTCTTCACCTCTTACACCATCCGATGTTGCCTAGCTACACTGTCCCCTGCCAACACCTTACAGTCTCCAATCTCCTTCAGGTTGCATCTCCCGCATAGAACATAGTCCAAATGTGTTCACCTTCCTCTACTCTTATACATCACTCTGTGCTCCTCATTCCTCTTAAAATAAGTGTTCACCACTGCCATTTCCATCCTTTTTAGTAAAATCTACCACCATCTGCCCTTCAACATTCCTCTCCTTAAGGCCATACCTACCCATCGCCTCCTCATCACCTCTGTTCCCTTCACCTACATGCCCATTAATTAATTAATTACTATTAAATTAATTACTAATCTTTCATTCATAGGTTCACTCTCCACCACTTCATCTAACTCACTCCAGGATTTTTATTTCTCCTCGTTTCACAACCCACTCGTGGAGCATAAGCACTCATGACATTTATAATCACCCCTTCAACTTCCACCTTAATGTTTATCACTCTATCAGAAACTCTCTTCACCTCCACTACACTCTTACTGTACTCTTCCTTCAGAATCACCCCTACACGATTTCTCTTTTCATCCACACCATGATAGAACAGTTTAAACCCTCCTCGATGTTCCTGGTCTTATTCCCTTTCCACTTGGTCTCCTGAACACAACATATGTACCTTTCTCCTCTCCATCATATCAGCTATCTGGCTCCCTTTACCAGTCATAGTGCCAACATTTAAAATACCAACCTGAACCTCCACTCTTCTCCACTTCTCCTTTCCCTGCCATCTCTGTAGACGTCTTCCTCCTCTCCTTCTCCTCCTTCAGCCAAAGCAGCCCAATTTTCACCGGTACCCTGTTGGCCAATGATACCTGTGGCGGTCGTTGGCAACCCGGGTCTCGACCGATCCGCTATGAATTTCTGGTTTCTGATCCCATATTTGATCTAGCACATGTTTTACGCTGGATGTCCTTCCTAACGCAACCCTCCACATTTATCCGGGCTTGGAACCGGCACTAAGAGTGCACTGGCTTGTGCAACTCTCATGTCTGGGTTACTTAAGAATCCAAAGTACTCATTTATTATCACTCTTAGCTTAATCAATTCATGTGAAAAGACTCTAATGTGACTCTCAGCACAATGATCTTTTAATAGAACGGTATTAATGAGTTGAATTTGATTTCTATTACAATTATCATGAGCCCAAAACCTTCTGTTCAACTGCTTAAAAAAAAAAGTGTAAATAAGGTCCGTGTTTGACCAGTTAAGTTTTTATCCTCATAATAAAAAAAGAAATGACTGATTTTACAAAATTTATTTGAGCAAAAATGTATATATTTGACTTTGAAATCTAGTGTTACAGTACAAGTTACAGTACAAGTCTCCCCAGATGGAAATACTTAAGTACAATAACCATTTATGTCTTTACAGTCCACCATGGGCCATGATGCTAATGTCCCTGGGAACATGACCGGAACATGAATCATTGACTCTCCTCGGGTTTGGGACCCACCAGACTCTCAAAGAAAAATTTTCATTGTATGAAAAAATATCTGCAATCTGAAAAAAGACCTAATATGTAGCTGGGAAAGGGGAAAAAAAACACTAAAGAAACTGAACCGAGTTGAGTCGAGTTCATAATCTATTAATTCTGTAAACCTGCTTTAGGACAATTTCCATTGTTAAAATCACCATGCAAATATAACAATAAATTTTAATTAAGTTAAAGCATGATGATTACTTCATCTTATTCTTATTCATCCATGATACTGGCAAAGTAATGTGTTGTGTAATGTGAGTTCTATTCAAACAAAAGCAGATGAAAGTGCAGATAAAAATGTTTTATTAATACAAATGGCAAACAAGTTCAAATTGAAATCCAAAAGCAAGAACATAATCCAGGAGTGGGTCGAGTGGCTGGCGAGCAACAATACTGGGATATAAGAAATAGTTATTTTGTGAAGTTCACATGAACACAACAGAGTATTTAAACAGTAAACTCCAAACAGATATGAAGTGAGGGAAGTGATGAATCACAAGAAAAGCAAGGTGGAGATGTAACATGCACATTTTGCATGTAAACACAAACAGGGAGGCACACAGATCTTATAGGTGACAAACATAAAAATATACATAAATAAGTTTCAGATGTTGTGTTCCTCTCAAATCCCAAAATGGAGTTGCTAAGTATTTCTCCAACTGTTTCATTTTTAATAAAATTTACTTTTTTTGATACATGTTTCAGTGTTCAAATTCAAAATTATCTTATTTTTTCCTTAAAATGGTTCATTTCCTCATTTTAAACATGTGATATGTTTTCTATGTTCAACTGTGAATAAAATATGGGTTTATGAGATTTGCAAATCATTGCGTTCTGCTTTTATTTACATTTTACACAGCATCCCAACCTTTATTTGTTTGGAATCTGGTTGTAACATGCAATGGATTTTAAGAAATGATAAGTAAAAACAATAAAACTAATTTTACTGACAAACCACAGACATTATTATACAGTATAGTATGCTTTAGTATAAAGCATTGTTACATGCAGGCTTGGCGTCAGATGTTGTGTGATTACTCAAAGAAGACTTTGTGTTTAAAAAGGTCAGAGGTACAATTAGAAACAGTCAAAAAATAAATGATAGCAAGTGATTAACGTACAGGCAAAACATATATCTAATAAACACTGCACCAGCATTTTAATCTTATCTTAATCTTATTTGTTTTTTGTGACTGTCAGATTCTGGTAGACTGATTTTGATTGATTATCAGTATTGGGTGAATTCTGGTAGATTGTATCTGACTGCTCGGTGGTTGGGTCTGGAGTCTTGCATACAGATCTGGATAAATTGGTGTTTACTGTTTCTTGAAGAGAATTAAAATTTGGGCCATTTTCATAAACATCACTTGTCTGAAACAGGAAAAAAAAAATCATTAAAATGTTATATATTATAATAGTTTATTAGGTGAAGATTGATGAAAAAAACATTCGGACACATTTGCAAAGCGCTTCACACTTCTCAAACCACAGCGTCCGAGAGGTGTGAAGCACTTTGCAAAATGTGTACCTGCTTTCAAATAAACTGCAGCCTCCATGTCAGAACTGAATAGGTTAAAAAAAAAAAAAAACAAGAACACAAACTTTTCGTCTTTCTTTTTTTGATAGCCAAGGAGTTGTGTCTTTATTACCTAGCAAAGTGCTGAGCAGGACAGTGATGTGATGTACATGCTCATGCAATGGCATGAATTATTAGAAACAGAAAGTCATTCTAATTTACAGAGGCTCAAAATTTTGTCACACAGACATTCATCTCGTGAAATGCTTTTTGCCACTGTCCAAAGTGTAAACATGAAAAAATAAATAAATAAATAAATAAATAAATAAATAAATAAATAAATATATATATATATATATATATATATATATATATATATATATATATACACACCGTATTTTCCGGACTATAAGCCGCTACTTTTTTCCCACTTTTTGAACTCCGCGGCTTATACAATGAAGCGGCTAATTTCACAAGCTTCAAGACAAAAAACTGAGCCCCATAACATTAGACCAATGAAATTGCAGAACGGGTTCAGGTCAACCAATGAAACTCTTTATATTAAATCAGATGCGCTCCCACTGAATCGGGCCGCACCACATCATAAATATGGATGAGGTTCCTCTGACGTTTGACCTGCCGCTCACTCGGACTGTCTACAGGAAATGCGAATCATTCGTAACGCTGAAAACAACCGGGCATGAAAAAACACTTCACCTGTGTTCTGAGCTGCACGGCATCGGGAGAAAAGCTTCACCGATGGTGATTTTTAAACGCACGACGATGCCAAAAGATAAACTCTCGAGAGAAATAGTTGTGAAAGGAAGGAGGAAGACAGTGAACAATGACTTTCTTGGTAGGCTACTGTTTAGATACAAGCCGTGTAACAGACACTGTCTTTCGTTAAAGCCTGTGTAAAGTTCATTAGTTTCAGTGTAGACGTGCTTATTAAACGTCTGCATCCGTGCCTCGTGAGTCGCCGTACAGGTGCGGGTCAATGTGCAAGGGACGTTACAGTGGACTGTTACAGTGGGCTGCTGTAGTGGGCTGCTGTAGTGGGCTTTTCGCTGGCTGTGTGGCTTTCCTGCGCTATGTGCATCGTTTACACCGCTTTGATGTTGGCTTGACTGTCTGCTTTATCCGACTGCAGCGGCTCCGCGCTACATCATCCGTGCTCTGCTTAGCTCTGCGTTGTCTGCTTCGCTGGGTTCAGCTGGGCATTTTTAATCTACGTTTCTGTTCTCTGGAGCTCCATGTTACTTCCATTTGGCACCAGCTGATTAACATTTTGCTGCTCCCATATGCTAACAGTTTATCGTTGTAGCATTTAAATACCTGCAGGATCAGCTGGACCGGGGGCATGGTGCTTATTTCCAATGGTAGTGTGAGTAACTGATTTAGAAGTGGCGTGTGACAGGGTAGTCATTACCTGACTGTCACTAGCATTGCTGTTTATTCTTTGTTTTCGGGTTATTTTTTGTGTTGTGATTTAATCATTTATTTTTGCATTACCTTTAATCTTTTTTGTTGTTTATTATTTTCATAACCTTTTTGGTTTGAGGTTTTCTGACTTTAATGGTAATCAATTTATTTTGGTTTCTATCTCTTTATTGGTTTGAATTTGTGGTATAATTTCTTTTTGTTTTCTTATTACTCAAGTTAAGTAATAAGTTGCAGTGCAGTGTTCACAGTGAGGTGTGGTGTGCTGTGGTGCGTGTGTGCACGTGTGAGTGTTCTCTCTGCTTAGGACCCTGTGTTCTCTCTGCTTAGGACGTCAGGCCCTCTCCCCCCTGAAGTGTTATGTTTGTCTTTTTCTGCTTTTACTATGTGATGTAGTGAATAAATTTGAATTCATTTTAAATAAAGTTGTTCTTATTTACTCAACTCTGGTCTGATACCTGACCCAGTCGTGACGAACCTGTGTGCTTTATGGTTGAGGGCAGTCCCGGAAATAGCCCCCGGGTGGCGTAGTTGGTACAAATTACTAGTTGGTAACGCCGCATTTGGCGTAGTTGGTACAAATTACAAGTTGGCATCGCCACACACATACATTATATATATATATATATATATATATATATATATATATATATATATATATACCTGACTGATTTACAGTGTCGATGCAAGTCTACATACTATTGGATGAGCGAGCAGTGGCTTTGTGTTCAACCTTCTCTAATGCAGTAACTGAAAAAAGTGATATATGATGAATGACATGACAGAAATGTAGTGAAGAAGAGCTCAGGGGAAAAGTTCTTACCTTTAGCTGGAGGTGTTTCAGTGTGCACTGATGGACTCATGATATGTGATGAAGCAGAGTATGTGGTATGTGTAGATGGTGAGACAAAACTGCTGGCAGGATCATCTGAGAGAATAGAAAACAGGATCAATGAAGGTTCTTCTCACCAGATAGTTCACAGCTTTAAGGTTTATGTTCGAATGTCTAAACCGTATTTATTAATTTCAGGCCAGTTGTTTTTAATAGGCTGATTTTCCCATGAGCACTTTAATAAATGCCAATCCATCTTATATCACCAAGTGTCTTCAATTCACAGTTTATTGATCTTCATCTACACTTATATTTATACTATTAGAGAGTTAGAGAACAAGTTACCAACTCAAATGAAGCACACTGTGCTTTAATAATCTCTAAATTGTAATGTGTTTATAATCAGTGAACACCTTATTGTCTGAGATTCTTTTAATTTCTACTGTGAAACACTCACCAACAACCAGCAGTTGAAGCTTAGTGTAAATATTAGGCCCTGGCTGCTGTACCACACACCAGTAAGTGTTTGCATCCTCTGCTCTCAGATCAGTGATGGTGACGGTGAAGATTTTGGCTGTTGCATCGTCATACAGAGAGAATCTGGTGTCTTCAGCAGGAGATTCAGACTGAACAGGAATGTCTTTGATTGCAGGCCAATGGGGACATTCACCTCTGCAGAGATACTTGTTGTTTTCTTCATATCCAGATTCATAGTGACATTTAATCTGAACTGATCTTCCTCTGTATCCAGTTACTGTAGTTACAGCATCAGATCCAGCTGGAGAATGAATTACAGTGGAATGAAATGTGATCCAAGATGATTGTGCAACATATAAGACCAAAATGAACATCAGTATACTGGAATATTTAAGTACAAACATTGTGACAAGAGTATCAGAAGATCCAGGTACAACAAAATACATAAAATAACCCATAAATATATTTTTAATTATAAACACAATTTATTCATTCAAAAAAATGTGTGTGTATTAGGACAAAAGCACATCACACTTGAGTTCAATTTATTCTTTGCCCATTTTCTTAGAATTCCTAACTAAGATTCAAACTTGTGTAACACACAGATCCCACCATTCAAAGTGTCAGGGATCCTCCTGCCATGCCCTCTCCGCGGTTCTCTCTCAGCCGCTCACGGCGCTAATCGCCGAAACCTGTTCCGCATTACCTGGTCCCCGTTTTTAAGCTCATGCTCCGACCTCACTCACTGTCGGATCTACAAAATCATGCTAGTGATCTCCCGGATTCCCGATCGCCATCATTCCTCGCTGGGTCCTGCTCCCTGTTCCAATCGGATGGATTATATTCACCGTATGGATTACCCTCGCGTTACGGTTTCCCTGCCATGTATAATACTCCACAAGTCAGAAAGTGGTGGTGCTGGTGGTTTGTTTGTTTGCTGTTTTATTCTCTCTTTAAAAAAAAATAAAAATAAAGAAAATTGAAAGGGAGTTAATGAAGGAAATGGGTATAATTGTATTATGGACTTTGATATTTGTTCAAATCACCTAAGGACTCGAAATTATTTAGTATTCCTGGGAGTTTCTTTGACAATTGTATAAGCCCAATATAGTTTCTTCCCCCTGTGGAAAGGACGCAGTGCTCCACCTCTCTTCCTCCAAGAAGAGGGATGGGGGGGCACTGTACTGGATGAAACCCCTGCAGTGGTAGCTCAGAAACATAGGGCTTTTCTCCGCATGATCAAGGTCACATGGCGAGCCTTACTGGCCATAGCATATGGAAGAAAACTTTTTTCTGTCACAGGGCCCCATGTTGGAAGCTCCTTGTTGTTCTCCAGTCCAGAGCGCCCTCTACAAGGAGGTCGTATACCGCAAAATGGCGCCTGTTCACTATATGTTGTCGGAACCATCAGTTAGATTCAGTTAACTACCCGGTTTGTCCAGTGCTTGAATTCTTTTAAGAACAGCACCAAAGGGTTGTCTCCCTCCCCACTACAGGTTTACGTGTCTGCTGTTGTGGCATATCGATCGATGGGAAAAAACCTGTTAGTGACATGTTTCCTCCACGGTACCTGGAGGCTGAGGCCTCAGGTGCAACCTAGAGTGCCTTAATGGGATCTGGCCTAGCGTTCATGGAATCCAGTTTTGGAGGGCCTGTTTAAACCTCCCTTTGAGCCCTGCACGAGGTACCCTTGAAGTTTCTCACAGACAAGACTGTTTTTCTTCTCTCCTCTTATAAGAGGGGTATTTCTGCAGACAAGCAGACCCTCAGCAGTAAGTTGTGGATGCTATCTCCTCTTCTTATGAGTCCGCTGGTCTCCCTGCTTCTTTCGGGGTCAGGGCTCCGACCCCCGAAGTGTGGTTGCCTCTAAGGCCTTTTCCTCTGGGGTTTCTCTCCAGGACGCTGCAGGCTGGTCCACCCCTCTGACCTTTGTCAGGTCTTACAGCCTTGACCTTAGTGCCACTCCTGGCCCCTTAGTCCTTCAACCAAGCTGTGCTTATCCATGCTAGGCAGATATTCATCAGTCTGGCGGTGTTGTACTCTCATGCCCAAAGCATTGTTGATGCAGTTTGAGGGGAAACCCTAAAGGGGAACGTCTCTAAGTTACGTATGTAACCCTGGTTCACCGAGGGAATAAGACGCTGCATCTAGGTGTTACACTGCCTGCATCGCTGCAGGCACTTCCTTCCCTCTCTGAAGCTAATGCTGTGTCCACCATATGTGCTTTGGTAGCTTCCTGGTTGCTACGTCACCCCGCCAGTGACATAATGTGCTTTCTTTGGACAGATTACACATGTGATTCAGAGCATGGTCATGCAGAGGTGTTCCCAAAGCATTGTTGACGCAGCGTCTCCTTCCCTTCAGGGAACCAGGGTTACATACGTAACTTAGAGACGTTCTGTTTGGAAGGGATGCATTTAATAACAGGTCAGAATAGTAGGAATAGGAATAATGGAATTAGTTTTAATGGATTCAGTTCAGATGCAGTTTTGTGACAGGCCTTTAATAATTTTTATTTAATATTTGATACTGACAATTGAGGATTTGAAAAATGAATGTAGAATAAATCAAGAGCATGAATGTGTTTTCTTGTACAGAGAACACAGAGAGTTAAGGAGAGTTAAATGATTGAATGATTGGTGTCATCTACTGGGTCACCACAAGGTGTCCTTTCTCCTTCGTTATTAATTTTGTGCACAAATGTTTGTAAGAGTAGAAGAACCTTCTCTAATGCAGTAACTGAAAAAAGTGATATATGATGAATGACATGACAGAAATGTAGTGAAGAAGAGCTCAGCGGAAAAGTTCTTACCTGTAGCTGGAGGTGTCTCAGTATGCACTGATGGATTCATGATATGTGATGAAGCTGAGTATGTGGTGTGTGTAGATGGCGAGACAAAACTGCTGGCAGGATCATCTAAGAGAATGGAAAACAGGATCAATGAAGGTTCTTCTCTCCAGATAGTTCACAGCTTCTAGGATTATGTTCCAAAGTCTAAACCTTATTTATTAATTTCAGGCCAGTTGTTTTTAATAGGCGGATTTTCTCATGTGAACTTTAATAAATGCCAATCCACCTTATATCACCAAGTGTCTTCAATTCACAGTTTATTGATCTTCATCTACACTTATATTTATACTATTAGAGAGTTAGAGAACAAGTTACCAACTCAAATGAAGCACACTGTGCTTTAATAATCTCTAAATTGTAATGTGTTTATAATCAGTGAATTATTGTCTGAGATTATTTTAATCTCTACTGTGAAACACTCACCAACAACCAGCAGTTGAAGCTTAGTGTAAATATTAGGCCCTGGCTGCTGTACCACACACCAGTAAGTGTTTGCATCCTCTGCCCTCAGATCAGTGATGGTGATGGTGAAGATTTTAGTTGTTGTGTCGTCGTACAGAGAGAATCTGGTGTCTTCAGCAGGAGATCCAGACTGAACAGGAATGTCTTTGATTGCAGGCCAACGGGGACATTCACCTCTGCAGAGATACTTGTTGTTCTTTTCATATCCAGATTCATAGTGACATTTAATCTGAACTGATCTTCCTCTGTATCCAGTTACTGTAGTTACAGCATCAGATCCAGCTGGAGAATGAAACAGAGTGGAATGAAATGTGATCCAGGATGATTGTGCAACATGTAAGACCAAAATGAACATCAATATACTGGAATATTAGAAGAGTATCAGAAGATCCAGGTACAACAAAATACATAAAATAACTAATACACATACTTTAAATTATAAACACAATTCATTCATTTAAAAAAAAATGTGTGTGTATTAGGACAAAAGCACATCACACATGAGATAAATTTATTCTTTGCCAATTTACTTAGAATTCCTGACTAAAACTTAAACTTCTGTAACATACAGATCCCACCATTCAAAGCTTCATCTGCAGACTATTGGGAAAAAAAACCTATGGAAATAAGCCAGCCCAGGCAACATCCCTAGACAGGTACTTAGAACCTACTCAAAGCTGATGTCTTTTGCAGATATATTAAGTGTGACTTCTGCACAACACTAAATTCCCACCTGCTTAAAGAGGACCACTATGTTGGCTTTGCTAAAAAAAAAAGAAAGTGGTGGTGCTGGAAATATTTAAACAGCAAACCTTGGGTTACAAAATCACTCAAGATTTTTCTGTCAAAAAGAAGTAGGGCCTTTAGAGAGGGAGATACAGTAGAATATTCTAGGCTAAGAGGGCAGAACCGTGGCCAATTGCTACTGGGACACAACCCGGAGTCTGATCAACCCCGGCTAGGTCGGCTGGACGAGGGTGTCTGATGTTGAAAGACCCGAAACAACCAATGACCCCAGTATACATCACTGATGATGTGTCCCAGCGCATCGGCATGATGTAGTTTGTATTATTAAGCTAAAAAAATAAATAAAGTGTGAAATTAAGAAGGCAAAAGCAGCCTATAAGGAAGATCTTGTGTTGAAATTTGAGAATCAGGAATCTAATAAGGAGATCCAGCACATTTTCTCAGGTTTTGGTAGCCAGCTCTTTGGTGTTTTCTCCCTCTGCAGAGAGGACACAGTGCTCCACCTCTCTTCCTCCAAGAGGAGGCACTGTACTGGATTAGCCTGTGGACTTGCCTCGGCAGCTAAACCAGTTTAAGGAACTTTTGGAGGTAGTGATTCAAGATGTTGCTAAGTGCACTTGTGGTTGACTCTCTCTGATCTCAGTGACAGGCACAGAGCCTTTCTCCTGGATGTCATGCCAACTGGCCTGTTCGGCAACGATGTCGTTGACAAATTCCAGGAGGCCAAAAGACATTCGGCGGCTTTCCAGCAATTCCTCCCTTTCCGCTCTCACAGGTTTGCTTGGCGGGTGCAACCCCAGCCAGGTACAAGGTCTCATTGTGTGGTTCAGTCTTACAGCCATGACCTTAGTGCCACTCCTGGCCCCTTAGTCCTTCAACCTAGCTGTGCCCATCCATGCTAGGCAGGTATTCATCAGTCTGGCAGTGTTGTACTCTTATTCCCGAGGCATTGTTGATGCAGCTCGATGGGAAACCCTAAAGGGAAACGTCTCTAAGTTACGTATGTAACCCTGGTTCACCAAGGGAACGAGACGCTGCATCTCAGGGCTACACTGCCTGCATCACTGCGAGCACTTCCTTCCCTCTCACCACATGTGCTTTGGTAGCTTCCTACGTCACCCCGCCAGTGACATCATGCGCTTCCGTTGGACAGATTACACATATGATTCAGAGTGTGGTCACGCATAATTGTTCGCAAAGCATTGTTGACGCAGCGTCTCATTCCCTTTGGGGAACCAGGGTTACATACGTAACTTAGAGACGTTTCGTTTGGGAGGGATGCACTTAATAACAGGTCAGGATAGTAGGAATAGGAATAATAAAATTAGTTTAATGGATTCAGTTCAGATGCAGTTTTGTCACAGGCCTTTAATAATTTTTATTTACTATTTGATTCTAATAATTGAGGGTTTGAAAAATGAATGTAGAATACAATGTAAATTCAGGAAGGCACCTGGGTCTGATAATATAAAGGATAGATTTCTTAAGAATATGGTCAATCAATTATGACTAATATTTTATAATATTTTTGCTCTGTCTCTTCAACAATAAAACATACCTGCACATTAAAAGCAGTCTACAGTGATTCCAGTGCACTTTTTTTTTATGTATAGACACTAGATGACATTGAGTCGCTGTTATCATTTTCATTGTTGTGTTGGTTCAATTCTTAAAAATGTGAAAACCAAAGATTGTCTGAAGCGACATGTTAACTACAGAATTAAAATTACAGGGACGAAGCAGATGACGATTACCCAGTTATACAATAGACATGTTTTGGGTAAAACCCAGAGCATTTTGTTAAATCATTCTCACCCTGTAAATCAAGAGTTTCACCTCCTCCCATCTGGCATGCAGTGTCGAACTTCTAGTAATAGTTTTAGACATTAATTTATCCCCTCAGCTATAAAGTTAAAAAATGTAAAATCAATATTTTTTGGAAAAATTGTGTGTTTGAATTATGTGTTTAAGTTGTCTTGTGTATTAATATTCTTGTATTCTTCTTCTTCTTCTTTCGGCTTCTCCCGTTAGGGGTCGCCACAGTGGATCATCCATCTCCATACCCCCCTGTCCTCTACATCTGCCTCTTTCAAACCAACTACCGGTATGTCTTTCCTCAACACATCCATAAACCTTCTCCTTTGCCTTCCTCTTTTCCTCCTTCCTGGTAGCTCCATCTTCAGCATTCTCCGACCGATATACCACATGTCCCTCATCTGTACATGTCCAAACAATCTCAATCATGCCTCTCTCACCTTGTCTCCAAAAGATCCTACATGCGTTGTCCCTCTAATAAACTCGTTTCGAATCCTGTCTATCGTCGTCACTCCCAACATCTTCAGCTCTGCTAGCTCCAGCTCCACCTCCTGTCTTTTACTCAATGCCACTGTCTCTAAACCATACAAAATCTCAGGTCTCACCACAGTCCTATAAACTTTCCCTTTCACTCTCACAGATACTCTTCTATCACAAATCACTCCTGCTATCACTCTTTTCCACCCACTCCACCCTGCCTGCACTCTTTTCTTCACTTCTCTAACACATTCTCCACGGAGACACCTGTCTGACCTCGTCCGTCAACCTGTCTATCACCACTGCAAACAGGAAAGGGCTCAGAGCCGATCCTTGATGCAGTCCAACCTCCACCCTAAACCAGTCCGTCGTTCCTACTGCACACTTCACTGCTGTCATACTGTAATCTTACATGTCCTGCACCACCCTCACATACTTCTGACACACCTGACTTCCTCATACAATACCACAACTCCTCTCTCCACCCTGTCGTACCCTTTTTCTAAATCCACAAAAACCCACAATGCAACTCCTTCTGACCTTCTCTATACTCATCCATCAACATTCTCAGAGCAAATAATGCATCTGTCATGCTCTTCCTCGGCATGAATCGATACTATTGCTCACAGATGGTCACCTCTTCTCTCAGCCTGGCTTCCACTACTCTTTCCCATAACTTCATGGTGTGACTGATCAACTTTATTCCCTTGTACTTCCTTTTACTGCAGGTCTGCACATCTCCCTTATTCTTAAAGATCGGTACCAGCGCACTCCTTCTCCATTCCTCAGGCATCCTCTCACCTTCCAAAATCTTGGTACACAACCTGGTTTAAACCTCCACTGCATCTCTCCTAAACATCTCCACACTTCTACTGGTATGTCATCTGGTCCTAATAACTTTCCACTCTTCATCCTCCTAATCGCTGCTTTCACTTGCTCCTTAGTAATCCTATCCACTTTCTGCTTCACCAACTCCACACCATCCAACCTTCTCTCTCTCTCATTTTCCTTGTTCATCAGCTCCTCAAAATATTCCCTCTTCTCAACACACTCTCCTCACTAGTCAACACATTTCTATCTCCATCCTTTATTGCTCTAACTTGCAACACATCCTTCCCAGCTCGGTTCCTCTGCCTGGCCAATCAGTATGAACCCTTTTCTCCTTCCTTAGTGTCCAACTTCTCCTACAGCTCCTCTTATGCCTTTTCCTTGGCTTTCGCCACATCTCTCTTCACCTGCTGTCTCATCTCCTTGTACTCCTGCCTACGTTTCTCTGTCGATCCCAATTCTGTTTCTCCAACCTCATTATGCTCTCCTACACTTCCTCATTCCACCAACATGTCTCTTTGTCTTCCTTTCTATTTCCAGATGTCTCACCAAGTACCTTTCTAGCTGACTCCCTTATCACTTTTGCAGTAGTTACCCAATCATCCAGCACCTCTTCACCACCACCGAGCTCCTATCTGACCTCTTCCCTGAATCTCACGCTACAGTTGCCCTCCTTCAGTTTCCACCATATTATTCTTCTTTCAGTCTTCTTTCAGTCCTCACTCTCCTCCTCTTCTTCACCTCCAAAACCATCCTACAGACCACCAACCGATGCTGTCTAGCTACACTGTCCCCTGCCAACACCTTACAGTCTCCAATCTCCTTCAGGTTGCATCTCCTACATAGAACACTGTCCACCTGTGTGCACCTTCCTCCACTCTTATACGTCACCCTATGCTCCTCCTTCTTCTTAAAATAAGTATTTACCATTGCCATTCCCATCCTTTTAGCAAAATCTACCAGCATCTGCCCTTCCACATTCCTCTCCTTAAGACCATACCTACCCATCACCTCCTCATCACCTCTGTTTCCTTGTGGAGCATAAGCATTGATGACATCATCTCTTCAAATTCCAGTTTCATGTTCATCACCCTATCAGAACCTCTCTTCACCTCCACTACACTCTTACTGTACTCTTCCTTCAGAATCACCCCTACACCATTTCTCTTTACATCCACACCATGGTAGAACAGTTTAAATCCACCTCCAATGCTCCTGGCCTTACTCCCTTTCCACTTGGTCTCCTGAACACACAACATATCTACCTTTCTCCTCTCCATCATATCAGCTCCCTCTCTCCCTTTACCAGTCATAGTACCAACATATAATGTACCAACCCGAACCTCCACTCTCCTCCACTTCTCCTTTCCCTGCTGTCTCTGTAGACGTCTTCCTCCTATCCTTCTCCTCCTTCGGCCAACAGTAGCCCAATTTCCACCGGTACCCTGTTGGCTAACCATACCTGTGGTGGTCCGGTATGATCCGGTATGAAATTCTGATTTCTGATCTGTATATTTGATTTGGCACATGTTTAATGCTGGATGCCCTTCATAACACAACCCTCCCCATTTATCCGGCCTTGAGACCGGCACCAAGAGTGCAACCCAAATGGCTGGGTTTTGATATTCTTGTATGCTGCCAACAAATTACCTTCGGGAAACAAATATAGACGTACTGATCTGAACTGCCGTTACAGCTCATGTAAACACTCCACCAAATCTTTCAATCAGAATGTTTTTTTTTCCGGAATGACAAAAAAGTGCACATGTAAACATGGCGACAGACTACTTCTGCATTCTTTGCACATTCACCCCTGTAGAAATACGATAATAAAATGGACCCAATCTACCTCTGCATCACTTAGCACATGTATGTCTACCATGTTTACATTGTACACTGCAAAATTTATGCATGCACACACTTTTGTTTTTTTGCATTTACACTATAGTAATTTATAATCTTGCACATGATGAAACTGCAGACTGACTGCTCTGATAAACCATTAGCCCTGACCTTTAAACACATAATGTAAAGTTATGGTCAGTTTCTCACCCTCTACACAGATACAAAAACCCTTCTAAGTGAATGTTACAATTAACATAAGTGGGTAAATATTCTACTGTATAATTCACTTGAACATGTACATTTCCTTGAGAATGCAGTATAGTAATATAACTTCCTCTTTGTGTTTTAAAAATAACTAAAAGACTCAGCAGCCCGTAGATCATTTTTGTACCCTGAAACCTCACAATGAAAGCTCTTCTGTCCAGCTATAAAAGTTCATCAGTGCAAAGTTTTAATGTTGATGATAAATATGTTGTAACTTACCTATAATCAGGCAGAAGTTGAAAATTAGGAGGATCTTCATTCTAAGTGCTGTGTTAGTCATCTGCCACTTCCTCAGTTCTCTGTCTTGTTGGCTGTGCAGTGTCTATTTGTGTAATTAAAGAGACAGCAACGTTTTCTCTGCAAAGCCCCTCAGGAAGTGCCTGAGTCAGGAAGCTTTTATTGTCATTTTTACCATATATATCTTACGCTGTACACAGTGAAATGATCCAACGTTCCTCCATAAACCTGCTCCAGCATGTGGCCCTGTGCACAAAGTCAGCTTCAGATATGGTCAGATATGGTTTACATGGTTTGGACAGAAAGATCTTGAGTGGCCTGCTATAGTGATCTGATCTCAACCCTACTGAACACCTTTATTGTCATTTCAACCATATATATCTGACGCTGTACACAGTGAAATGAGACAACGTTCCTCCAGAACCCTGGTGCTACATTTAACAACACAAAGCTACATAACAGTAAATAACAGAGCTAAGTATTAATGTAAGTGTCCTCACTTGTCTAATAGACGCAGTGGTAAATCAGAAGTGTGATCGGCAGAGAGATGAGAAAAGTAGGCAGGAGTACAAGGAGATGCAGCAGCAGGTAAAGAGGGATGTTGCGAAAGCCAAGAAAAAGGCATATGAGGAGCTGTAGGAGAAGTTGGACAATAAGGAAGTAGGAAAGGATTTATACCGATTGGCCAGACAGAGGGACCGAGCTGGAAAGGATGTGCTGCACATAGCGCAGTAAAGGATGGAGATGGAAATGTTTTGACTACAATGGGGAGTGTGTTGAGAATATGGAGGAAGTGTTTTGAGCAGCAGAGAGGTGAAGCGTGCACACACCAAGTGAATCCACAGCCATTTCCAGGACAGCGGAGAGACCCGCCGCATGTGGCAGGGCATCTAAGGGATCACGAACTACTAAGACAACTTCGCCTGCTTGTGACCGTGACGCCTCCCTCCTAGATGCGCTGAATGACTTCTATGCCCGGTTTGAGGTGCAGAACAACGATGGAGGCAAGCAAGACCACCCCTCCTCCCAGTGACCAGGTGCTGTCTATCCACGGCTGAAGTGAGAAAAAATATCTATGAGTCAATGGACGATGACGATGGACAGGATTAGAAACGAGTTTATTAGAGGGACAGCACATGTAGGACGTTTTGGAGACAAGGTGAGGAAGGATCGATTGAGATGGTTTGGACATGTGCAGAGGAGGAACATGGGGTATATCAGTAGGAGAATGCTGAGGATGGAGCCACCAGGAAGGAGGAAAAGAGGAAGACCAAGGAGGAGGTTTATGGATGTGGTGAGGGAAGACATGCAGGTAGTTGGTATGAAAGAAGCAGATGTAAAGGACAGGGGGCAATGGAGACGGATTATTGGCTGTGGCGAACCCTAATGGGAGCAGCCGAAAGAAGAAGTAGAAGAAGATTTCAGCCTCTACTACTAATAGCTGAAGCTGACATAAGCTAAATTACATAAGTGAACTTTATGCACCCTATTATGCAAGATGTCATGCGGTCTCTCAGTGTTCTCCACATAGCCAAGGAGTTTAACCACATAGGCAGCCGATGTGTATCAATATCTTTGTCTGACATTTACTGACATTTTCTAATATGTTCCATACATGACTTCTGACTGAATTTTGCACAGTGCATGGTGCACCTGCACATGCCTCTTCTCTGGATGATTTTTTTGCACACTGTGCACAATGCACCTGCACTCACCAATAATGGTGTATGATATAGTGGCCAGACGGAAACCACTCTTTAATATAAGGCACATGACAGCCTGCCCGGAGTTTGCCAAAAGGCACCTGAAGGATTTTCAGACCATGAGAAACGAAATTCTCTAGTCTGATGAAACAAAGATGTCTGTAGGAAAACCATGCACTGTTTATCACCTGACCAATACCATCCCTACAGTAAAGCATGGTGGTGGCAGCATATAGCATCATACTGAAAAAGACTTGAGGCTGTAATTTGTACCAAATGAGCTTCAACAAAGTACTGAACAAAGGCTATGAATACTTATGTACTGTACATGTTCTTTATTTCAATTTTTTTTTATTTGTAATAAATTTGCAAAGAACATTTCACATTGTCATTATGGGGTATTACTTGACAAATTCTCAGTAAAATAATGAATTGTATTCATTTTTGGAATAAAGCTGTAACAAGATGTGGAAAAAGTGAAGCGCTGTGAATACTTTCAAGATCACTGTCATTTTCATCATTATAGCAACAAATATAGGAAAATCCACAGATTTGTCCATATGTATACAATTTGAAAAATCAATACACAATTTATAATTATATAAAATTTTACTTAAAGTTACATAGGAGGTGAAACAAATCAAGTGTAAATTCTGCAATAAGAGGTTTACATTGGGTCTATGCATAATAATGTAATAAGCAATTACAATACAGAAAATGAATAATCCACAGGCCAAGAAAAATGCCTGCTGGGAAACCAGTAAACACTGAGAGCGGGTTTAAATTTTATCTACATCTTATTTGCTATTAGTGACTGTCAGATTCTGGTAAACTGAATCTGATTGATCATCAATAATAACTGAATTCTGATAGATTGATTCTGATTGGTTGGTGGTTGGGTCTGGAGTCTTGCATACAGATTCAGGTAATTTGGTGTTTACTCTTTCTTGAAGATAATTGAAATGTTGCTCATTTTCATAAACATCACTTGTCTGAAATAGAAAACAAAACTCATTAAAATGTTTGTAAGTAAAATGAAATTATTGAATTAAACTATTGAAACTATTGAAAGTAATAATAGGAGCAAATCATTAGTTTGTACCTCTTTGAAAGATGTTACAGGTCCTGCAGGGAAATGAGAAGAAAACAAAGTCTGGTTGTTTATTATATTTAAAGCACTGATTATGGCAGATTTGTAAAAAATATGCCAGTAACCCTTTATTTTAGGAAGAAATAACAGTAGGTAGGTAGATGGGTTGTGTTATAAAATGTTATATACAGCTACAGAAAAATGTCATGTGACAGGACAGACATTTAAATGATGATCTAGTGCACTGTAGGTTTTTTAATGACCGCTATGAATAATGTGTGAAAGCAGCTCAGACCCAAAGGTTAGAGAAGTGTGAAGTTTTTTGCAAAGTGTGTACTTGATTTTAAATTAAACTCTACCCTTCTTGTCAGAACTGAGAGGGTTTGGCACTCACAAAATCACAATGTTGACAACGTCAGAAGTATTTAGAATGCTTTCAGTTATTAGAAAGCTTGTACCACATGTTCATCAATAAAGAAGTCAGATGTGACTGGTCACTTGAGTGTCAGGCTGCCTATGATGACTTTTGCATGTGCAACCTTCCCACTTCCTGCCTTTCCAAAATCATACTGTCACTAGTAGGATGGTACAAGGAGTCTTTCTGATCAAGCAGGCTGAGGAAGGACAGCAAGTTTCAGTGTCTGCATCAAGCACATAACAAGAGCCTGAGCTAAATTACTTTAGAGAAAGTGTCAAGTCATTTCATCATCTGTGGAGAGGCTGTGCCAGAGAAGGTCAAATATTGTCAGGAGTCTGGAGGTTATGTGTTCTTTGACCAGCATTTCAAAGTGCTTCATCATAACTGAAGCATATGCTGTAGGGTGGTATCAGTAGATTTCTTAGGAATTTGAATGATGTTGGTGGTTTTGAAGCATGGCGGAACGATAGCCTGATAGCCAGGGACGTGATTTGATTTATTTAACAGTAGACCCTTTAAGCTTTCTATACATATACAGTATTGTTCAAAATAATAGCAGTACAATGTGACTAACCAGATTAATCCAGGTTTTTAGTATATTTTTTATTGCTACGTGGCAAACAAGTTACCAGTTGGTGCAGTAGATTCTCAGAAAACAAACAAGACCCAGCATTCATGATATGCACGCTCTTAAGGCTGTGCAATTGGGCAATTAGTTGAAAGGGGTGTGTTCAAAAAAATAGCAGTGTATGCCGTTGACTGTACAAACTCAAAACTATTTTGTACAAACATTTTTGCTTCTAGGATTTAGCAATCCTGTGAATCACTAAACTAATATTTATTTGTATGACCACAGTTTTTTAAAACTGCTTCACATCTGTGTGGCATGGAGTCAACCAACTTGTGGCACCTCTCAGCTGTTATTCCACTCCATGATTCTTTAACAACATTCCACAATTCATTTACATTTCTTGGTTTTGCTTCAGAAACAGCATTTTTGATATCACCCCACAAGTTCTCGATTGGATTAAGGTCTTGGGATTGGGCTGGCCACTCCATAACATTCATTTTGTTGGTTTGGAACCAAGATTTTGCTCGTTTACTAGTGTGTTTGGGGTCATTGTCTTGTTGAAACAACCATTTCAAGGGCATGTCCTCTTCAGCATAAGGCAACATGACCTCTTCAAGTATTTTGACATATGCAAACTGATCCATGATCCCTGGTATGCGATAAATAGGCCCAACACCATAGTAGGAGAAACATGCCCATATCATGATGCTTGCACCACCATGCTTCACTGTCTTCACTGTGTAGTGTGGCTTGAATTCAGAGTTTGGGGGTCGTCTCACAAACTGTCTGTGGCCCTTGGACCCAAAAAGAACAATTTTACTCTCATCAGTCCACAAAATGTTCCTCCATTTCTCTTTAGGCCAGTTGATGTGTTCTTTGGCAAATTGTAACCTCTTCTGCACATGCCTTTTTTTTAACAGAGGGTCTTTGCGGGGGATTCTTGAAAATAGATTAGCTTCACACAGACGTCTTCTAACTGTCACAGTACTTACAGGTAACTCCAGACTGTCTTTGATCATCCTGGAGCTGATCATTGGCTGAGCCTTTGCCATTCTGGGTATTCTTCGATCCATTTTGATGGTTGTCTTCCGTTTTCTTCCACGTCGCTCTGGTTTTGCTCTCCATTTTAAGGCATTGGAGATCATTTTAGCTGAACAGCCTATAATTTTTTGCACCTCTTTATAGGTTTTCCCCTCTCCAATCAACTTTTTAATCAAAGTACGCTGTTCTTCTGAACAATGTTTTGAACGACCCATTTTCCTCAGGCTTTCAAATGCATGTTCAACAAGTGCTGGCTTCATCCTTAAATAGGGGCCACCTGATTCACACCTGTTTTTTCACAAAATTGATGACCTCAGTGATTGAATGCCACACTGCTATTTTTTTGAACACACCCCTTTCAACTAATTGCCCAATTGCACAGCCTTACGAGCGTGCATATCATGAATGCTGGGTCTTGTTTGTTTTCTGAGAATCTACTGCACCTACTGGTAACTTGTTTGCCACGTAGCAATAAAAAATATACTAAAAACCTGGATTATTCTGGTAAGTCACATTGTACTGCTATTATTTTGAACAATACTGTATTTATTATGTCTGTGAGGCAAATATTCACTGAGATTCAGGGTGTTTTATTTGGGTGTCTGTGAAGAGAGGAGACAGAGACGGCAGGAAGCACCCCTGCCTGTTTGCTATTTTACAAAAGCACATATATAACCTCATATTTATTGTTGCCATCTGCATAGCTCATTCTGAGCTTCTCAAACTAGTCTACTTTTGTAGTTTGTAAAAGCCAGGAAATGATACACCAGTGTTCCCTTTCCGTTCCACATTGTCCATGCTTTGAATAGCATGTGTAATCTGTCCCAATTAAGGTACGGTGTCACTAGAGGGGTGATATCATGACCGAGAGGCTATAAAAAAGCACATGAAGTGAAGTCGGCACTAGCTTCTGTTTGTTCATGAAACGCTCTGTGTGTATTTTATGTCTATTGTTTGCCAAATTGTTTGTCAAAAATAAAGGCATCGAAAAAGTCTAAGCACACTTTCCAGTTGTGTGTTCCTCCCTGCCGCCACTCTATAATGGGGGTTACACACAACCTTTGTGTGTCTTGCCCAGAAGCGGAGCATGCTATGTCCAATTTCAAGGACAACCACTCCCCTCCTGATTCCACTCCTGTTTCTCGCGAGTCTGGTCCCGCACTTGCTGAGGCAGAGCAGCGCTTCAGTTCTTGGGGCTCACAAATAGACCCCGCAGAAGGTTTTGAGACGGGCTTGACTCTTTCTCCAACCTTACCTGCCTGGTCCAACTCCTGTTTACAGGCTTCGGAAGCACGCCTTTTAACGTTCCATTGATAAGCTGGATCTAGCATTGCCAGCCGTCGAGCAGAAAGCCCCGCCATCCAGCGAACTCGACGAGCACTTTCTACTCCTAGCATCACAACCTCTTCCTTGGGGAGAACCACTTATCTAGGTGTCATATGGGATTCAATTCTTACGTCCGTCAGTATTTGTACTTCATTAATTCTCACCTCTGCCTAAATCCACTCCCTGGAACAATTGCAGGTCTTGCAGCTTTTCGTGGGTTGATCTTCAGTGGGACACTTCGAACATCAGCTGCAGCTGCCCAAATTACCTCCTCTTGCTTGACCATAAGATCTTGAGTGTGCACTTACATTTCAAGGTACACTATAGGAAGGGTTGTGACGGGTCTGTGGCGGCTCGGCGCTCTCGTGACGGGTCTGTGGCGGCTCGGCGCTCTCGTGACGGGTTTGTGGCGGCTCGGCGCTCTTGTGACGGGTCTGTGGCGGCTCAGCGCTCTTGTGACGGGTCTGTGGCGGCTCGGCGCTCTCGTGATGGGTCTGTGGCTCCTGGAGACACTGTGCCAGAGCAGCACGCCCACGGGAACCTCGGAACAGAGCAACGTGCTTGTAGATGTTCTGTGGCGGCACGGTCAGCTCGTGGGAACTCTGAGACGCCATGGCACGCTCGCAGACGCTCGGAGATCGTGCGGAGCATCCACGAGAACCCGGGAACACAGCAGCGCACTTGTAAAGACCCAGGGGCAGAGCCGCGTGCACATGGAAGCTCTGGGATGGAGCCGCGTCCCTGGGAGAATCCTGGAACGGAGCTGCGCACTCTGAAGAACCTTGGATCGAAGCCAAACACCGCGGAGAATCTTGAACCAGAGCCGCGCACCCTGAAGAACCTTGGGACTGAGTCACGTGTTCTGAAGAACCTTGGGACAGGGAGAACCTTGGAGAAACCTGGAACAGAACTCCTTGCCTTGGAGAACCTTGGGACGGAGCACATTCATCCTCGAGGGGACTGTCGTGGAGATCCGCCACCTCCATCCCAAATATCCCCAGGAGAAGCCCGATGAACTCGGCAAGTGAGCCATAATTGCCCCCGTTGGTGCTCCATAATGTGCCTGCTTTGGAGAGAGCATCACCAGACAGGAGGGAAATACAGAACGCGATCTTACCTCGTTCGGAGGGGAACTGGGAAAAATTTTCCTCCACATACTCGCCGATGCTCCACAGAAATCCGCCCAATTGGTCTCTCTCCCTGGAGAAACAAGCCGTAAATCCCCTCGCGCTCGCTGAGGGGCGTGGCGCGGAAGCGGAAGTAAGTCAATCATGTTTAATTCAAAAACACAACCAAAAAGCCCACACAAAACACGAAGAGTCACTCAACTCAAAGTACATCCAGTAATCGAGTAATCCAAAGGAAAAGCGTTTACCAAAACGAAAGTAAACTCCAGAGGAAAAGAGTAATCCACACGGAATGGAATCGGGATACAGAACCAGTGGGGAATGCTGGTGGTTGATCAGCCACGGGAAATCACCAGCATGACATTTAAGAACCGACAGCCTGTGACTCGAGAACGTGAGTTCATATAGTCTCATCCATAATGAGCCACAGCTGTCGGTGATCATGGCAGGCATAATGAGGCAGCGTGACAGTTACCGAGGGGGGCGTGGCAGGGTGAATCCCTGACAGCGGCCGAGGGAGGCGTGGCCGGGGGATCCCTGACACTAGGTCACATGTTATACATATGATTAATTATAGTATAAATGTACAGTGTATTTAGACCATGTAAAGATGTGCATTCAATCAGACTGTGAGACTGAATTTTTTTACTTACTTTTAAGTGGAGTTCAACATTTTTTAGGGCTGTTGAAATTATTTATATAAATGTAATTGAAAACATGAATGCACAATTAATTTATCATTTTAATAAACTAGCAGACCCTTAAATGATGTTAAATTAAACTGCTAGGTTTCAGTTCCTATTTTAAATGTGTGAATTTAAGTGTGAAAGCAGCTCAGTGTGCACTAGCTTTGAAACTAAGCTGGCAAACTGTAGCCTTCATATCAGAACTGAGAGGGTTACAAAATCAACATTTAATTTCATTCAAGGTTGTTGTTTTTGACATCCAAAATGACATCCAAAATCCATCATTTTTACTGATAACACCAACATGGTAAAGCAATTACATGAATTATTATAAACAAAGAGCAATTCTAATGATCAGAGGATGATATGATTAATGGTGAGGGCTGATGCTTGGACAGCATTATCTTAGACTTATTTACAGTATGGATAATTGGTCTACACAGCACTGGATGAGGGAGCGGTGGTTTGGGGTTAAATTTTGCTTAATGGAGTAACTGAAAAAAGAAGAGATCAAGGAAAAGTTCTTACCTGTAGCTGGAGGTGTCTCAGCATGCGCTGATGGACTCATGATGTGTGTTAAAGCAGAGTATGTGGTGTGTGTGGACTGTGAGTCAGTACTGTTGGCAGTACTGACTCACAGTCCTGTTGGCAGGATCATCTAAGAGAAGAGAAACAGGATTAAGCTACTATCCAGGCTCAGCTGTACACAGTTACAGGTTGAAGATTCACAGTTTAATCTTCATTTATCAATTTGCATTCTGACAGCCCTAATTAATATATTAATACAAAACAAATTAAAAATGTTCTTCTCTAATGAATGTATACATGCTGAAAATCCACCATATAGAACACAAGCAGAGAAAAGATGATGGTGATCAGGAATGTCTGTGTTCTCAGTCATGTTTACATCACTGACTCCGTCTGTCTCATCCACATTAACCCCATATTTATTGTTGACTTCTGCACTGCTCATTCTGAGCTTCTTAAACTAGTCTACTTCTGTGGTGTGAGAGCCAGGAAAGATACACCAGTGTTCCCTTTCAGGAACTCCAGCTGCATCGCAACGCTTTGGGAACACGTCCACATTGTCCACGCTCTGAATAACATGTGTAATCTGTCCCATGGAAGGTACGGTGTCACTGGAGGGGTGGCATCATGACCAGAAGGCTATAAAAAGCACATGGCGTGAAGTTGGCACCAGCTTTTGTTTGTTCATGAAGCGCTTTGTATGTATTTTATGTCTATTGTTTGTTAAATTGTTTGTCAAAAATGAAGGCATCGAAAAAGGCTAAGCAGACTTTCCAGTTATGTGTTCCTCCCTGCCCCCACTCTATCATGGGGGGTACACACAACTTTTGTGTGTCTTGCCTGGAAAATTGGCATGCTATGTCCAATTTTAAGGGAGCTGACTGCAAGTACTGCATTCGCTTGCTCCCGATCGGCACTCTTCAAGGAGGGTCCACTTAGTCCTCGCGGTTCTGGTTCCACATTTGCTGAGGCAGAGCAGAGCTCTAGTTCCTGGGGCTCACAAATGGACCCCGCAGATTGTTTTGAGACGGGCTTGACCCTTTCTCCAACCTCACCTGCCCGGTCCAGCATCTGTTCACAGGCTTCGGAAGCACGCCTTTCGGCATTCCATTGATAAGCTGGATCTAGTTTTGCCAGCCAATGAGCGAAAAGCCCATCCATCCAGCAAACTCGATGAGTGCTTTCTGCTCCTGGCGGCACAACCTCTACCTTGGGGTCTACCTTGGGTCCTCCAAGGTGTCCAGTACCTGGGCAAAGCCTTTCTCAGCTTGCCCCTTTAGCCCCAAGACAGCATTATACTCTAACGTCATGGGGATCAGGGCTCACAGTTATGGAGCGATGCCCCGGGTTGAAGAGATGCTAGCAAGCTATCTCTCCCTGGGCATCGCTTCCTCTTTTAAGAAATCTCTGACAGGGATAGGGCCGTGCAGCTGGATGTCCCCCTCTCACCTTCTGGCATATTCAGCGACTCCATTAATTTGGTAGTCGAAAGGTTTCAGAGATGAAGAAACAATCGCTGGCCACCCAGCGGTATCTCTCACATCGCTCTAATGGAGCTGCTCACCTTTCTCCATTACAGCAAACCACTTATCTAGGTGTCATATGGGATTCGATTCTTATGTCCGTCAGTATTTGTACTTCATTACCTCTCACCTCTGCCTAAATCCCCTACCTGGAACAATGACAGGTCTTGCAGCTTTACGTGGGTTGACCTTCAGTGGGACAGTTTGAACATCAGCTGCATAAGCTGCAGCTGCCCAAATCACCTCCTCTTGCCTGACCAGAGGATCTTGAGGGTTAACTTCCATTTTAAGGTACACTATAGGAAGGGTTATCACAACACTGGGACAAAAGCCTTGTCCAGACTGTTTGATCAACATTCTGTGGGCTCTGCACCTTGCCTGAGTCTCAGCTACCACCACTGTACAGACCTACCACACTTCCTTTTAGCCTAACTAGGTCACATGTTACACATATGATTTAATATAGTATAAATGTACAGTGTATTCAGACAATGTGAAGATGTGCATTCAATCAAACTGTGAGACTGTATTTTTTCCACTTACTTTGACGTGGAGTTCTACATTATTTAGAGCTGTTGAAATTATTTATATAAATGTAATTGAAAACATGAATACACAATTAATTAATCATTTTAATAAACTAGCAGACCCTTAAATGATGTCAAATAACCCTGCTGGGTTTCAGTTCCTATTTTAAATGTGTGAATATAAGTGTGAATGCAGCTCAGTGTGCTTTGCTTTGCAAAATGTGCACTAGCCTTGAAACTAAGCTGGCAAACTGTAGCCTTTATATCAGAACTGAGAGGGTTACAAAATCAACATTTAATTTCATTCAAGGTTGTTGTTGTTGTTTTTTGACATCCAAAGAATCGTGTCATTGTTACTGATAACACCAACATGCTTGAGCAATTACATGAATTATTATAAACAAAAAGCAATTCTAATGATCAGAGGATGATATGATCAAATGGTGAGGGCTGATGCTTGGACAGCATTATCTTAGACTTTTTTACAGTATGGATAAAAGGTCTACACAGCACTGGATGAGGGAGCGGTGGTTTGGGGTTGAGTCTTGCTTAATGGAGTAACTGAAAAAAGATCAAGGAAAAAGTTCTTACCTGTAGCTGGAGGTGTCTCAGCATGCACTGATGGACTTGTGATATGTGTTGTAGCAGAGTATGTGGTGTGTGTAGACTGTGAGACAGAACTGCTGGCAGGAACATCTGAGAGAACAGAAACAGGATTAAGCTACAATCCAGGCTCAGCTTTACACAGTTACAGGTTTAAGATTCACAGTTTAATCTTAATTTATCAATTTTATTGATCCTCCTTAAATCACCAAAAACCACTGCTCATTTATATTAAACCACACCCAAAACATTACCATAAAACTCAACATAATATAAAAAGTCTTTACTGTGTAACACTCACCCAGTTTAACCAGCAGTCGAAGCTTTGTGTAAATATCTGTTGTTGGCCATGCTCGCTGGATCCCACACCAGTAAGTGCCTTCATCCTCTGCTCTCAGATCAGTGATGGTGATGGTGAAGATTTTGGCTGTTGTGTCGTCGTACAGAGAGAATCTGGTGTCTTTAGCAGGAGATCCAGATTCAACCCAAACATGCTCCCAGTCAGTACATTTACCTCTGCAGATATATTTCTTGTATGTTTCATATCCAGGTTCATAGCGGCATTCAATCCGAAATGATCTTCCTCTGTATCCAGTTACTGTAATTACATCATCAGATCCAGCTGGAGAATGAAATACAGTGGAATTAAATGTGATTCAGGATGATGATGCAACATTTAAGACCAAATAAAGCTCAGGTTCCAGAAACATTTAAGTGCATTGCGGGGAGTGTAAGAGGAGCTACAAAAGCTATACGCAGATAAATCAATACAGATTTTTTAAATAACAATCAGAAAAACATATTTAAAAAAAAAATACATGTAAGAAAACAGGATTATCTGCTTTTTCTACCCCATAGAAAAGTATGATTTCATATTTTGCATTTAACCACAATAACCAATGAAATTGCAAGGTGACTGCACAGATAAAGCTTTAGCCCTGACCTTTACTGTATAGTTATAGACAGTCTCAAAAACTTATTTTTAGTGTAGGTTATAGTGAAAATAAGTAGAGACAAATAAATGTTTCCTTATATTAATGTAACTTGAACAACTTGCACTTGCATCTTGCACCTTCTCAGTAATTTGTGTGTTATAAAAATAACTAGAAAGTCTGAGCAGCACGTAGATCATTTCTGAACCCTGATACTTCATGATAAAAATTCTATCTAGCAAGGAAAGTCCATCACTGCAGAGGTTTAATGTTGATGATGAATATGTTGGAGTGTTTTTACTCACCTATAATCAGGCAGAAGCTGAAAATAAGGAAGATCTTCATTCTAAGTGTTGTGTTAGTCATCTTCTACCTCTCACTGTCTCTGCCTGGGTAACTGTGCAGTGTCTATTTGTGTAGTGAAAGAAACAGTGACGTCTTGTTTGCAAGCCCCTCAGGAAATGCCTGGGTGGGCCCTACATTTCACCCACAGGCCTTCAGTGGTGTCCTACCTGAATCAGTCCTCATCTTAATACCATCACTATGACATCACGGTTATAGAAACCAACAGTATTATAGAGAAGTGCAGTAGAACAGAGCGCTCATACAGTGAGAATAAATGACATTACTAAAGCAAGAAACTTGTTATTAAAGATGTTTTTAACTTTCAGATAATTCTGAAGGCCTTAAGGCAGATTTCTTTGACTCTGGGAACGCATGATAGCTAAAATCTGATTGGATAGAAACTCAAACATAAACATAAATGTCTGGATGCAGGGCAGAAAACTGACAGAAAAGTTAGAAAATGAAGAAACTTAATGGGATTAATTAAATACATATTTATGGAACAAATATATTAAAACAAAAGTCAGTGATTCTGCCAGTATTTAGACCAACAGAGAAGGCCTTGCTGGCCTTGATGGCCAACCACTGGTAAACTGTATTCTCAATTGTGGGTTTCATTTCCTCTTAGTTTGTGGTACTTCTAAGTACATAAGATATGATAACCAATGTAAAATAGATAAATCTTTTATATAAATGTTTTTAAATATAACTGGGTGGTAGTTAAAAGCATTAGTTCATGAACTCTACTGGACTCTACTGGTCTACTTGTTGAGATTAGGATATGGGGCCTTTAAAAAAAACTGGCTGATGTCAGTACATGTGCATGTGTGATGATGCACATAAACAAGTGAATCATGCATTGAAATGGTGATAGGCTTCATGTGTAGTGATTTACATTTAAATAATTAATTATCATCCATGTATACATTAAAGTGACATTTTTGGATAGGGTTGCAAATTCGCTGTTAAACATGTGCTTTAAGCACTCAATTTGGTTCTGAAATGTTCCTCTGATTCTGTGGCTGATGTGAAGGTGGCATTGAGGGTGGCATTTTGAAGGGGTCCAGGATCATTCTCTTAAGTAGAAATTGTGTAAATTTGTATGTACCCACTGATTGTTGTCTGAGATAAAACACAGTTGTGGTTCTTAGAGGAACCCCTTTGATGTTACAAAAGCAAATAAGCCATATTATACTATTAGTGAACAAAGAGATGTTACCTTGGAGGTTGTACAACCCCAATTCCAAAAAAGTTGGGACACTGTGTAAATGTATATAAAAACAGAATGCAATGATTTTTAAATCTCATAAATCTATATTCTATTGACAATGGATGAAAGCATTTACAGTAAGTGATGAAGTACCACACAAGCACCCCCAAGGGTGGTAAAAGTGCACAGTGCTGCACTCACAAATCACTCATCTGCATGTTCCTGAAACACAAAAACTTGAATCGACATTTCCTGTGGGCGTATTTCTTCTGTTCATATCATTTAATAACATTTTTGTTATATTTAACTTAAGAATCCTCACATTAAACATTAGTGTTAATATCATCCAGGTGTCGGTGAAGCTGCACCTCTTGCACACATCATGCTCCTCGTTCAGCAGGAAGTTGCTGAACTTTTAGCACTACTCGACTGGTACCACCTTCTCTCAGGGTAAAAGGTAAATATACTTCAAGATCATCATCGTGTGTGGTGGGGGAGAGAACCGAGCTGTCGGGGCGCAAAACCCTAACCCTAACCACCGTGATAACTTCCTCCACCTCGAACATCACCTTCAGATCTGTCAGAGACAACACACACACACACACACACACACACACACACACACACACACACACACACACACACACACACACACACACGCACTAGTAAGGAGGTCCCCATACTTCCTGTAAAGGTCCTCGAAAGGCAGAAAGAGGCAATTTGCCCACAGAAGCTGTCAGTGCTCTGAGTGGGTGTAGGAGGAGTTTCACTTCCTTAGCTACACTCTATTATCATCAAAAACTGAATCACATGACTCTCTTGAAAGTAATTACTGCAGGAGGAGGGAAAACTCGTTTTTTTACTATCACTACAGTACACTACGTATCCCTTAACTTTTATGTTTTACTTTTTCTTCTTTGCTTATCTTAATTTTCGTCACAATCTTCGCTTTCTGGCTTCGCTTTGCCATCTAGCAGCGGCGTCTCGAGCTCGTACCTCAATTTTTTGCTCATCTAACAAAGCAAAAAATCGACCGAGTGACCGCTCGTATCTCGGAAAACTCGTACATTAATGCACTCTTAGGTCAAGGTACCACTGTATATGTAAATGTTTGTGGACAACTGACCATAAATCCAACATCCTATTTTCACATTCTTCTGAGAAAATGTTCCACTAGAACAGTTATGATCACGTTTACGAGAGAAGTAGGTGATACAGGACTGAGGCCAAATCTCTGATTTCAAATTATTGACTTTTAGTATCTACTGCTTCTGGTGTATAAAAAGTTAATCATAGATTCATTACAATTTTTGATACAAAACAGAAATACAGATAGGGATTCCAGTCCAACTGTAGTATTTTGTTAAAACATAACATTACAAATCCATGCTCCATCATAAAAGCCAGTGTTCACAAGAGATTTCTAACAAATCAACTATGCATGATAAAGCCTTGTTCAGAAAGTTGTTATTAATATAAATATTATTTTAGCGTAGATAAAAAAGCTGCCTGTTCATCTCAGTCTGACCCGAATTAATGCTCAGTGCAGGACATGGAACACTTTTATCACGTCTCCAGAAAAATGTGATGGCACCATTCATGATGCACAGGTAGGATCTAATGAGAAAGTAATTGTGTCTTCATTAAGCCAGTGGTGAAACCTGGCAGCTTCCACACCACAGGGATCGAATATTTATGCACGCAAGATATTGCAGGGGTTTTTTCCACAAAAATATTTCCCAACAAAAAAACAATGTCACCTTATAAGCACTGATTTGAAGTTACCGCGTTTTAAATAAAAATATCGAACAGAATGAAATTTCTCTTTCCAAGTCAGTAATATATCATAATTGGTAAGGGCTCTAAATACTTTTTCAAGGCACTGTACCTCCTCCATATTGCAATTTTGGTGATGAATTACCATCAGAATCTACAGCTTCATTTCAAATTGATTAAATTCATTATTTTCCCTAAAATTCTACAAACAATAGCCCATAATGTCAATGTAAAAGGTTGTTTGAAATATTTGCAAATTTGTTAAAAATACTGTGCTTGTGTGAGAGAACATAACTCTCCCATACCAGCAGGTGGCAGTAGCCTGTATTTGAGCATTTTGACGCTCATCGCAACGCTTTGGGAACCCCTGGCGTTGTCCACGCTCTGAACCACATGTGAAATCTGGCCAATAGGCAAGTCATGACATCATCGGCGGGCGACATCACGACAACCAGGAGCTACAAAATGGCCAGAGTAGCCCGGAGTGTCTCTGAGGTCGAACCTGACGAAGGACCAGCCCGCAGCGTCGCAGATGTCCTGGAGTGAGACTCCAGCGGACCAGACCCTAGAGGCCGCCACACTCCAAGTGGAGACCAGAGGACTAATAAGACGATGAGATAGCATCCACTACCCACCTGCTGAGAGTCTGCTTATTGGCAGGAAATCTCTTCCTGTTAGGGCCATAGCAGACAAACAGCTGCTTCAACTTCCACCACGGATTCAGCCGGTTCTGCTTCTCCTGGTCGGGGACTAGGAACGAAGGAGAGCAGAATTCTTGCAGCAAGACAGGCTGTGATGGAGCCATAGGCACCTAAGGTACGTACCAAGGTTTTGGGTAGGGAAATGCACTGGCCATGACAGGGGCAAACTCCAGGCAAGATGGGGCCACGGACAGAGCATGCAGGCCCCCGACCCTCTTCAGGGAGGAAATCGCCATGAGGAAAGCGCTCTTCACAGACAGGTACCTAAGGTTCACTTCAGCCAGATGCTTGAAGGAGGGCTCAGATAGAGCCGCCAACACAACGGCCAAGTCCCAGACAGGCATGCTGGGCCGCGTTCCTGGCCTCAGCCTCTGGGCGCCACGGAGGAAATGTGTCACCAGTGGGTGCCTACCCAGCGACTGCCCTGCAGGCGGGGTAATTTAAGCCGTGATAGCGGACACGTAAACCTTCTGTGTTGAAAGAGTCAATGCCATGGCAAACTGTTCATGCAAGAACTCCAGAACTGACCCAACTGGGCAGGTATCTGGGCCTAACTGGTGACGCTCACGTAGTTAACAGATGCCACCTGGTACCTGGCCACCGGCATACGACCTCCTCGTGAAGGGAGCTCTGAAATGGAGGATGGTCTCTACTACCTCAGCAGAGAGACCAGCTGCTAGAAACTGTGCCCCCTCAGGGGCCACAGCCACAGCCTCCATAACTCTGGGCGGGGGTAAACCAGGGCTCCCCCCGCCTGTAAGAGAAGATCCCTCCGGGAGGAATTTCCCAAGGAGGGCCCTCGAGGAGGGACAGCAGGTCCACGAACCATGCTCTGCCCAGCCAACGAGGTGCTAACAGGAGGAGCGGGCTCCTTCCCATTGAACTCTCTCCAGAACTCCCGAGGTCCAGCGTGATCCGGGGGAATGCGTACAGACGTAGCCTCGGCCACATCTGCAAAATGGCATCCAGCCCTAACGGGGCTGGGTGAGAGAGAGATAACCAGAAGGGACATTGTGAAGTCTCCTGAGTCTTAAACAGATCCACCTGTGCTCTGTAAAACCTCTGCCATTTCTGCTCCACCACCTCGGGGTGGAGTCTTTATTCCCCAGGCCTCGGCCCTTGCCTCCACAGGGTGTCTGGTCTCCAATTCAACAGTTCCGGGATATAAACAGCTCTCAGTGAGAGGAGTTTCCCCTGGGACCACAGGAGGATCCGTCGTGCCAGCTTGTATAAGGGGTGAGAACGGAGGACCCCCCCCCGACGGTTGATATACGAGACCACCGCTGTATTGTCTGTGTGGGCCAACACAAGGCGGCCCCTCAGGTCTAGGAGGAAGTGTTTCATACCCAGAAACACAGCCATCTCCAGGCAGTTTATGTGCCATGAGAGGTGCGGCCCGCTCCACCAACCCTGGGTGGATCGGTGGTTATCGCAAACCGCCATCCTTCTTCAGAACAACGAAGTACGGGCTGTAGTAGCCTGACCCTCTGACCGAGGGGGGAACCACCTTGATGGCCCCTTTCCCAAGGAAAGCACGCACCTCCCGTTCCAGGACCAGAGCCTTCTCGGGTCCCACCGGGGTGGAGAGGACCCGAATTGAATCGAGTAGCCCCTCTCTATAGTACGCAGGACCTACTGAGGCATGTCTGGCCTCCGACCTTCTCAGAGCGGCTGGAGCATTGCCTTGCAGCCGTTGAAGCCGCTGGGGCGGTTCTCCCCCATTTGCAGCCAACTTTGGGGCGGAAATAGAGGGAGACACCTGCTGGAGGGAGGTTGCGCCCTGAAGCATATCCCGTGGAAGGGCTAACAAACTGGCCTCCTTTATCCGAACGGCCGGTGCAGTGTCCTGCAGCCGTCAGTGCCTCCTGAGAGGCGGCGGGTCTCCTCCATTCGCAGCGATCTTCTGAGCAGAAGTGGAGGGAGACACCCGCTGGAGGTGGGCCATGCTCTAAAACACACCTTGGGGCAGAGCTAACGGCCTCATCTCTCGGGGGTGATGCGGAGAGACGAGCACCATGGAACGAGGTATACACCACCCTCCTGGATGTAAGCCACCAGGAATATTGCACCATGGCCTGTTTATTAGAAGCGAGGACGAGCGCTTTCCCCGGGGAACGGGAGCTCGGCCAGCAGCCGGGAGCACATAGCCACACGGTTAAAAATGCTAACAGTTGACTCCCTCAAGAGCCAACCAAGCATGCTCCTAAGCTAAGCAAACAACACATCGGCTGCGTGTATCCCCCCCTGAAATGAGGCGGGGCAAGAAGAAACACGCAATTGTGCTTGCATTTAAGCTCATGACTGCACAGATGCACACAAAGTGCTTACCTGAACAAGCAGAAGCTAATGTCGCTACCACCGCACAGCCATTTTGTAGCTCCTGGTTGCCGCGACGTTGCCCGCCGATGACGTCACGACTTGCCTATTGGACAGATTTTACACGTGGTTCAGAGCGCGGACAACGCGAGGCATTCCCAAAGCGTTGCGACGCAGCTCAAGTTCCCGAATGGGGAACTGTAAATGTTTGCCAACCATCAACTTGATGTGTCCCAGGCTTACCACACCACTTTCATGCCACTCTAAGCCATTCAGACACTAAGCAGGGAAATTACATCAAACTGCTGTTGGTTGCCTGGTGGTGAAATTCAGGAACTAAGGAATATTTGCTGTCCTGAAATCCATGGTATTCACAGAATCTGTCAGGACACTCATCAGCATCTACTAAGTAGATCAGGAGCATTTCATGATTCAGTAAAAGAGTTTTTTGGCAGCAGCCCCAGTGACTGCCCTGACATTGCCCTTTGAGAGTGTATGGAAACATGAGGATGACCAGCCCAAGCAGTCAGTGATTGACTCCCTCTCATTGACTTTGCAAGCACCACCTCCCGTTTGCATTCACCCAACAAAAAAAAGTCATCGGGCAGTGCCATCATACATGTGGTGTGTAACAGTCCGAATATTAAATATACATTAATGAGAGCTGCCATGTATTTCTGTCAGAAGAGAGAAATTAATCCATGCATTATTTGTCACAATTAAATTAGTCATGACCACAAAGAATGAATTTTTAAACTTTGTTTAGATAACAATTTTTTAATAATACCCACATAGATGGTTAAAAATCTTTATTTAAAAAAAGTAAGGTTTTTTTTTTTCCTGAAAATGTAAATATTTTAGAAACGTGATGCACAGGCAAAGAAAAAACCTTCCAGACAAAAAAAGTGAGGAAATGATAATCACTATGACATTTTCTCCCAGTCCTCTTACATTACCAACATCATGCTAAATCTCATTTGTTATTAGTGGAGTTCAGGGTCTGGTAGATTGAATCTGATTGGTTAGTGGTTGGATCTAAACTCTGGTAGACAGATTCAGGTAAATTGTGTTTTTCTCTTGCTTGGAGGGCGAGTACATTGTGGTCATTTACATAATCGTCATTAGTCTGAAATGAAAAACAAACAAAAAATCAAACATTTAAATGTTTGTAAGTAAAGTGTTTGCAAAAATATGACCTGAAACAAACCATCGTCTTGTACCTGTATGGAAGATTGTGTCGCTGTTACAGGGCCTGCAGGGAGATGAGAACATCACCACAGTTTGGGTTTATACAAAATATGCAGAGCAACATGAATATTGGGGCAGTGACAAGTTTGTATTGTGTTGCTTGAACACTTTACATTGAAGACAATCACATATCACTGTCAGGATTACACTGAGAGACACAGACTACATTTCCCACAATCCACTGCACTCCATTAACAGCATGTGTTTCACATTCACCAACATTTCATGTACACTAACGTCTATTTTGTCTTTCAAAAGTCAAACAATTTTGCATATGTTCATGCTCATACTTATTTACTTTTTCGTTTTTTGTGTTTCTTATTTAATTTTATTTTTTTACTTTAATAAAATGTTTGCACTTCATCACACGACACACTGAGACTGCAACAGCGACTGGCATATTTGATTTACTGTACAGGTGTGTACGGTTGTAATCAAAACAATTTGGTCTATTCCTTTTGTTGTTGTTAAAATCTCTTCAAGCTCAATTATTTTGGTTTTGGGCAACTGAGTGCAAAAGCACCACACAGTCATCAGTAATACAAAGAATCATGCAGTATGCAGTAGTGAAGCTAGAAGTGATGTCTCTCTGGGCCAGTGTGTAGCTACATGCAGTGACTCCAGCATCACATACAGGCTTTTCTCTGTATAACATCACTAACTAAAGATTCTGAGATAACTGTTTGTCTTTTACTGTTGTTAGTAAGGACATGAGCAGTAAAACAGTCCATCATGAGGTTTGAAAATCACCATAAATTAATCAGACACTTGCATTAATGTTGGTTTTACCTTTGCGATTTATTTTGCAGTAGACTGCTATAATCACAATGGCAGTGAACGCCACTGCACCTGTACTGATCAGGAGGTAGGTAGATATGCCTGGAACATCTGTACAGAACATAAAGGTGAACCATAAACATAAATGTTCCAACCACATGGAATCAGTAGTGGAGGTGTGTAGAAGGAGGTGGACATGAGCAGGCCATTAATAATGTTACAAATTAAGCCAATTTAGAGCCTGTGATTACAGAAGTATTAAGTACTTTATGAAATGTATTCTTTCTATTACCTTACAAATTACAGTTATTATATCAATACTGGGTGGATTAAAAAAGCATCATGGATACAAGGCTTTTATGGAAGAGAGAAATAAAAAACTGTATCTTATGTAGGCCATAAATGTTCACTTAAAGTCAATGCTTTGAAATAATATGAAATGATTATTTTTAAAAGAATATTTGATTGTAATAAAAGATGAGTGCTGGTGTGTTAGCGCTGCTCAGTATTATCTTAAACTCGTTTACAATGTGAATGCAGGGTGAACATACCATCGAACGAGGAAGCGGTGGTTTGGTGATGAATCTTGTTTAATGGATTAACTGAAAATTGTAAGATATGATGAATTTCAAGACAGATATATAATAAAGAAAAGCTCAGGGAAAAGTTCTTACCTGTAGGTGGAGGTGTCTCCGCATGCACTGTTGGATTTACGGTGTGTGTTAAAGCACAATGTGTGGTGTGTGTGATCTGTAAGACGTCACTGCTGGCAGAATCATCTGAGAGAATAGAAACAGGATCATGGATTTTGTGCAGAAATGTACAGAAAATCAGGAGTGAACAGAAAATAGACGTTTTCCTATTTCAATCAATTTTCAATTTTCATTTATTTATTGCTCATTTCATTCTAATGGAAATGGTTTGAAAAAAGAATGTTTAAAGAAGGAAAAAAGGGTGTGTCTTTTTTGTTGTGTTTTTATTATATTGTTTAAATAGCATTTATTGGTTTTTGTATTTATATTCTGTACTGTATCTTATTCTGTATCTTATCTTATCTTATGTGAATGGAAAGGGTTGATTTGAATGGAACTACTTTTATTGGCCCCTGTAGAGCGAAGTAAATAAGGTGTTGCTAAGTTCTGTTTAGAATCAATTAAACTCAATTAAAACTTAAGCTTGCACACATTAAAATCTCATGGTACTTTATTTCACTTTCTACAGTTGATTTAAATTCTGGTCCTACGTTAGTAACAGTGGTTCAGTAATTTGTTAATTAAAATGTGCATTCAATGAATTATAGTGTGAGATTATTTTAGT
>JAAIIK010000125.1:220439-257692 GCA_014706435.1 Silurus glanis
AAGGTCGCAAAGTTCAAGGGGGCCGAATACTTTCGCAAGGCACTGTATAACAGTGGACCTCCACTACAGTCCCCAACGTTCTAGGAAGGACCCGGACCGGATTAACGACGTCAGGAGGTGCCAACCCAAGTCTCCAAGCCCCAGTCTCCAAGCCCCATCGCTCCGCCTCAGATCTCCACAGAGGGTGTCGCTCTGCCTCAGATCCTTCCCGACCTTCCTCCGGTCTTAGGTGGTGCGGACCGATCCAAGGCCTCCCTCTTCCGGGCCTCCTCCTTCGACCCTGGATGGGTGGCGAGACCCTCCTCAGAGTGCCCTGGCCCACCTGGCGAAGGTGGGTTTGAGGCGTCAGGTGCTGCCCCTGGAAGTGGGAGTAATGTCAGGGATCCTCCTGCCACGCCTCCCTCCGAGGCTCTCTTGCAGCCTCTCCTGGCAATAATCGCCGGCACCTGTTCCTCCTTTCCATTCCCCTTTATAAGCTCCCGTTGCGACCTCATTCGTGGTCGGATCTACTAGTCATGTTATGTGATTTTCCCAATTCCAGACTGCCAGCATTTCCCGCTTGTTCATGCTCCGTTTTCCGATCCTGTGGATTATACTCGCTGTATAGATTATACCCGCTCTATGGATTTTCCCTGTTTTATGGATTATACTCTGTTTACGGATTATACACGATATATGGATTAAACCCGCCTTCCAGATTATCCCAGCATCATGGTTAGTAACTCTCCCTAATTCTGGTTTTGGTTCTAACTAGAGTTACTCCCGCTTCCTACGCATGATCACTGCCATGACAAGAATTACAATTACAGGGGGAAAGCAGATGACGATGGCCCAGTTATACAATAGACAGGTTTTGGGTAAAGCCCATGGCATTGTGTTAGATCATTCCCACCCTATGTACTGTATCAAGAGTTTCACCTCCTCCTTTCTGGCATGCAGTGCTGAAATTCTAGTAATATTTTTAGACATTTATTTATCCCCTCAGCTATAAAGTTTTAAAATTTAAGATAAATATATTTTGGAGAAATTGTGTGTTTGAATTATGTGTTTCAGTTGTCTTGTGTATTGATATTCTTGTATGCTGCCACCGAATTACTTTTGGGAAACAAATAAAGACCTACTGAACTGAACTGCCATTTAAAAAAGCAGTGGCGGGCCGTGCATTTGGTACCCGGGCCTTCAGTGGGAACTTAATCCACCTCTTAATACCATCACTTTCACGTCGCGATTATAGAAACCATCAATACTATACAAAAACGCAATATAACAACGCATAGCATTGCAGAGAGAGAGGCATTTCACAAATGGAGGGTGAAAACCATTTTACTAAAGCAAGAAACCCAGTTAAGACTCCAAACCTCTACACTACAACCACTATTCTATTCTGGGCTAGCTAGATGCCCTGTGAGGCGAATATGAAATCTGATTGGTTAAAAAGGCCAGCAGTATTGACTGAAGGCCCTGGGCAGATTAGATTGACATGGCAGCACATAGAGGCTGAAATCTGATTGGACAAAAAAATCTAACATCCACATACACATACTGGAAGCAGTGCGGCCAAGAGAAATGGAACAAATATAAGAATTTAGGTTGTGAATGTAGGTCAGTGCTTCTGATAGTGTTTAGGCCAGCAGAGAAGGCTTTGCTGGCCCTGCCCGCCCGCCACTGCCAAAGTCATTTTGGATTGGATAACATCTCATGTAAACAGTCCACCAAATCTTTCAATCAGAATGAATAAATTGCACATGTAAACATGGCGACAGACTACTTCTGCATACTTTGCACATATACATACACCACTGTACAAATGCTATAATACAATGGACCCAATCTACCTCTGCATCACTTAGCACATGTATGTCCACCATGATTACTTTGTACACTGCAAAATGTATGCATGCACACACTTTTGTTTCTTGCATTTACACTATAGTAATTTATAATCTTGAACATGATGAAACTGCAGACTGATTGCACTGATAAAGCATTAGCCCTGACCTTTAAACACATAATGTAAAGTTATGGTCAGTTTCTCACCCTCTACACAGATACAAAAACCCTTCTAAGTGAATGTTACAATTAAAATAAGTAGAGGTTGGTAAATATTCTACAGTATTATTCACTTGAACATATACATTTCCTCAAGAATGCAGTATAACTTCCTCTTTGTGTTTTAAAAATAACTAAAGAAAGTCTCAGCAGCCCGTAGATCATTTCTGAACCCTGGAACCTCACGATAAAGGTTCTGTCCAGCTATTAAAGTCCATCAGTACAAAGTTTTAATGTTGATGATGAATACGTCAAAGTGTTATAACTTACCTATAATCAGGCAGAATTTGAAAATTAGGAGGATCTTCATTCTAAGTGCTGTGTTAGTCATCTGGTTATTGACCATGTTAGTCACTTCTCTGTCTGGGTGGCTGTGAAGTGTCTATTTGTGCGATGAAAGAGACAGCAGCGTCTTTTCTGCAAAGCCTCTCAGGAAGTGCCTGTGTGAAATGTTTTGAACATATGCTGTAAAAAAAAAAAAGTCAAGAAGCTTTTATTGTCATTGCTACCATATATATCTGACGCAGTACACAGTGAAATGAGACAATGTTCCTCCAGAACCCTGCTGCTGCATTAAGCAACAAATTAAAAACGTGGAGACGGGTTGTTAATTTTTTCTATGCTGACTCGTCGTTCTTGCTGATGAGACCCACCACGATCATGTCATCGGCGATCTTGATAATGTGGTTTGAGCTGTGCATTGCTACATAGTCGTGAGTCAGCAGAGTGAACAGCAGTGGGCTAAGCATGCAGCCCTGAGGGGCTCCAGTGCTCAGTGTGGTGGTGCTGGAGATGCTGTTCCCGATCCGGATTAACTGCTATCTCCTAGTCAGGAAGTCCAGGATCCAGTTGCAGAGGGAGGTGTTCTGGCCCAGTAGGCTCAGCTTCTAAATTAGGTGCTGAGGGAAAATTGTGTTGAATGCTGAGCTGAAGTTTATTAACAGCATTCGTACGTAAGTGTCCTTATTGTCCATTTGGGTGAGTGCCAGATGGAGGGTCGTAGAGATGGCATCGTCCGTGGGACAGTTTGAACAATACGCATACTGCATGGTGTCCAATGAAGGTGAAAGCTGTGTCTTGATGTGCCTCATGACAAGTGTCACAAAGCACTTCATCACGATGGGTGTGAGTGCGACGGGACGATGGTCATTGAGGCAGGAGACTGTAGATTCTTTTGGCACGGGGACGATGATCGTTGTTTTGAGACATGTACAGTAGGATCAACAGTGCTGCTAAGGGAGACATTGAAGATGTCGTAAAAAACATCCGTTAGCTGTTCTGCACATTCCCTGAGCACCCTGCCAGGAATGTTGTCTGGTCCAGCAGACTTCCGTGGGCTGACTCTGCATAGAATTTACTTGTCAGGCCGGAAGAACTTGCCGGAAACCGAAGTTCAGTAGAACGAGGTTTTAATGAAACAAGCAGACCAAAAGGGAAAACAGCAAACCATAAAGTACATGAAAGTCCTATGAGCTCTGGTAATCCTATGGAAAGGGTAAGTCCGAGAAATACACACAATCCTGAGAAAGGTAGTACTCCAAGAGAGTCCTTGCGTGAGTAGTCCATGAGTGTTCTCCAGCGTGAACTGTAGAACTGACGGTGACATGAAGGTGAGCGGGGCTTAAATAGCTGATGAGTGCCATGTGTGGGTATTTAGTATGAAGGTGAGCTGCTAGGAGTGATAGGTGCGTTTGGGGAAGGTGTGGCTGGTGTAACCCTGACACTCCTCACTAGTCAACACATATCCATCTCTACCCTTTATTGCTATTTCTTTCAGGACATCCTTCCCAGCTCGGTCCCTCTGCCTGGCCAATCGGTATAAATCCTTTTCTCCTTCCTTAGTTTCCAACCTCTCATACAGCTCCTCATATGCCTTTTCCTTGGCTTTCGCCACATCCCTCTTTACCTGCTGCCGCATCTCCTTGTACTCCTGCCTACTTTTCTCATCACTCTGTCTATCCCACTTCTATTTTGCCAACCTCTTTCTCCTTATGCTCTCCTGCACTTCCTCATTCCACCACCACGTCTCCTTGTCTTCCTTTCTATTTCCAGATGTCACACCAAGTACTTTTCTAGCTGCCTCCCTCATCACTCCTGCAGTAGTTTCCCAATCACCCAACACCTCTTCACCACCACCGAGCCCCTGTCTGACCTCTTCCCTGAACCTAACACTACACTCTTCCTCCTTCAGTTTCCACCATCTTATTCTTCTTTCAGTCTTCACTCTCCTCCTCTTTTCTTCGCCTCCAAAACCATCCTACAGACCACCATCCGATGCTGTCTAGCTACACTGTCCCCTGCCAACACCTTACAGTCTCCAATCTCCTTCAGGTTGCATCTCCTGCATAGAACATAGTCCACCTGTGTGCACCTTCCTCCACTCTTATATGTCACCCTATGCTCCTCCTTCTTCTTAAAATAAGTGTTCACCACTGCCATTTCCATCCTTTTAGCAAAATCCACCACCATCTGCCCTTCCACATTCCTCTCCTTAAAACCATACCTACCCATCACCTCTTCATCACCTCTGTTCCCTTCACCTACATGCCCATTAAAGTCTTTCCCAATCACCAATCGTTCTTTCCTAAGGACACCATCTACCACTTCATCTAATTCACTCCAGAATCTTTCCTTCTCCTCCATCTCACAGCCAACTTGTGGAGCATAGGCACTGATGACATTTATCATCATCCCTTCAACTTCCAGCTTCACATTCATCACCCTATCAGAAACTCCCTTCACCTCCATTACACTCTTACTGTACTCTTCCTTCAGAATCACCCCTACACCATTTCTCTTTCCATCCACACCATGATAGAACAGTTTGAACCCACCTCCAATGTTCCTGGCCTTACTCCCTTTCCACTTGGTCTCCTGAACACACAACATATCTACCTTTCTCCTCTCCATCATATCAGCTACCTCTCTCCCTTTACCCGTCATAGTACCAACATTTAAAGTTCCAACCCGAACCTCCACTCTCCTACACTGCTCCTTTCCCTGATGTCTCTGTAGACGTCTTCCTCCTCTCCTTCTCCTCCTTCGGCCAACAGTAGCCCAATTTCCACTGGTACACCCTAAGGGTGTTAGTAAAGTCAGGTACTGATGTAGGTGAGGTGAGGAGGCCTGGGGTGCACTCAGCATTACAAAGCATGTAAAGCAGGTCTTCATGGAGATGGTTTTGTGCACAGCGGCATTGTCATGCAGGTTTGGGATTCCAATTTCAAGTGAACGCAAAATGTAATGCTACAGCATCTAAAGACATCTGAAACATTTGTGTTTTTAGCTTTGCGGTAACAGTTTGGAGAAGAACCGCATATGGCAGGAAAGGCCAGGTGTCCCAATACTTTTGTCCTTTTATTGTATAAATTCATTGTTATAGCATAAATGTACTGTATTTAACATTGCAAACAAACCATGTGAAAATGTACATTCAATCATTCTGTGTAATTGTATTTATTATTTCATTTACTTTTCTGTGGAATTAGACATTATGTAGAGCAGTGAAAAGGAAAATACACAAATTTGCTATGAAAATAAAGTCTTCTTTCAGCTTCTCCCATTAGGGGTCGCTACAGCGGATCATCCGTATTCGTGATCTGCATGTCTGATTTGGCACATGTTTTTACACTGGATGCCCTTCCTAACGCAACCCTCCCTATTTATCCGGGCTTGGGACCGGCACTAAGAGTGCACTGGCTTGTGCAACCCTAATAGCTGGGTTTGGTTTCCTGACCGGAAATCGAACCCAGGCCGCGGCGCCGAATACTAACCACTAGACCACCAAAGAACCCCTACCATTTCTTATGAAAATAAAATTGAAAACATGAATACACAAATAATTTATACTCATATTACATTAAGTTACATAGAAAGTGAAATGAATCAAGTGTAAATTCTGCAATAGGAGGCTTTATGCATAATCATGTAATAAGCAATTACAATACATCAAGTGAATAATCTTATCTACATCTTATTTGCTATTAGTGACTGTCAGATTCTGGTAGAGAGAATCTGATTGATTATCAGTTATACTTGGATTCTGATAGATTGATTCTGATTGGCTGGTGGTTGGGTCTGGAGTCTTGCATACAGATCCAGGCAAGTTGGTGTTTACTCTTGCTTGAACATCACCTGTCAAAAAAAACACATCTCATTAAAATGATTGTAAGTAAAATGTGTTGGAAAGTAATAATAGGAGCAAATCATTGGTTCATACCTCTTTGGAAGATGTTTCAGGGCCTGCAGGGAAATGAGAAGAGAAACAAAGTTTGGTATTAATTATAGTTCAAATGAAACTCTGATCATGGCAGATTTGTGTTTGCACCTGTAAAAAAAATGAAGTGTTAAAAATATGCCAGTAATCCTTCATTTTAGGAAGGAATAATGGTAGGTAGGTAGAAGGGTGGGTAACCCAGCCATTAGGGTTGCACAATCCAGGTCACTCTTAGTGCCGGTCCCAAGCCCAGATAAATGTGGAGGGTTGTGTTATGAAGGGCATCCAGTGTAAAACGTGCCAAATCAAATGCGGATCAGGAATCAGAAATTCAAACCGGATTCAACCACAGGTATCGTTAGCCAACAGGGTACCGGTGGAAATTGGGCTACGGTTGGCTGAAGGAGAAGAAGGCGAGGAGAAAGACGTCTACAGAGACAGCAAGGAAAGGAGAAGTGGAGGAGAGTGGAGGTTCAGGTGGGCACTTTAAATGTTGGTACTATGACTGGTAAAGGGAGAGAGGGAGCTGATATGATGGAGAGGAGAAAGGTTGATATGTTGTGTGTTCAGGAGACCAAGTGGAAAGGGAGTAAGACCAGGAACATTAGAGATGTTTAACCTGTTCTATCATGGTGTGGATGGAGAGAGAAATCGTGTAGGGGTGATTCTGAAGGAAGAGTACAGTAAGAGTGTAGTGGAGGTGAAGAGAGTTTCTGATAGGGTGATGAACGTGAAGCTGGAAGTTGAAGGGGTGATGTGAGATGGAGGAGAAGGAAGATTTCTGGAGTGAGTTAGATGAAGTGGTAGAAGGTGAACCTAGGCATGAACGATTGGTGATTGGGGCAGACTTTAATGGGCATGTTGGTGAAGGGAACAGAGGTGATGAGGAGGTGATGGGTAGGTATGGCCTTAAGGAGAGGAATGTTGAAGGGCAGATGGTGGTAGATTTTGCTAAAAGGATGGAAATGGCAGTGGTGAACATTAAGAAGACATTTAAGAAGAAGGCAGAACAGAGGGTGACATATAAGAGTGGAGGAAGGTGCACACAGGTGGACTTTGTTCTATGCAGAAGATGCAACCTGAAAGAGATTGGAGACTGTAAGGTGTTGACAGGGGACAGTGTAGCTAGAGAGCATCGGATGGTGGTCTTTAGAATGGTTTTGGAGGTAAAGAAGAAGAGGAGGAGAGTGAGGACAGAAAGAAGAATAGGATGGGGGAAACCGAAAGAGGAAGACGGTAGTGTGAGATTCAGGGAAGAGGTCAGACAGGGGCTCTGTGGTGGTGAAGAGGTGCTGGATGATTGGGCAACTACTGCAGGAGTGATAAGGGAGACAGCTAGAAAGGTACTTGGTGTGACATCTGGAAATATAAAGGAAGACGAAGAGACGTGATGGTGGAATGAGGAAGTGCAGAAGAGCAGAAGGAGAAAAAGGTTGGAGAAACAGAATTGGGATCGACAGAGAGATGAGAAAAGTATGCGATGTGGCTGCAGGTAAAGAGGGATGGGGATAAAACAAAGGAAAAGGCATATGAGGAGCTGTAGGAGAAGTTGGGCCCTTGAGCCCTTTTCTGTTTGCAGTAGTGATGGACAGGTTGACGGACGAGGTCAGACAGGAGTCTCCATGGACTATGATGTTTGCAGATGATACTGTGATTTGTGATTAGAGTAGGGAGCAGGTGGAGAAGAGCCTGGAGAGGTGGAGGTACGCGCTGAGAGAAAGGGAATAAAAGTCAGTAGGATTAAGACAGAGTACATGTGTGTGAATGAGAGGGAGGGCAGTGGAGGGGTGCGGTTGTAGGGAGAAGAGGTGGAGAAGGTGGAGGAGTTCAGGTACCTGGGGTCAACAGTGCAAAGTAATGGAGAGTGTGTTAGAGAAGTGAAGAAAAGAGTGCAGGCAGGGTGGAGTGGGTGGAGAAGAGTGATAACAGGAGTGATTTGTGATAGAAGAGTATCTGTGAGAGTGAAAGGGAAAGTTTATAGGACTGTGGTGAGACCTGAGATGTTGTATGGTTTAGAGACAGTGGCATTATGTAAAAGTCAGGAGGTGGAGCTGGAGGTAGCAGAGCTGAAGATGTTGAGGTTTTCATTGGGAGTGACGACGATGAAAAGGATTAGAAATAAGTTCAGTAGAGGGACATCGCATGTAGGACGTTTTAAGGACAAGGTGATGGAGGTGTGATTGAGATGGTTTGGACATGTGCAGAGGAGGGAAATGGAGTATATTGGTAGGAGAATGCTGAGGATGGAGCCACCAGGAGGTAGTAAAAGAGGAAGACCAAGGAGGAGGTTTATGGATGTGGTGAGGGAAGACATGCAGGTAGTTGTTGTGAAAGAGGCAGATGAATAGGACATGGGGGTATGGAGATGGGAGAAGCCGAAAGAAGAAGAGGAGGTAGAACGGTGGGAGTTCCATTGCATGTCATTGTCTCATTAGGTTTGTGTGTTACTATGGTGAAACTGTGTGTTATAATTTACAAAAGATCCAGAGGTCATTTACTGATTTAATTCTGGGTACAATCATGTGGTTAAAAAAAAATCAAGTGTTTTTTTTACCTTGACATTTTCTTTTGCAGTAGATTGCTATGATCACACCAACAATGAACACCACTGCACCTGTACTGATCAGGAGGTAGGTAACTAAACCTGGAACATCTGTATAGGACAAAATGTTTAAACTACATAAAAATGTCATGTGACAGGATGACATTTAAATGATGTTATAGTACACTGAAGGGTTTCAGTAGCCGTTATGAATAATGTGTGAAAGCAGCTCAGACCCAGTGGTTAGTGACGTGTTAAGTTCTTTGCAAAATGTGCACTTGTTTTTAAACTAAAGTGTAGCCTTCATGTCAGAACTGAGAGGGTCTGGCACTGTCAAAACCACAGTGTTAAAGGACTGGACCAATTGAAGAGAAGTTCTTGAAATGGTTTCTGGGATTATTAGGTTTGAACCACATGTTATTTATGTAAATATAATTGGAAAAACGAACACACGCAATGGATTTAAAATCTAAATAAATTGGCAGACATTTAAATGATGTCCAAATACACTTCAGGGTTTCAGTCCCATTTTTAATAATGTGTGAAATTAGGTGTGACAATGTTTCAGACGCTGTGGTTAGAGAAGTGCACACTTTGCAAACTCTGCACTTGCTTTTAAAATAAACTGGTAAACTGTAGACTTCATGTCAGAACTAAAAGGGTTAAAAAACAACATGGACACGTCTTTTTTTCTTCTTCATTTATACATCCGAAGAATCATGTCATTATTACTGATAAAACATAAAGTGCTGAGCAGAACAGTGATGTGACGTACAGGGATGAGGGAGCAGTGGTACGGTGTTGAGCGGTGATTAATGGAGTAGCTGAAAACAGTGAGACATGATGAATATCATACCAGAAATATAGTGAAGAAGAGCTCAGGGGAAAAGTTCTTACCTGTAGCTGGAGGAGTCTCAGGATGCACTGATGGACTTGTGATATGTGATGAAGCATAGTATGTGGTGTGTGTGTGGACTGTGAGACAGTACTGATGGCAGGAACATCTGAGAGAATAGAAAGAGGATAAAGCTACAATTCAGGCTCAGCTTTACACACCACTAAGAGTTTTTAGGTTTATGATACTAATTTATAAATTGTAATGATCAACCAATAATCACCAAATGCCTTCATGGCTCTATTAATTTACATTAAACCATGAAATGTGTTTTGAAAATTCCCCCTTGATAAACGAGGCTCATTCTACATTGTATGTGTTGCTTTAGAAATCTGTCTCAATCACAGTGTTTGTAATCAGTGAATTATTGTGTGAGATTCTTAAAGACTCCTGTGTTTCTTAAAGATTCCTCCTCACCCAGTTTAACCAGCAGTCGAAGCTTTGTATAAATATCTGTTACTGGCCATGCTCGCTCAATTCCACACCAGTAAGTGTCTTCATCCTCTGCTCTCAGATCAGTGATGGTGACGGTCAAGATCCTGGCTGTTGTGTTGTCATACAGAGAGAATCTGGTGTCTTCAGCATGAGATCCAGAATAAATAAGAACATGCTTCCAGTCAGTACAGTCACCTCTGCAGAGATATTTCTTGTATTCTTCATATCCAGGTTCATAGGGACATTTAATCTGAACTGATCTTTCTCTGTATACAGTTACTGTAGTTACAGCATCAGATCCAGCTGGAGAATGAAATACAGTGGAATAAAATGTGATCCAGGATGATTGTGTAATGTATAAGACTGAAATGAAACACAAGTATACTGGAATATTTTAGTACAAACATTGTGACAAGATTAAGAGAAGATCCAGATACAACAAAATACATTACTTATGAAAACATATATTTTAAATAACAAACACAATTCATTTGTCATGAAAAAATTATGTATATTGGGGCAAAAGCACATCACTGTCACGAATCCGATCCGTCATTCCTCCCACTCACCACCAGAGTGCACCATGGCTAAGAAGTACGTGTCTCATTTGGACTACAGTTCCCAGATTGCTGTGTGTTGACGTACTAACAGGTCTTATGTTCTGTCCAGTCAGCCACATCTTCTTACGTCTGCCCTGGTTGCCTCGTTTTCATTGTTTATTGTACTGTTGTCTTTGTGTTTCGACCTCAGACTGTTTCATTTGTTTATGATTGTTTGCTGCCTGCCACGACCTTTGCCTGTTTTTCTGATTACCCCTATGTGTGTACCCTTGCACAAGACTCGATTCCCACCTGCTTGAAGAGGACCACCATGTTAGCTTTGTTAAAAAAAAGCAATAAAGCATCCTGCCTTAATGAATACTGACATATTGCACTTCACCAAGTTTATTTGAATCACCTAAGAACTCAATGGTTATGGGTTTGAGAGGGGTGGAATAAACTTTTCTATAAACCCGAACAAAATAAAAATCCTGCCATGTAAATGCATTAAACCCATTGCTGCTGTCAAGGAGACCCATTATATGAGGGACAAAATGAACTTTCTCAAATCTCTGTGCGGTTACACAAGCCTCCTCTTCACCTGACATACGTATCAAATCTCATATCCGCCCATTCATCATTGTGAACACTTGATTTGCCACAACACAGTTTTCTGCACAGCTTCTGAATTTGTATAAAACAATCGTGACCTGTATAATCTGGGGAATTAGAATTTGGGGCCATAAATCCCTCTACTAGTCCACACAAACGTTTGAATTACTGGCGACTCATAGAAAGTTTAGTTCCCATTCCAGGTGTCTAAATTCCAGCAATACAACCCGCTCCCACTGGTCCTCACTATGGAATTCATCCACATGCTTCTGCTTTTTGGAGGAAGGAGGGGTGGGATTCAGATGCTCCTTAGAGATGCACAGTCACCAAAAATCTCAGCTCAGAATTTCCAGCAGCAGTACGGCAACAAATTCACGCTCTTGCTGATTAAGAGCAACACTTTACATAAAGATAGCGCGCATAAGAAATAATAGAGCTACATGTTGACAGGACACAGGTTAATGTACGCAAGTCACAAAGTCATTCCTATTGAAAGCGGCGGCACATGTAAACACCATATCGGATTGGATTACGTCTAATGTATGCAGTCCACCGAATCTTTTAATCAGAATGATTTTAATCGGAGTGCACATCTAAACATTGCAGCAGACTACTTCTGCATACTTTGCACATACACATACACCCCTGTACAAATGCGAAAACAAAATGGACCCAATCTACATCTGCATCACTTAGCACATGTATGTCCACCATGTTTACACCATGTTTTGTACACTGCAAAATTTATACATGCAAACACTTTTGTTTCGTGCATTTACACTATAGTTATTTATGTCTTGCATATTTTTTTGCATGCCATTATGAATATAAATTCTTAAATCCTAAATAGAAAATAATAATTTAACAGTTTGCACAAGATGAAACTGCAGACTGACTGCACTGCTAAAGAATTTGCCTTGACCTTTAAACACACAATGTATAGTTATGGTCAGTTTCTCACCCTCTACACAGATACAAAAACTCTTCTAAGCGAATATTCTTCTTCTTCTTTCAGCTTCTCCCATTAGGGGTCACCACAGCGGATCATCCGTCTCCATACCCCCCTGTCCTCTACATCTGCCTCTTTCACACCAACTACCTTCATGTCTTCCCTCACTCCATCCATAAACCTCCTCCTTAGTCTTCCTGGTGTCTCCATCCTCAGCATTCTCCTACCGATAAACCCCATGTTCCTCCTCTGCACATGTCCAAACCATCTCAATCACACCTCTCTCACCTTGTCTCCAAAAAGTCCTTCATGCACTGTCCCTCTTCAATGTGAATGTTACAATTAAAATAAGTAGAGGTGTGTAAATGTTCTAAAGTATTATTCACTTGAACATGTACATTACCTCAATACTGCAGTATAGTAGTTTAACTTCCTCTGTGTGTTTTAAAAATACCTAGAAAGACTCGGCAGCCCGTGGATCATGCCTGAACCCTGGAAACTCACGATAAAAGTTCTGTCCAGCTATTAAAGTCCATCAATGCAAAGTTTTAATGTTGATGATGAATATGTTGAAGTGTTGTTACTTACCTATAATCAGGCAGAAGTTGAAAATTAGAAGGATCTTCATTCTAAGTGCTGTGTTAGTTATCTTCCACTTTCTCACTTCTCTGCCTGGGTGACTGTGCAGTGTCTTTTTGTGTGATAAAAGAGACAACAACGTTTTGTCTGCAAAGCCCCTCAGGAAGTGCCTGGGTGAAATGTCTAGCACATATGCTGGTAAAAAAAAAAGTCAACAGTCAAGAAGCTTTTATTGTCATTTCTAACATATATATATCTGACGCAGTACACAGTGAAATGAGACAGCGGTCCTCCAAAACCCTGGTGCTACATTAAACAACAAAGCGCTACATCACACAACATAAAGTTACATAACAGAACACAGAGTTTTTAGGTTAGATTAGATTAGATTCAGCTTTATTGTCATTGTTTAAGGTACATGTACAGAGCCGATGAAATGCAGTTAGCATCTAACCAGAAGTGCACAAGTGGCCTATTTACACAAGATAATAGTAAATAAATAAGGTATGAGGTTCATATATGGGTGATTCTTAGACTATGGGCACTTTTATGTTCTTTGATCATATTTTAAAAAATACATATCATTTTTGACAAATTCTTTTTTCTTTGTCAAACTATCAATAAAAACACCTTTTAAAAAATTTACTACCTTTCTATTATGATTTTTTCATACTTTCCAACCTCCTTACAGGTGCCAAAATCACTGTTTTCTCCTTGTCGCACACCCAGACTTTTAAACTTCAACAATGAAAATACAGTTTAAAAATATGACTTATCTGGTAACTATTAATGTACCTGAATTAAACACTAGTAAAATAATTAAAATACATTATAGTAATTAATCTGAGACTAATGTCAATATTACCTTTTATACAAAATATAGCTGTCACACAGTATTGGTGTCATTTCCACCACAATGCTGTTATGTCCCTTTAAAAAGTTTGTGTGAAAGATTGTTTAGGTTTTGTCTATGGAAACATTCAGGGACATCAGAGCACATGATGGACTTGGAGGGAATTTTAAATTTTTATCAACAACAAATGAAGAAAAATCAAGGTAAATATTGCTAGACCAGTTAATATATTTATTCTACGTCATTTCCAAACATGCTGTACCTTCAAGGGTGTTTTTAAAAAGCTAAAAATTTTAAGTTAAATAAGAGTATTTTGCATACATCACATGCTAAGTATTAATTCAAAGCTAATCAGTGAAGCTATCTTCCATTTTTTCACAAAAAACTACAGAAATGTCATTTCCACCATAGTCATTTCCACCACACTGCCCTCTGTGGTGGAAAAGACAGCATGTGGTGGAAATGACATTTATGGTTAAAAAGTACAATTGATATGGATTGTGAGAGTAAATTTGTGTAATACTTTTTATATTATAATATATTACAATACTTTTTATATTTATATTATAATATTTTATTTCTAAATTATATTACTTTTATATTAATTGATTTATTTTTTATTTATTTTTAAGATGCCACCTAAGACAACAAAAGAAAGGTCACAGGTCTATAGGGACAAAATAAAAGCTGACCCTATAAAATATGAAGAGAGACTTAAAAGAGACAGGGAGAGATACCTGAGGAAAAAGGAAAAAGGAGTAGTAAAAGCAATTGCAGATCTGTCAAAGCGGGAGCAACGCAAACAAAGGAGACAATGGAGAATCAATCAAAGAAATAGACGAGAGGAGATTAAAAAAACCCTCACAATGCAGGCCTACCTTTCCACCACCACACAGCCACACTCTCCTGATGTTGTCTTGCAGCCAGAACAGGATGTTGACCTGACCCCCACACCACCTTCTGCCCAATCTCAATCCCAAAATCAGAGGGGAAGGAAAAGGGTAGCAAGAAACCGACAAAAAGTGTATGCAGCACTGTATGAGAGTAACACCAAGCTTGAGAAAGTAATACCGCTCCAAAAAGAATTTCTACTTCTTCACCAACATTCCATATCAGATGGGCTGGAAGAAACTCACTTGGAACTTTCTGGAGGCTGGCCATGGAAAAGGCCCTGCTGATGGGATAGGAGCAGCAGTGAAAAGAAGAGCTGATGACATCATAGCTAGAGGGAAGGACATACCAAATGCTCGGGTGCTCTTTGAGGAGATTCAACAGCAAAAGTCTGCCACAGAGCTCTTCTATGTTGAGCTAGAGGAAATTGAGTGTATGGACATTCATGTGCCATCCGAGCTACAAACAATCCGTGGCACAATGAAGATTCATCAGGTAATGGTTGACAGTCCACAGTCGTCTCAAACAAATAATTTTACATGAACTAAGTTCATGCCTTAACAGTTTTTCATCTCCTTTCAGATAACCTCTGCTAGCCCAAGCCAAATGTCATGGAGAATCCTCAGTTGCTTTTGCTCTGCACCTCATGACTGCAAATGTTTCAATCCAGAAACAGTCATGTTCCAGCATTGGGACGAAGCTTCTCCCTCAACCAGTACATCGCATCCTGACACACCTCAAATAGGTCTGCGGCATATTGTGGACTTGAACGAGGGACACGTTGGTCAGTGGTGTGCTGTGAAGTATGATGGAGATATTTATCCTGGCATCATACAGGATACTGATGTCTACAGTGGTGCTCTGGTTAAAACCATGAGCCGTGTTGGTCTCAATCGTTTTTTTTGGCCTCTAAGGGATGACATAATCTGGTACCAAACCAAGAATATCATAGGCCTAATCCCTGAGCCTGTACCAGTGACCAAACATCACAAGGAAATTATTGTGTCTGTTTGGGAAGAAATATGTGAAACACTTAATTAGATGTGGCCTCGAATCACATCACACACATACGCACACATACACACACATGCGCACATGAGCAAACGCTCTCTCTCTCACACACACATGCAAACATACATACATTCACACATTCAAGATGCTCAAAATTTTCCACATTCCACATCTCTGTTTAAATGTTACAGTTTAAGGTGTTCTTTACAGTTACTCTTTACAGAAGATGAGTGTTTATTTAAGAGACCAATAAGAACATTTCAGAACATTAACCTCATAATTATCTCACATTGTTGAATTTTTTATGCATCTTTTATTACTTGTATTTTCCCTGGCCATCAGTTGTGTCAGTTCTTTACAGTATGCACTGTAACCGTTCATCTGTGAGACAAATCAGTTTTATACATCAACAACACCTGTTTTAGTGTAGTGCTGAGTTTGTTTAATGACTGTTATGAGTTTAAGTATTTTTCTAATAAATATATCTACTGTTTCTCTACATTCATGTTACATTCATTGTCATTTCCACCACACCCTGTCATTTCCATCACCACACACATTTTTTTTTAAAATTTAAAAAGTTCTCATCACACATTAAATATTTATCCACAATTTATGATATTGTGCTCTACTTAGTATAAATATTCAAGTTATTTATTTTCAAATAAACTCTTACCCAATCTAATATTAAATTTCAGAGTGTGACAGGTGTACAGTTCAGCATTTGGTCCTTAGGGCAGTTAATTTATCTCATTAACAAATATAGAATTAATGTACATTGTGGAAAAACTGGTAAAACTAGTTAGAAAAATGATCTTAGACAATTCTTGAGAGGCATAAGTTATTCTATTTTTTAATAACAGCTGTATATTGAGATGTGGTGGAAATGACATTTGTTCATTGCAGGTCGGAAAAAATTTAAAATATTAACAGTTTCTCTTGTAATCCATGTTTGTCCTCTAACAGACCTTAAAACTAGAGAAATTATTTAAACTTATGGGAATGTGTTACCTAACTTTTGATCAAGTTTTTTTTGTTCAACTTCACAATGCTAAAAGTGCACCTAGTTGAAGAAACGCCCATATACAGGGGTGAGGGTGAATAATGTACAGAAGGTGCAGTAGATAATAATATATGGTATATATAGTAATATACAATATACAATATAATGTGCAAAGATTATGCATAGACAGACATGTCAGAAGATAATATACTCAAATGACATGATATAATTATGTACAAGTATGAATGCATGTATGATACAGTATATACAATAAGAAATAAAAAAAAAGAAATGTGTAGTGGACAAAAATTGCAAAATACACAGAAAGTGACAATGCAGTATTGAATCAGCGCAGTAACAGAAAAAGGAAAAACACAGGAGCGACTCTGATGATCTTCTTGGCTGTCCTCACTATCCTGAGACAGTGCAGTCGCCAAACCAGGAAGTGATGCAGCTGCTCAGGATGCTTTCGATTGTCCCTCTGTAGAACATCGTTACGATGGGGGGATTAAGATGCACTTTTCTCAGCCTTCTTAGGAAGTAGAGGCGCTAGTGTTTTTTTTTTTTTTTTGGTGATGGAGCTGGTGTTGAGTGACCAGGTAAAGCTCTCCACCAGGTGTACACCAAGAAATTTGGTGCTCTTGACAATCTGCACGGAGGATCCATCGATGATCGGTGGAGAATGGCCGCTCTGTGCTCTCCTGAAGTCAACAACCATCTCTTTGGTTTGTCAACTCTCAGAGACGGGTTGTTCGCTCCACACCAGGCTGTTACCACGGTGGTGTCATCGGCGAACTTGATGATGTTGTTTGAGCTGTGCATTGCTACACAGTCGTGAGTCAGCAGAGTGAACAGAAGTGGGCTGAGCACACAGCCCTGAGGTAACCCGGTGCTCAGTGTGGTTGTGCTGGAGATGCTGTTCCTGATCCGGTCCCTGTATGCTAGAACTAGCATAACAGAGATGTGATCTGAGTAGCTGAGGTGGGGGCGGGGCTCCACACGATACACGCTGGGGATGTTTGTGTAAACAAAATCCAGCATGTTCGCCCCTCTCTTTGCAAAGTCCACTTGCAGATGGAGTTTAGGAAGCACTGATTTGAGATACGTATGGTTGAAATCGCCGGCGTATCTCGGGGTGAACATTCTGCAGGTTGCTAATAGCCCCATAGGGTTCACACGGTGCCTCCTTAGCATTAGCGCTGGAGGGAATGCACAGTCGGACAATGAAAACAGTGGTGAATTCCAGTGGTAAATAAAATGACCTGCTTCTTACAGCCACGTACTCCACTAGCGATGAGCAAAAGCGGAGACAAGCAAAGAGTTCTTGTACCATTCCATGTTTATATAAACACGCAAGCCACCACCGCGAGTCTTACTGCACAGAGATGCATTTCTGTCAAAACGAATTCTAGCTGGATGGTGGTGTCCGGAACTCTGTCGCTGAGCAACGTCTCCGTGAAAACAAAGATACAGCAGTCTCTAAACTCTCGTCGCGTGGTCCGCTGTAGTTGGAAGTAATCCAATTTAATGTCCAGGGAGCACATGTTTGAAGGTAGAATGGACTGGCTAGTGTTAGCGTTTAGGCTAGCAGGGACACCCACCCGCTTGCCTTGCTTCCGCTTCCTTGGGCAATGCTTCGGACGTCCCTCTCCTGGCCACCGCCATCAGGCAACACAGAGGGCGGGGGACCTGGACTTTGTAGCTGAGGTCGCATCAAGCCGAGGTCACAAAGGTTATTAAGTACATCCTCATGCAGATTTGTTGTTGCAAGCGTTTGGTGGTTGTATACATAAACACAGCTTACTCTGGTGTCCATGTACTTGGAAAAGTTGGGCTAGAGACCACTAATTTGGATCCAGAAAGGCCACTGTGAGCTACTGCTGTGCTGCCATCTTAGATACAAATCTTGTATATAAATGCTTTCAAATTAACTCAATGATATCTGGCACAGTTTTAGGTTCTGAGATGTTTTGACCTGCTGAACACTGTCCATAATTTGTTTACATATATCATATTAAAAAGAAATGTTTAATACTAAAGTAATTTAAAGTGGAATTTTGACTGCAACAAGAGCTGTAATCTCACTTGTAACCTGGATCAGATGTTACATATACACTATGTTGGCAAAAGTTTGCAGACACCTGATCATAAGTCTGGTATCTGCTTTTTTGAGCATCACATTCCACATTTAGTGCCAAATTGCTCTTATAATTTCTAGATTTTGGAGTGTGCTTGTGGATATTTGTGTTTATCAGCCTAAAGGGTGTTAGTAAAGGCAGGTATTGATGTAGGTGAGGTGAGGAGGCCTGGGGTGCAATCAGCGTTCCAAACCATGTAAAGCATATCTTCATGGAGCTGGCTTTGTGCACAGGGGCATCGTCATGCTGGAACAGGGTTGGGTTTTTAAGTTCAAGTGAACGCTAAATTAAATGCTTCAGCATCTAAAGACGTCTGATACATTTGTGTTTTTAGCTTTGTGGTAACAGTTTGGAGAAGAACCGCATATGGCAGGAAAGGTCAGGTGTCCCAATACTTGTGTCCTTTTAGTGTACAATTTCATTGTTATGGCATAAATGTACTGTATTTAACATTGCAATCAAACTGTGAAAATGTACATTCAATCGTTCTGTGTAAATGTATTTATTATTTCATTTACTTTCCTGTGGAATTAGACATTATGTAGAGCAGTGAAAAGGAAATTACACAAATTTGTCCATTTCTTATGAAAATAAAATTGGAAAAATGAATAGACAATCAATTTATACTCATATTACATTTTACATAACGTTACATAGATGGTGAAATAAATCAATTGTAAATTGTGCAATAGGAGGCTTTACATTTAGGTTTATGCATAATAATGTAATAAGCAATTACAATACAGCAAGTAAATAATCCACAGGCCAAGAAAAATGCCTGCTGGGAAACCAGTAAACACTGTGTTTAATCTTATCTACATCTTATTTGCTATTAGTGACTGTCAGATTCTGGTAGAGAGAATCTGATTGATTATCAGTAATAACTGAATTCTGATAGATTGATTCTGATTTGTCGATGGTTGGGTCTGGAGTCCTGCATTCAGATTCAGGTAATTTGTTGTTTACTCTTGATTGAAGAGAAATGAAATTTTGCTCATTTTCATAAACATCACTTGTCTAAAAAACAAAACAAAACTCATTAAAATGATTGTAAGTAAAATGTGTCGGAAAGTAATAATAGGAGCAAATCATTGGTTCGTACCTCTTTGGAAGATGTTTCAGGGCCTGCAGGGAAATGAGAAGGAAACAAAGTTTGGTATTAATTATAATTCAAATAAAACACTGATCATGGCAGATTTGTGTTTGCACCTGTAAAAAAAATTAAGTGTTAAAAATATGCCAGTAATCCCTCATTCTAGGAAGGAATAATGGTAGGTAGGGATAAGGGTGGGTAACCCAGCCATTAGGGTTGCACAATCCAGTGCACTCTTATTGCCGGTCCCAAATCCGGATAATTGTGGAGGGTTTTGTTATGAAGGACATCCAGCGTAAAACGTGCCAAATCAAATATTCAGGAATCAGAATTTCATACCGGATCGGTCGAGGCCCGGGTTACCAACAACCACCACAGGTATCATTAGCCAACAGGGTACCGGTGGAATTTGGGTTACGGTTGGCTGAAGGAGGAGAAGGAGTGGAGGAAGACGTCTACAGAGACGGCAGGGAAAGGAGAAGTGGAGGAGAGTGGAGGTTCGGGTTGGTACTTTAAATGTTGGTACTATGACTGGTAAAGGGAGATAGGTAGCTGATATGATGGAGAGGAGAAAGGTAGATATGTTGTGTGTTCAGGAGACCAAGTGGAAAGGGAGTAAGGCCAGGAACATTGGAGGTGGGTTTAAACTGTTCTCTCATGGTGTGGATGGAAAGAGAAATGGTGTAGGGGTGATTCTGAAGGAAGAGTACAGTAAGAGTGTAGTGGAGGTGAAGAGAGTTTCTGATAGGGTGATGAACATGAAGCTGGAAGTTGAAGGGTTGATGATAAATGTCATCAGTGCTTATGCTCCACAAGTGGGTTGTGAGATGAAGGAGAAGGAAAATGAAGGAAAAATTCTGGAGTGAGTTAGATGAAGTGGTGGAGAGTGAACCTAGGCATGAACGATTGGTGATTGGGGCAGACTTTAATGGGTATGTAGGTGAAGAGAACAGAGTTGATGGGGAGGTGATGGTAGGGATGGTCTTAAGGAGAGGAATGTGGAAGGGCAGATGGTGGTAGATTTTGCTAAAAGGATGGAAATGGCAATGGTGAACATTAAGAAGGCATTTAAGAAGAAGGAGGAGCAGAGGGTGACATATAAGAGTGGAGGAAGGTGCACACAGGTGGACTATGTTCTATGCAGGAGATGCAACCTGAAGGAGATTGGAGACTGTAAGGTGTTGGCAGGGGACAGTGTAGCTAGACAGCATCAGATGGTGGTCTTTAGGATGGTTTTGGAGTTGAAGAAGAAGAGGAGGAGAGTGAGGACTGAAAGAAGAATAAGATGGTGGAAACTAAGGAGGAAGATTGTAGTGTGAGATTCAGGGAAGAGGTCAGACAGGGGCTCGGTGGTGGTGAAGAGGTGCTGGATGATTGGGAAACTACTGCAGAATTGATGAGGGAGCAGGTAAAGAGGGATGTGGCAAAAGCCAAGGAAAAGACATATGAGGAGGTGTAGGAGAAGTTGGACACTAAGGAAGGAGAAAAGGATTTGTAGCAATTGGCCAGGCAGAGGAACCGAGCTGGGAAAGATGTGCTGCAAGTTAGAGTAATAAAGGATGTAGATGGAAACGTGTTGACTAGTGAGGAGAGTGTGTTGAGAAGATGGAGGGAGTATTTTGAGCAGCTGATGAATGAGAAAAATGAGAGAGAGAGAAGGTTGGATGGTGTGGAGATGGTGAAGAAGGAAGTGGATAGGATTAGTAAGGAGGAAGTGAGAGCAGCAGCTAAGAGGATGAAGAGTGGAAAGTCGGTTGGAACAAATGAAATACCGGCAGAAGCATGGAGATGTTTAGGAGAGATGCAGTGGAGTTTTTAACAACAGTACGACAGGGTGGAGAGAGGAGTTGTGGTATTGTATGAGGAAGTCTGGTGTGTCAGAGAAGTATGTGAGGGTGGTGCAGGACATGTATGAGGACAATGTGACAGCAGTGAAGTGTGCAGTAGGAACGACAGACTGGTTTAAGGTGAAGGTTGGACTGCATCAAGGATTGGCTTTGAGCCCTTTCCTGTTTGCAGTAGTGATGGACAGGTTGACGGACGAGGTCAGACAGTAGTCTCCATGGACTATGATGTGTGTGGATGATATTGTGATTTGTGATGAGAGTAGAGAGCAGGTTAAGAAGAGCCTGGAGAGGTGGAGGTACGCGCTGGAGAGAAGGGGAATGAAAGTCAGTAGGGGTAAGACAGAGTACATGTGTGTGAATGAGAAGGAGGGCAGTGGAGGGGTGCGGTTGCAGGGAGAAGAGGTGGAGAAGGTGGAGGAGTTCAGGTACCTGGAGTCAACAGTGCAAAGTAATGGAGAGTGTGTTAGAGAAGTGAAGAAAAGAGTGCAGGCAGGGTGGAGTGGGTGGAGAAGAGTGATAGCAGGATTGATTTGTGATAGAAGAGTATCTATGAGAGTGAAAGGGAAAGTTTATAGGACTGTGGTGAGACCTGAGGTGTGTTTGAGATGGTTTGGACATGTGCAGAGGACAGACATGGGGTATATTGGTAGGAGAATGCTGAGGATGGAGTGTTTTTTTTTTTTACCTTGACATTTTCTTTTGCAGTAGATTGCTATGATCACACCAGCAATGAACACCACTGCACCTGTACTGATCAGGAGGTAGGTAACTAAACCTGGAACATCTGTATAGGACAAAATTTTTTAACTACATAAAAATGTCATGTGACAGGACAGACATTTAAATGATGTTATAGTACACTGAAGGGTTTCAGTAGCCGTTATGAATAATGTGTGAACTGATGTGTGAAAGCAGCTCAGACCCAGTGGTTAGTGACGTGTTAAGTTCTTTGCAAAATGTGCACTTGTTTTTAAACTAAAGTGTAGCCTTCATGTCAGAACTGAGAGGGTCTGGCACTGTCAAAACCACAGTGTTAAAGGACTGGACCAATTGAAGAGAAGTTCTTGAAATGGTTTCTGGGATTATTAGGTTTGAACCACATGTTATTTATGTAAATATAATTGGAAAAACGAACACACGCAATGGATTTAGAATCTAAATAAATTGGCAGACATTTAAATGAAGTCCAAGTACACTTCAGGGTTTCAGTCCCATTTTTAATAATGTGTGAAATTAGGTGTGAAAATGTTTCAGACGCTGTGGTTAGAGAAGTGCACACTTTGCAAACTGTGCACTTGCTTTTAAAATAAACTGGTAAACTGTAGACTTCATGTCAGAACTAAAAAGTAAAAAAAAAAAACCCATGGACACTGCTTTTTTCTTCTTCATTTATACATCCAAAGAATACATCCGAAGAATGTATATATTACTGATAACACATAAAGAGCTGAGCAGAACTGCTAATGCAATTTCATGAATTATTATGAACAGAAAGCAATTCTAATGATCAGAGGCTGATATGACCAAATGGTGAGTGTTGGTGTTTTTGTCCAGTATTATCTTAGCCTTGTTCACTGTGTGGATGCAGGGGGTACATACCATCAGATGAGGGAGCAGTGGTACGGTGTTGAGCTGTGATTAATGGAGTAGCTGAAAACAGTGAGACATGATGAATATCATACCAGAAATATAGTGAAGAATAAAAACAGCTCAGGATAAAAGTTCTTACCTGTAGCTGGAGGTGTCTCAGTATGCACTGATGGACTTGTGATATGTCATGAAGCAGAGTATGCGGTGTGTGTGGACTGTGAGACAGGACTGCTGGCAAGATCATCTGAGAGAACAGAAAGAGGATAAAGCTACAATTCAGGCTCAGCTTTACACACCACTAACATATTTTTGGTCTATGATACTAATTTATAAATTGTAATGATCATCCAAAAATCACCAAATGCCTTCATGGCTCTATTAATTTACATTAAACCATGAAATGTGTTTTGAAAATTCCCCGTTGATAAACGAGGCTCATTCTACATTGTACATGTTGCTTTAGAAATCTGTCTCAATCACAGTGTTTGTAATCAGTGAATTATTGTGTGAGATTCTTAAAGACTCCTGTGTTCATCACTCACCCAGTTTAACCAGCAGTCGAAGCTCTGTGTAAATATCCCTTCCTCTGCGCTCGATCCCACACCAGTAAGTGTCTTTATCCTCTGCTCTCAGATCAGTGATGGTGATGGTGAAGGTCCTGGCTATTGTGTTGTCATACAGAGAGAATCTGGTGTCTTCAGCAGGAGATCCAGAATAAATAAGAACATGCTTCCCGTCAGTACAGTCACCTCTGCAGAGATATTTCTTGTATTCTTCATATCCAGGATCATAGGGACATTTAATCTGAACTGATCTTCCTCTGTATCCAGTTACTGTAGTTACAGCATCAGATCCAGCTGGAGAATGAAATACAGTGGAATTACATGTGATCCATGATGATGATTCAACATCTAAGACCAAATGAAGCTCAGAATCTAAAAACATTTAAGTGCATGCATCGAGTGTAAGAGTGTAAGAGGAGCTACAAAAGCTATACACAGATTAACCAATATAGATTTTAAATAACAAACAATCATACGTGTAAGAAAACAGGGTTATCTGCTCTTTCTACCCCATAGACTATAATGATCTCATATTTTGTATTTAACCACAATAACCAAAGACATGAAAAGCCCTGACCTTTAAACATACAATATATAGTTACACACAGAGTCTCACCTACTACACAGATACAAAATCTGATTTTCAGTGCATGTTACAATGAAATTAAGTAGAGACACGTAAATGTTTTCATGTGTAGGACACTTGAACATGTGCACTTCCTCTGTAATGATGTATTTTCGTCTGGGTGTTTAAAAAATAACTAGAAAGTCTCAAAATCCTTTGCAACATCATTACTGAACCCTGGAACTTCATGATAAAAGTTCTGTATAGCTATAAAAGTCCATCAGTGCAGAGGGTTAATGTAGATGATGAATATGTTGAAGTGTTTTAACTCATCTATAATCAGGCAGAAGCTAAAAACAAGGAGGATCTTCATTCTAAGTGCTGTGTTAGTTATCTTCTACCTCTCACTGTCTCTGCCTGGGTGACTGTGCAGGGTCTATTTGTGTGGTGAAAGAAACAGTGACGTCTTGTCTGCAAAGCCCCTCAGGAAGTGCCTGGGTGGGCCGTACATTTCACCCCTATGCTTTCAGTGGTGTCCTACATGAATCAGTCCTCATCTTAATACCATCATTATGACATCACAGTTATAGAAAACATCAATATTATAGAGAAACGCAGTATAACAGAGGACAGTATAACAATGGTTTCGAGGTTGAGCTTCTTAAAAGTCTTCCTGATTTCTCGTCGTCTGCTAGTGATGTTCTTCCTTTCTTGAAACACCTCGAACATTTAGTTGCAGCCTTGCGGTATGTAAAACGTATGTCATGTCAAATGTTTTTGTGTCAGATTTGCCCTTTCATGTTTGCTCTTTGTTCTAACTTGATAGACATGATGAAACCGCAGATGTGTTAACACACATGGTCACAACTGTACCAGTAACACCATTAAGTTTGTGATACCACCTCATCGTACATCGCGAGGCTCAGGGTCTCTCCAGAATCTGCAATTTTGCGGTATTTCTGTTGCTCATCTCGGGTCTGTTCGTGCAGAACAGCTGTGCCTTTACATTGTACACCCGACGTGAGCTTTTGGATATTGGTTTACGACTTCCCCACAGGCGGAAGTGCTCGCAGGCGGCGTCAAGATCGTAAACAAAGGCGGGGGAAGCGTGGTGGAGTGAAAGCTAAGCTAAAGCTAACACCACACTGGCTCTCTTTACCCAGCATCTTCCTCGCCAATGTTCGGTCACTGGTGAACAAAATGGAGGAGATTCGACTCAGCATCACTCACAGCATGAAACTTTTGAACTGCAATGTCATGATCTTCACGGAAACATGGCTACACAGCGGCATTCCGGGCAATGCTATTGAGCTAGCAGGACGACACACACTCCGGGCGGATAGGACATTAGATGGCTCCGGTAAGACCAGTGGCGGTGGATTGTGCATTTATGTTAACAAAGCTTGGTGCACGAACTCTGTTATTCTCGAGAGTCATTGTTCAGCTAACCTGGAGTTTCTCATGGTTAAATGTAGACTGTTTTATCTACCGCGGGAGTTCACTTCCACCATTATCACAGCAGCTTACATTCCCCCCCCGATGCTGATGCTAAGCTCGCTATGAAAGAACTTTATGCGGCCATCAGTAAACAACAGACTGTTCACCCGGAGCTGCGTTTATTGTTGCGGGAGATTTTAATCACTCAAACTTAAAGGCAGTGCTCCCAAAATTTCATCAGCATGTTTCATGTCACACCAGAGGGAACAAAACATTAGACCATGTATACACAAATATGGCTGGAGCTTACGTTGCGACCCCCCTCCCCCACCTGGGACAGTCAGATCACCTTTCTTTGTTCCTCACCCCCAAATATGCACCCCTAATCAATCAGGTGAAGCCATCAGTGAGAACCATCAAGGTGTGGCCCGTAGAGGCAGATTTCACATTTCAGGAAAGGTTTTTGCACACAGACTGGAGTACATTTGTCACCATCACACTCAATACTGGTGTACCACAGGGCTGTGTGCTGAGCCCCTTCCTCTACTCCCTCTTCACCTCCAACTGCAGGCCTGTGAATGGATCTAACTCCATCATCAAGTTTGCAGATGACACTACCGTGATCGGTCTCATTACCAACAATGATGAGACTGCCTACAGGGAGGAGATCCAGCACCTAGCCACATGGTGCAACAACAATAACCTGTTCCTTAACACCTCCAAGACAAAGGAGCTCATTGTGGACTTCAGAAAAGAGTCAAGAGGCACACGACACCACCCACATTAATGGGATGGCTGTTGAGCACGTCTCCAGTTTCAAGTTCCTGGGGATCCACATCTCGGCAGACCTGTCCTGGGCTATCAACACCTCCAGCCTAGTCAAGAAGGCTCAGCAGCACCTCTTTTTCCTGAGGACACTAAAGAAAAATCAGCTCTCCTCGGATATCCTGGTGAACTTCTACCGCTGCACAATAGAAAGCATCCTGACCAGCTGTGTCACAGTCTGGTATGGGAGCTGCTCTGTTGCAGAGTGCAAGGCACTGCAGTGGGTGGTGAAAACTGCCCAGCGCATCACAGGGACTTCACTCCCAACCATGGAGGACATCCAAAATAATCGCTGTCTGCGTCGAGCTCGCAGCATTCTTAAGGACTCCTCTCATCCCGCCCATAGACTGTTTTCTCTTCTGCCCTCTGGCAGGCGTTTCAGGTGCCTCCGGACCAGGACCAGCCAACTAAACAACAGCTTTTTTCCTAGAGCTGTCTCTTTACTGAACTCTGCCCCTCGCTGATACACTACCACATTCCCCCCCCACACCTTACACTTCGTTATTTCGCTAATTGACTGTATACACAAAAACGTAAGCTCACCGGGACACTTGCTCATTTCCCTCCACACACTTTGTTATTGCACCAATGGACTGTTACACAAAACTATGCTCATTTGCACACCTACTCTTTTTTGTATTGCTGCTCACCATTAACTTATTACCACTGTATATATACCCGTTCTCTGTTTATAGTAATAGCAATATATTATGTTCACCATTCACATCCTTCTGTAAACTTTTGTCTATAGTAATAGGCATCTGTAAATCATGCTCATAGTACAGATATACTCATCTGTATATTATTGTTCATCTGTAAATCATGCTCATAGTACAGATATACTCGTATATTATCGTTCATCTGTAAATCATGTTCATAGTACATATATATCCATCTGTAAATTTTATTCATAGTACATATATATTCATCTGTATAGTCATAGTACATATATATATATCTGTAAATTACTGCTTATAGTCCTATATTACCAACTTATGAAAATCATGTAACACTATATATCCTGCACTTGCTGATATTGCACTCTGGTTAGACCCAAACTGCATTTCGTTGCCTTGTACTTGTACATGTGTAATGACAATAAAGTTGAATCTAATCTAATCTAATCTAAATGTGCAGTTTGCAAAAGATGCAGTTTGCAAACTCTGACTAGTGCACTGTACACAGGGTCATATGGAGCGTATGATCCGCTGTGGCGACCCCTATTGGGGGAAGCCGAATGAAGAAGAAGAAAAATTGTATACATTATTATTCAATTAAAAATGTAAACATTCTAAAAGTGTTTAGACGAGCAGATAAGTCCTTGCTGGCCCTGACAGCCCACAAGTGGTGAACTGTAATCTCACTTGTGTGTTTCATTTTCCCTCAGTTTGTGAAGGTCTGAATGCACAGTTGTCAGAGAACCACCAGACATGCCTCCCTCCTGCACTCAACACTCTCGCTCAGCCTCGCCCTCCTACTAATCACCTACACCTGTTCCCCATTTACATTCCACTTTATAAGGCCCGCTTTTCCCTCACTCACCGTCCGATCTACAGGTTACTCCATAGATCATTACGGACTACCTTCTACTCTGTGTGTTTTCATGTTCCTGGCTTCACTTCACTGGAAGCACTCAGTTAACCTGTTAGCCTTCGACACAGATTTTGGGACTCACAGCTGAAATGCCCAACCTAACTTTAAATGTTCACAGTTCGTGATAAAAGTGGGCTACATACACAATTTAAATATCTCTAAAAAGAAGACACTTTGAGCTTTACTGTTCATTATTCACTGTTGATATTGTTAAAAAAAATAATAAGTTATAGATGATCAAGTACTGTAGAAAAAAAATTCCTTAAATACATTTTTTCCCTTCATATATAAATACATGAAATCAGTCCTGGAGCAATCCAGAAAAGTAATGGGTTGACAGCCACATGTCTCGTGAGTTTATATTTTAAATTGAATGAAGATATCATAAAAAATGAGATTTCTACAAACATTTTTCTGAGACTATGTCTGGTTCGCCCCTCCCCACCCAAATTTTAGGACTCACAGCTGAAATGCTCTACCTGACTTTAAATGTTAACAATTCCTGATAAAAATGTGCTACATACACAATTTAAATATCTTTCGAAAGAAGACACTTTGAGCTTTACTGTCCATCATCAAAGTTGATATTGCTCAAAAATATAATAAGTTATAGATGATGAAGTCCCATAGATATACATTTCATGAAATCAGTCCTGGAGCAATCCAGAAAAGTACTGGGTTGAAAGCCACATGTCTCATGAGTTTATATTTCAAATTTTATGAAGATTTTGATAACAAATGAAATTCCTACAAACATTTATCTGAGACTACGTCTGATCCTTTTCTCCCTCCGCCTGTTTGAGAGACACCTGCTAAACTCAGGTGATCATTCATACTCTATTCATACAGTCTGCATATTAATAAATGACTGACCATTAAAGGCTTTTGTTATACATGTTTGGGGATATTGATATTGATTTGGCATTCATATTGATGACCAGGTAGCCAGACAAGCTCTTGTTTTACAGACATGGCCATTCATATTGATGTCTGGCCATTCCAATCTCAACAACACACACACACACACACACACACACACACACACACACTTACTTTTCAAGCATTTCTCTTATAAAAACAAACAGGCAATAAAACCAATAAAATCGTATAAAGCTATAAAGGGAGATTTATTGTAATTTACAGATGTAGATATCCATGTCTCTGTTGTTACTCCGCCCCCAAAAATATTTTCCACATCGCTGCTTTTTGTGCAAATCTCAGATAAAACAACTTATTTGATTTGTCCATTTTTTTTCATTGTTTTCTTTTTTTTTTGTAAACAAAGTCCAGTTAGCACCTGAGAGCTGCATCACTTCCTGGTTCGTCACTGCTTCTTCACTGCTTCAGCCAGTAATAGTTTGTAAAGAGTAATAAAACTAAGCCTCACACACGTGGAGAATAAAATCCTCCCATATATCGTTAGAATCCTGCACTTATTGGCTACATTGTCCATCAGTCATTTTGTTTCCATAATGCTACTGGCTGGAAATAAAAGGTTTGAAATGAGAGGCGGCGCATAAAAAAACATGGCGACACCTGCAGAGAGAGTAGAGACTCAACCAAAGATTCCACCTTTTTTATTATTATTTTTTTATTTTTTTTTTGTGGTCTCTTTTGTAACACTATATTCTACCAGTCATATTTGTTTTTTGTCACCAAGATGTCGTTTTTTATGTGAAAGTTATTCAGAAATATATAAACACAAACACCAGCCGAAGTTCTGTGACGTAAACAAAGGAATAAACATCTAAATGATAACACTATTTTTTTATAATTTTCCCCCGAGTTTAATGCTCAGCCCCATTGTGTGGGATTCAGAGGAGGAGATCCGTATGGCTACTCATGGAGAACCAGCCAATGCCCTGAGGGGAAAACCTTTGTTCCCAGGACTTTCCGTCAATCCCTGCTCACATCCCACATGTGGAATGCGTTCTTCAAGCTCCTCGATGTTACCGTCAACCTCTCATCCGGCTATCACTAACGGCCAGACAGAGCGGAAAGAGCTGGGACGCAACTCTGATCCTACTGCCACCAAGATCAAACGAGTTGGAACCGGTTCCTCCCGTAGGCCGAGTACGCACAGAACTCCCTGTGTCAAGAAGCCACCGGCCTGACCCCATTCCAGTGCGTGCTAAGCTTCCAACCTCCACTATTTCCCTGGACCGATGAACCATCAAACGTCCCTTCAGTAGATCACTGGTTCCGGAAAAGCGTGCGTGTATGAGAGCCGGCACATACCCAAATATCCAAAGAGCCCTCAGAACCACAAGGAGTTTCGCAGATCCTCTGAGATCGGAGGCACCTCCTTACCAACCAGGAGAACTGGTGTGGTTATCTACCCGAGATCTGCACCTCCGACTGCCCTGTAGGAAGCTCAGCCTGTGTTAAATCAGGCTATTCAAAATCCTGTGGCGGATCAATGAAGTGGCCTAATGGCTCGACCTCCCTCCCTCGTCTTGGACCGAGCACTCATGGAGGAGTTTCACACCAATCACCCTAACTGTCCCGCACGCCGGAGTTGCGGAGGTCCCCGGCGCCGGGTTAGAGCGGCAGGAGCCGCCCTTGGAGGAGTGGGTAATGTCAGAAAACCACCAGCCAGGCCTCCCTCCTGCACTCAACACTCTCGCTCCCTCCTACTAATCATCTACACCTGTTCCGCATTTACATTCCTCTTTATAAGGGGCATATATAAAAAGAAACTTAAGGGAGGTGAATTTTTTTTCATGTTTGTAAATATCTTTTATACACAGCTAATAATATTAACAAGCTAGAAGAAAAAGGCATAAATATTTTTTTCATTAAACAGTTTATTTATTACGTTTTCAAACATATGCAGTCTTGGCATCAGTTGTTTGGTAAATTTATCAGGAGATAAAATGTTATTTAAAAACAGAAATAAAACAAGTGAACTGCAATTGAGTAATCCACAGTCCAATATCTGGAATGTCTTTTCATATACCTCTAAAGAAACAAACAATGTGACAGTTAGCTTTGAAATTAGATCATTGAATCTGAATGATGAAGAGTGATATCCTGAATCTTATTGTTTATTAATAAAGAAAGGATTCTGGTAGATTGAGTCTGATTGCTTATTAATAAAGGAAGGATTCTGGTAGATTGAGTCTGATTGCTTATTAATAAAGGAAGGATTCTGGTAGATTGATTCTGATTGGTCAATTGCTGGATCGGGACTCTTCCAGGCAGTTTTAGGTACATGGGCTTTTTTCCTTGCTTGGCGTAGAAGCAAATTCTCATAATCATGACTTGTCTGAAATGTAAAACAACATAACAAAATTTTTTAATTAATTATTCAATTAAATTGTTACTAAAAGTAATACCAGAAGCAAATCTTTAGTTCGTACCCCATTGAATTGTGCTGCAGAATCAGAGCCTGAAATGTGATGAGAAAAGCAGGAAGTAAAAATTGACATAATATAATGTTAATATACTTTGAAGTCTCTTGTATTATTAAGTCAGTGGTGTGTTCAAAAAATGTCATTGTGTTATTGTTTAATGTATGACCAGGGGCAACTGACGGGGCTACAATAATAATACACCCCCATTCCCCACCCAGTGACTGTGTGTATAATTAGTGAAAAGATCCAGAGGTGAGTTACTGGTGTCTTCAATTATGTGTACAATGACTGTAAAGCAGGTCATCATGAGGTTACAAACCTTTTTTGTTACCTTGACATTTTCTTCTGCAGAAGATTATCACACCAGCACTAAACAGCACTACACCTGTACTGATGAGGATGTAGGTAGCTAAACCTGGAACATCTGTACAGGACAAAAATGTTCAAACACACACAATTAAATGAACATGTGACAACACAGACATTTAAATGTTATAGTGCACTGCAGGTTTCCATTGGTCGCTATTAATAATGTATGACTGTAGCCTGTACCCTGTGTTTAGGACGGTTTGAAGCGCTTAGCAAAGTGTGTATTTCCCTTTAAACTGAATTTCAGACTTGTCAGAAAGGATTAAAAGTAGGATTAAAAAAAACAAAAAACAAAATCATGGACACAAGGTTTTGATATTTAAAGAGTCATGTAATTATTACCAATAAAACTGACAGAATGAGTGCAAGTGTGTTGGCCCTGGTGAATATTATCTTAGACTCATTTACAGTGTAGCTGCAGGTCTACCTACCATTCAATGAGGGAGTAGTTTGGTTTTGAACTGTGTTTAACAGATTATCTGAAGAAGAAAAAAAAGACATGAGTAAAATAAGAAATATAATAAAGAAAAAGCTTAGATAAAAAAGTTCTTACCTGTAGCTGGAGGAGTCTCAGTATGCACTAATGGACTTGTGATATGTGTTGTAGCAGAGTATGTGGGGTGTGTGGACTGTGAGACAATATTCCTGCGAGGATCATCTGAGAGAACAGAAAACGAGCTGAAATCCAGGTTCCTTTTCCAGACACAGTTTGCAGTTCAGTTTCTAGATTTATGAGCTTCATGTTTTCATTAATAAATACCAAAATCCTTCATGGCACAGCTAATTTATATGTTTAACCACACCCATATTTTTACTAATAAAAAGATCAGGGAATCCTTTAAATGATGATTAAGTAGAGACCAGTAGTGTCCTCTGTGTAACACTCACCCATTTTAACCAGCAGTTGAAGCTTAGTGTAAATATCAATCCCTGCCCGCTCGATCACACACCAGTAAGTGTTTGCATCCTCTGCTCTCAGATCGGTGATGGTGACGGTGAAGATTTTGGCTGTTGTGTCGTCATACAGAGAGAATCTGGTGTCTTTAACAGGAGATCCAGAATGAACAGGAACGTCTTTGATGGCAGGCCAATGGGGACATTCACCTCTGCAGAGATACTTGTTGTATGCTTCATATCCATATTCATAGGGACATTTAATCTGAACTGATCTTCCTCTGTATCCAGTTACAGTAGTTACATCATCAGATCCAGCTGGAGAATGAATTATTATGCAGAACAAAGGAGTAAGATCAAATGAAGCTCCATATCCAGAAAGTGTAAGAGAAAAGCCAAGTACACATGATACACAGTGACTGTTCAAAGTGTGGAAACACTGAGTCTTTTGTGGTTTTTGAGACCTGTTTATGTTTCTTTTGTTTCTATGCAATAAACTCATGAAAAAGCAAAAACACACAAGATTCGAACAATGACGGGTAGAAGGTTTTTGTGGACATGAGTCCGAATGTGGCATTTTTAGCTTTAAAAGAAAAACTTTTTAAGACCAGGAAAACAGAAATGAAGATGTAAGCAAAACGTTCTGACTCACACACACAGTCAAACATGGAGGTGGAAGCTTAATGGTTTGAGGTTACCAAATACAGATATTTTAAATAACACTCAGACTGACAATATAAATCATACATGTCATGCAACAAGCGTACTCTTTCACTATACTCGTATCATTTCATTTCGTGTATTTTCTATTTGCACTAGTGGATACTTCCTAATTGCAATTCATTGTCACCGTATTTGTATTGACTTTGCCAGTAAAGTTGTACCTTAACCTAATAAGTAGGTCACTTGAACATGAAAATTTTTGCACTCACATATATTCAGGCAGATGGTGAAGATGAAGAGGATCTTCATCCTAAATCCAGAACACAAAACACAAATTCAAAAAAAACAAAAATTGTTTTGTTAGTAATTTTGGACACTCTTACTCTCTCTCACTTCGCAGTGGCTTGAATAGAAACGTCACTTTTCACTTCTACTTTTAACCGAGTATCAGAAAGCCACTCAGGAAATCCCTTTGTTAGATGCGTAGCACTGCCCCTGTGTACAAATATTTTTGTTCATCTGAGTGACCTACATATAATTCCTGTACATCTACACCCTGCTGTTATAGGTGAAGGATTTGTGATTAACCTCTATAGCACAAGATGTGTAACATGAGTAAATTATGAGTTCATTAAAAAATATACTCCAAATTATTGTATATTTTATGAGAGGCAGACTGTTGAAGACTTTGAGAAGATTGTATTTTTTTCATTATATTTACATTCATATAACCCTCTGACCTTTACATAAAAGTGATGTAACTTCCATAACTCAACCATTCCTGTCTTACACTAATAGTGTGGTGGAGTTAGTCTGCTGTATTGGGAAAGCAAACGGAAAATCTGAGAGTCTGAGAGGTTTCATTTTATATAGAAACACTATGTATTTTGTTCTCAATATTCTCTCAAAGGAAGATTTGCCATTCTTGAGTCCTTTACACTCACAGAAAGTTAAGACATTAAGACATTAACTGGCATCTACCAGGTGCAGTATTAACCTCTCCTGGAGATGTGCACATTTCCAGTTGGATAAATACTCCAATAGCTCCAGTTACTGCCCAGGCGACAGGAATTAAAGATCAATCTCCTTGAACATGCTGTAAAGCATGGGGGTACCCAGTGGAAGGAACAAGACACTTCATCAACAATGCTTTTTCAGGCTCAGTGCCAGAATAGAGAAGAGTCTTGAGGTACACTTACCTTTTACCCTGAGAGAAGGTGGTACCATTCAAGCAGTTCCAATTCGGGAACTCGAGCTGTGTCACAACGCTTTGGGAAAGCCTTCGCATTGCTCACGCTCTAAATCATGTGTGAAATCCGGCCAACGCCCTGCCGGTGATGTCACGACCAGAAAGCTACAAAATGCGCATGCAGTGGAGTGACACTAGCTTCAGAACCGCTTCCCTGATGGCAGGAGGGTAAAGAGTGTGAGGAGTGTGTGTGTGTGTGAGGGGTGTGTGGGGTCGTCCACAATGCTGTTGGCTTTGAGGATGCAGTGTGTGGTGTAAATGTCCATGATGGAGGGGAGAGAGAGAGAGACTCAGATAATCTTCTCAGCTGTCCTCACTATCCTCAGTAGGGTCTTGCGATCCGAGACGGTGCAGTTCCCAAACCAGGCAGTGATGCAGATGCTCAAGATGCTCTCACTGGTCCCAGCTGCAAGAGTGGGACACACCCAGTTGAAGCGGGGAAGAGAGGACCCAAATTGAATCGAGTAGCCCCTCTCTATTGTGCGCAGGACCCACCGAGACACGTCTGGCAGGCTTTCCCAAGCTCTCAAGGCTGGTCTTTGTCACTTCCAGAGCGGCTGGAGCAATGCCCTGCAGCCATTGAGGCCTCCTGGGAGGCAGCGGGTCTCCTTCATCTGCTACAAGCGAGTAGGCGATTGCTTTTTGGTCTCCTGCAACTTGTCGATGACCACCCCCTACGCCGAAACCCTGTCCCTGTTGGGAATATCCGACAGGGTGAGCCACAGATGCCTTTCTGTGGCTACTAGGGCTGACATGGACGCGAAATAACTCCTTAATATTTTCAGCCCCAGAGCTAAATTCCTCATCTATCTCCCGCAGCAGGTCAGCCTGCTATGCCTGCAACACATGCAACCCACAGCCTGACCCGCTGCCACGTAAGCTTAGCCTACTAAAACCGAAGTGGCTCGCAACGGTTTAGTAGGTAATATCGGGGCCTTATGTGATGATGCTATGCTGGGGAGAGCTAGCTAGCTAGCGTCCCTTCCACCCGTGGCATCGAGCACTTGACCCAACAGGTGAGGCTGGAGGGGACTCATCTGTCTGCCATCAACCCCAGCAGTCTCTGAAACTGATTCACAGTGAGTGACTGGCCTTCTCTCTATCTCTTGACGACTCAATCTGAGCGGGAGACAGTTCTGCCCGTATAACGGTTGAATCCCATCTTCAGGATCAGCATCTTGAACCTGAGTTCCAAAAACACGTTTCAAATCTCCTGCCAGGTCCCATTGCGAGCCCTATGACCTCATTTCCCGCTTCGCCTTGGCAGAAGCGAGGCCGGAACCACAAGGTTTGAGAGCACCCCCATCGAGGAGTTTTCTTCAAGACCGGAACGTTCGCATAGACATGTGAGCACAATGAGCGCTGCGCAATGTGCACAGAATATGCACAGAAATGATCTTTGTTTGGGCATGTTAGGTTGCCTTACGAGGAGATTGCAGTGATAATTAAAATTATAAGTGACACCGAAGCAGCCTAGTTGTTTATTTTAGCTGATATATTGCTGTTTTTGAGCGTTTCATTCTGTGGGTCGCACACTGTTTGTCAGGGCCTGGAGATGAATTATGTAAAAGCTGAAAAATTATAAAAAAGTTAACTTTATTTGAACGGAATTACAGTCTGGTAATTTTAGGGTTGCTCTATGCTTTGCTTTACCTGTTAGTGGGGAAGCGTTCAAAATAAGTAGATTCTATGTTCCAGAGTGTAAGTCACAGGTTCTGTGCTAAATTCCAATTAATACAGTGTTTTATACTATGACATTTTTATATAAAAGTGTTAATTATTTAGAATCGTTCACTTACCTATAATCAAGCAGAGAGTGAGGATGATGTTCAAGACTCAGAAACTCCACTTTAAAAGAAAAAAACATTTCTGTTGGTTACCCTGCACTTTCTCACTGTCTCTAAATATGTGACTCTCTGGTGTCTGTGTGTTCTAAGTAGAAATCGATATCCACTTCCACTATTGTGGTGGTGAGAGAAACAAACCTGCAAACTCATCAGAAAGAGCATGTGTACGATCTTGTGTGAAGGTCATGATGAAAACTTGTTTTACTGTAAACTGTAAAGTCTTTGGGGAATTGCAGTGTGTATAAAAACTCTTCATGTTAGTGTTCTGTATTTAAATGTATTTGTATAATGTCTAATTCATAAGTGATTGCTGCAGTCATGTTTTTTCCAAATACCTTGGATTGTAAATGTTAAGGTGCCACCGAGGTCTGCACTCAGTGGCCTACCTCATGTCTATCTTTATTACATTGATTTGTATGTATTGAGTACAGTGTGTTACAATTAATTTAGAGTTTGAAATAAGAATTGCTCTGATTTGTTCATCTCATCTAGATGATAGTGTGGCTGAGAGGGAAATGTATGCAATATTTTATTCTAATTCTCACTTTACAGTATTTAAGTTTGGAAATTGTAATTGTGAAAAGTGATGCTATAAATATCTGTGAGACCCTCTAGTGGCTGTCTGCAGTATAATTTGCAACTCCGCCTAC
>JAAIIK010000125.1:302692-321735 GCA_014706435.1 Silurus glanis
GATCATCTGAGAGAACAGAAAGAGGATAAAGCTACAATTCAGGCTCAGCTTTACACACCACTAACATATTTTTGGACTATGATACTAATTTATAAATTGTAATGATCATCCAAAAATCACCAAATGCCTTCATGGCTCTATTAATTTACATTAAACCATGAAATGTGTTTTGAAAATTCCCCCTTGATAAACGAGGCTCATTCTACATTGTACATGTTGCTTTAGAAATCTGTCTCAATCACAGTGTTTGTAATCAGTGAATTATTGTGTGAGATTCTTAAAGACTCCTGTGTTCATCACTCACCCAGTTTAACCAGCAGTTGAAGCTCTGTGTAAATATCCCTTCCTGTGCGCTCGATCCCACACCAGTAAGTGTCTTTATCCTCTGCTCTCAGATCAGTGATGGTGATGGTGAAGGTCCTGGCTATCGTGTCGTCGTACAGAGAGAATCTGGTGTCTTCAGCAGGAGATCCAGATTTAACCAAAACATTCTTCCAGTCAGTACAGTCACCTGTGCAGAGATATTTCTTGTATTCTTCATATCCAGGTTCATAGCGGCATTTAATCTCAACTGATCTTCCTCTGTATCCAGTTACTGTAGTTACAGCATCAGATCCAGCTGCAGAATGAAATACAGTGGAATGAAATGTGATTCAGGAAGATGATGATGCAACATCTAAGACCAAATGAAGCTCAGAATCCAAAGACATTTAAGTGCATGCATCGAGTGTAAGAGTGTAAGAGGAGCTACAAAAGCTATACACAGATTAACCAATATAGATTTTAAATAACAAACAATCATACGTGTAAGAAAACAGGGTTATCTGCTCTTTCTACCCCATAGACTATAATGATCTCATATTTTGTATTTAACCACAATAACCAAAGACATGAAAAGCCCTGACCTTTAAACATACAATGTATAGTTACACACAGAGTCTCACCTACTACACAGATACAAAATCTGATTTTCAGTGCACGTTACAATGAAATTAAGTAGAGACACGTAAATGTTTTCATGTGTAGGACACTTGAACATGTGCACTTCCTCAGTAATGATGTATTTTCATCTGGGTGTTTAAAAAATAACTAGAAAGTCTCAAAATCCTTTGCAACATCATTACTGAACCCTGGAACTTCATGATAAAAGTTCTGTATAGCTATAAAAGTCCATCAGTGCAGAGGGTTAATGTAGATGATGAATATGTTGAAGTGTTTTAACTCACCTATAATCAGGCAGAAGCTAAAAACAAGGAGGATCTTCATTCTAAGTGCTGTGTTAGTTATATTCTACCTCTCACTGTCTCTGCCTGGGTGACTGTGCAGGGTCTATTTGTGTGGCGAAAGAAACAGTGACGTCTTGTCTGCAAAGCCCCTCAGGAAGTGCCTGGGTGGGCCGTACATTTCACCCCTATGCTTTCAGTGGTGTCTCAAATGTCTGCAACTCAAAGTCTGATTGGTTAAAGCAACATTTGAAGCTAGAGGAGCCTCATTTTTGGCATTCATTTAATACATATTCATGGAACAAATATTTGAAACATGAGTCAGTGATTCTGGTAGTGTTTAGACCAGCAGAGAAGGTCTTGCTCGCCCCGATGGCTGACTATTGGTAAACTGTAATCTCATTACTACATTACTACACTACATTTGCCTTGCATTCCAGGTAAATCATCTATTATTGTCTATTTATGAATGAAAGTAAAATGTTTGGATCTAGGGTCATACATTTCCTGTTAAAAATGCTGTGCCAGCGGTGTGTGAGTGGCGGGCGGACCTGGAAAGAACGAGCGGTAAGAAACACCTGCAGCTAATGAGACTAATCAATGCACTCTGTTGGTGACGCCAATAAAGAGGAGAGAGACACCAAACTCCGGAGAGAGACACCCGCCTCGGAGAGAGACACCAAGCAGAGATCAGTGAAGGAGTCGCCAATCAGGGAGTGGCCCCCAGCAGATGGAAAGACGGAAAGGTGTCCCGAACCGTGAATGTGTGGGTGAACCACGGCATGAATTCTGGAAAGGAAAGCGCCAGGGTGAAAACGAAAGAAAACAAAGCAACTCTGATCAGTGAACGTGTGTCAGAGACTTTAACTTTGAGTTTGTGTTGAGACTGCGATCCAGGCCTTCTCGTACAAAATCTTGTACAACATCTGGAAGAATGGTAGAAAATTCAAGTTAACACACTCCTAAACCTGTGGAAAGCTGTTTTAGCTGCAAAGGGTGGGCCAACATCATATTAAACCCTATGGATTAAGAATCAGATGTTACTCAAGTTCATTTGCATGTGAAGGCAGACAAGCGAATAACTTTGGCAAAATAGTGTGTGTATATATATATATATATATATATAATCAGTCAATATAGCAAGTATATTTTACTACTACTGCCCCATAGAGAACAAGCATCTTTATACTGCCCTCTAGAGGACAAGGTGTGAAAAGGGAAAAACACTTGTGAGCACCCATAGAGATGTTCCTGCAGAAAGAATACAATATATTTTATATATATCTTCACTTGATCATCATGTATTCAACTTTATGCACTTTCTATATGTGATTTGTTTAAAAAAAAGAAAGAGCCCAGCCACCAGCCAGAGCAAAGCCCATGGAGGGGATCTGATTCCTTCTGCTGGTATTATGATTCCTGTGCAGATGTCTCTGGTCTGAGCTTAAATAATCCAAATGGATGAGATCTGAGCTACACACTAAAAGGGCAAAAGAAGAACTTTCTAAATTAGCGGCTAATGAATACCATCTAATCATCGTCAGATTGGACTGTACATTGTCAGATATTCTGAGCAAGTATCGACAGTGTTAAAAAAATGAAGATTCCAAGATTGTGCTGGTGAGGTCGGCTACCATCTGGCCTGCAGCTATCGATTATTTTAGTAATGGAGTATTCTACCGATTAGTCCATCAATTAATCGCGTAATCAGATAAGAAGCACTTTTTTTTGAGAGCCTGACTCAAAAACCCTTTGGCAGAGATTTTCTGCATTCACTTCATAAAAGATGCTACTGGTGCTAAAAGTGCGAATAGCTGCATGAATGTTGACAATGTCAGAGCAGTACAAACCTTCCCTTTAATGATTTGAGGAAGTCGGTCAGGAAAGCAAAAGGAAGGAAGGACCACAGCATCACTGATCAGGTTTTTTTTTTAGACTGCACTGATCAGCAAACACTGTGGGTCAGTAATCTGTCTCAAAAAATACATTAGGGGGTTGGTGGTGGTAGCTCAGTGGTTAGGGGTCTGATATACTGATTGGAAGGTTGGTGATCAAGTCCACGTATTTGCAAGCTGTCACTCTTGAGGCCCATGAGCAAGTCTCTTAACCTCTGTGCTCCAGGGGTGCTGTAACATGGCTGACCCTGATCTTTGACCCCCAGCTTCCTAATATTGCTGGGATATAAGAAGAAAGAATTTCACTCCGATGTACAAGTACCATAAATCACCTTTCTTTACCTTTACCATTACCATTGTCATTCCTGTCTCCAAGACACCTAGCCTGCCTGCCTGAACAAGTATCTGCCATTGAGTGCATCCAGAGGGGCAGATGTGCTCTTCAGAAGATGGTGTGATCAGCTGAGTGTACAGTACCATCTCCAATGATCTCCTTGAGTCTATCTACAGAAAACTGTGCTGGTCCAAGGTCAGAAAGTTAGTGAAGGACATCAGCCAGTGGATTCATCTCTCTGTTAAAGTCTGGGAAGCACTTCCAGTTCCTGAAGACCATCACAGAAAAGAGGAGAAGCTTTTTCAAGCAGGCAATTTAGACCCTTAACTAGAACACCAAGGTCTAGCTCTGAGACTCATTGCAGAATGCTCACTAACTCAATCAGCTTTCAGCACACGTGCAAAATATAATGCACAGATTTCACACAGCTGCATTTTATTGGACATAAGAAAATCAAGTCGTAGTGTTTCTGCTGCAGAATGTAAATGCTTCCTATGAACATATTATATATATCTTTATAATTTATATAATGTAATGTAATATAATTGAATAGACCAGGGAGTCCAATTAGCTATTAATATCAATAAGCAAAAATAAAATGCATAAAATATTATTTTATTGAACAGTTAATTGTGGTTTTCACAAAGAAACCAAAAATCACTTACGATCACATGCAGACGACAACGTTTGTTGGTAAATTTATCAGAAAATGAAGTATTATTTAAAACCAGAAATAAAACAAGTGAACTACGATTGAGTAATCGACATTCCAGGCCGAATGTCTGGAATATCTTTTCATATACCTCTAAAAAAAACAAACAATGTGACAGTTAGCTTTAAAATAAGATAATTGAACCTGAATGGTGAAGAGTGACATCCTGAATCTTATAGTTTATTAATAAAGAAAGGATTCTTTAGATTGTGTTTGGGTGCGAATTAATAAAGGAAGGATTCTCGTAGATTGAGTCTGATTGGTCGATTGCTGGATCGGGACTCGTCGGGGAGGCAGTTTCGGGTATTTGGGCTTTTATTCTTGCTTGGGGTGGAAGGAAATTAGGTTCGTTCTCATAAATACCACTTGTCTGAAATGGAAAAGAACAATCATCAAAATATTGTAATGAAGTTGTTTCTAAAGGTAATACCAGAAGCAAATCTTTGGTTTGTACCTCATTGAATTGTGCCGCAGCGTCAGAGCCTGAAATGTGATGAGAAAAGCGAGAAGTCAAAATGGACTTAATATAATGTTAATATACTTTGAAGCGTTTCGTTTACTGCATGCGGTGGTGTACTTCGACGTATTAACATTTGAAATAAAGTAGTGAAATTAGAAAGATGAATATCAGCTTCACTTGAAACTTTTGAAATCTGAAACTTTTCAGAAACTGTTCTGTTTAATGTCAAAACATGGCATTGTGTGATTGTTTTATGTACAACCAAGAGCAACTCATATACTGAAAGGCCTACAATGATACCCCCCCCCCCCATTCCCCACCCTTATTCTGAAAGTACGAGGCTAGCGCTAGCACAGACTGTAGTTTAGCTAATATCAAGTCCAGCTCAAACCAGCAAAGAGTTCTCTACCACTCCACCAGAGGGAGCTCTCACTGGAATATTGAACCACTTTGTAACAATGATTTATCGGAGTCTGGTGTATTGGATTTGTTTGCCTCACTGACTGTCTATTCAGTTGATGAATCTACTTTTTGGTTATTGTTTTGGATTCTATCACTTTGTGCTTCTCCAATAAATCGGATATGGATTCTACCCAACCACATTCTGCCTCGATATTAAACCAGCAGTCACTGTGTGTATAATTAGTGAAAGATCCAGAGGTGTATTACCGTTGTCTTCAATTTTGGCTACAATGACAATGAAGCAGGTGATCATGAGGTAACAAATAAATCAAGTTTTGTTTTTTTACCTTGACATTTTCTATTGAAGTAAATTGCTGCAATCACACCAGCAGTGAACACCAGCACACCTGTACTGATCAGGATGTAGGTACACACACCTGGAACATCTGTACCAGACAAAAAATGTAGGCATGTGACATTTAACAGGACAGACATCTAAATAATGATATAGTGCACTGCAGGTTTTGATGTATGAAAGGAGCTCGGACCCTGTGGTTAGGGGAAGTGTGAAGCGCTTTGCAAAGGTGAGTGCTGGTGTGTTCTGCCTGGACAGTATTATATTGGACTCATTTACAGTGTAGATGCAGGTCTACATACCATCGTACGAGGGAGCGGTGGTTTGCTGTTGAACCGTGTTTAACAGATTAGCTGAAGAAAGGAGACATGATGAATGACATGACACAAATATAACAAAGATGAGCTCAGGGGAAAAGTTCTTACTTGTAGCTGGAGGAGTCTCAGAATCCACTGATGGACTCGTGATAGGTGTTGTAGCAGAGTATGTGGTGTGTGTGGTCTGTGAGACAGTACTGCTGGCAGGATCATCTGAGAGAATAAACAACAAGCTACAATCCAGGTTCTCCTTTTCAGTTTCCATTTTACAGTTTCTAGGTTCATGATCAACTATTTGAGACATATTTTTGGCTAGATATATAAAAATGATGAATGCCACACCTTCTGTATATATGTATAGCATGAGTTTGTTCCCAATAAAAATCTGCCTAAATCACCTTAATGCATTAATATGTTTATAATCAAACAATTATTGTGTGAGATTCTTTTAGTCTCCTCTGTGTAACACTCACCCATTTCAACCAGCAGTTGAAGCTTAGTGTAAATATTAGGCCCTGTCTGCTGTACCACACACCAGTAAGTGTTTGCATCCTCTGCTCTCAGATCAGTGATGGTGACAGTGAAGATTTTGGCTGTTGTGTTGTCATACAGAGAGAATCTGGTGTCTTCAGCAGGAGATCCAGACTGAACAGGAATGTTTTTGATTGCAGGCCAATGGGGACATTCACCTCTGCAGAGATACTTGTTGTTCTTTTCATATCCAGATTCATAGTGACATTTAATCTGAACTGATCTTCCTCTGTATCCAGTTACTGTAGTTACAGCATCAGATCCAGCTGGAGAATGAAATATTATCCAGAACAAAGAGGTAAATCCAAAATGAAGCTCCGTATCCAGGAAGTGTAAGAGAAAAGCCAAGTACAAATGATATGCAGTGACTGTTAAAAGTGTGGAAACACTGAGTCTTTTGTGGTTTTTGAGACACGTTTATTTTTTCTTTTGTTTCTCAGTAAAAAGCAAAAACACATAAGTGCAAATGCGACATTTTTGGCTCTAGCAGAAGAACTTCTGTGAGACCAGGAGAGAAGATGTTAGCAAAACGTTCACACTTGCACCCACAGTCAAACAGAAGTGCAAGCTTAATGTTTTGAGGTTGTTACATTACCTAATATTGGTGAATAGAAATAAAAGGAACATGCATGTGTCTCCCAAAAACCATAAATGATTAGGTGTTTCCACACTTTATACAGGCACTGCACATATCTGCAAGATCTTCATCTTGAATAACACTCAGACTGACAAGCGATATCATACATCATGCAACAAGAGTTCTTTTTTTTTTCTGTACTCGATAGAAAATACTAATATTAACAACAGGAACCAGATGAACCAGAGGGTCAGTATCAGTATAAAGTATCAGCCCTGATCCTAACGCACTATAACGTGGAGTTAAGAATGGTTTCTCACCTACTATAGATATTGATCAGTACATTTTCTAAATCTATCTTTTAACTTCCCCTAAAAGTGCTATATTTAATACATACTTGCTAATTGCAATTTATTGTCACCGTATTTGTATTGACTTTGCCAGTAAAGTTGTACCTAATAAGTCAGTCACTTGAACATGAACATTCTTGCACTCACCTATATTCAGGCAGATGGTGAAGATGAAGAGGATCTTCATTCTAAGTCCAGAACACAAAACACAGTAATTTTGGACACTCTGACATTTCTATTAAAGTCACTGCGAAGTGAGAAACATTCACTTTTCACTTCCACTTTTAACCGCGTATCAGAAAGTCACTCAGAAAATCCGATAGTGAGGTGAGTAGCACTGCCCCTGTGTACAAATATTTACGTTCATCTGAGTGACCTACATATACTTCCTGCTAACTGGGCGATTTGTGAGATGGGCACAGACCACCCCATACCTTACATCTTCACCTCGCTGTTATATGTTAAGGTTTTATGTAAGAAAACACCTCCACATAATCATACAAATCTCAAAACTTTACATAAAAGTGATGTCCTTCATCCATAGCAAACCATTACTGTGTTGACTAATGGTGTGGTTGAGTTGGTCTGTGTGGTGGTTGTTGTAGTTGAGGGTAATGGGAGTGAGAGAGGGAAATTTGTGTGTGGAAAGTTTTGATCTAATGTAGAAAATCAATACTATGTATTTATAGCCCGCTATTATCATACACTACATGTTTCCTCAGTTCCAGTCTGTTCCATAAAGTATTGCACCACACTGATGACAAAACCCAGGAAATGAGGAAAAGATTTGCCATTCTGGAGTTCTTTACACTCACAGAAATCCTGAAGACACTAACTGGCATCTACCTGATGCGGTATCAGGCCCTCCTGAAGATGTCAAGTCAAGTTTATTTGTATAGCGCTTTTCACAACAGACATCGTCTCAAAGCAGCTTTACAGAAATCAGCAGTGAAGGTGAACGATGTGTATTTATCCCTGATGAGCAGCCATGGTGAGTGTGGCAAGGAAAAACTCCCTTAGATGTTATGAGGAAGAAACCTTGAGAGGAACCAGACTCAAAAGGGGAACCCATCCTCATTTGGGTGACATCAAGAGTGTGATTATAGTCTTTAAACACTACAGAACACTGGAGAGTGAGAACTAACATGAGCACTGTGTGATTATGAGTAATGTTTTTTCTACAGTCTTATACAGTCATTTGAATTCTTCCACTCCAAACCATCTAAAGCATATCTTCTTGGAGCTGGCTTTGTGCACAGGGGCATTGTCATGCTGGAACAGGTTTGAGTTTTTAACTTCAAATGAGCACAACATTGTATTTTACCGCATCCTAAGACGTCCTGTACAACTGTGTGTCTCCTGCTTTGGGGTAACAGTTTGAAGAAGAACCTCAGATGGCAGGAAAAGTCAGGTGTCCCAATACTTTTGGAAATATAATGTACATTATAGGACTATATTGATGGAATTGCTTTCAGAAGAATGTTGCATATATTTTTATGTTGTCAATATATTTTAGAAACCTAAGAGATGTCGGATATCAGATGTGTGTATTTGTATGTGTATTTGTTTGAGGACCAGCACTTGGACTGCTGAAACTAGCAAACGAAATATCCTAAAATAAATTTGAAGTGAAAAAAAAAACTTTGCATTATTACTGAGAAGTAATAAAGTCACGAATACACACAGTGAATTTATAATCTTATTTATTCTTATCTTTAAAGACGTGTAGTATCTCTTTGTAATATACGATGGAGATGGTCAAAAGTTTTACATTTAAAGTAAAAGATTTAAAAAAATTAAATAACAAAATAAGCTTATATTCAAACACCAGACGATTTGCTGTTCAGTGAAAAATGAACTTATCTACAGCATTGTTAGGCGCATGGCCAGTGCAAGTTGAAGAACGGAACAGAGTTTTTATTTGGAACATGTTAAAAAGTATTCGCAAAAAGAATAGAAGTCATTCCCAGTCCAGGCAAAAAGCCAAAAAACCTTGCAGACAAAAAAAAAATAAAAAGAACAATAATCATTGTGAAAGTAACAACCAGTTCTCTTGTATGGTCAAGCGTGGTCTCCTGAATCTTGTTGGCTATTAGTGAAGGTCAGACTCTGGTCGGCTCTGGTAGGAGTCTTATTGCTTAGTAATAGAGGTTGGACACTGGTAGAATGAATCTGGTTGGTTATTTCTGAAGGGCAGAGTCTGGTAGACTGAGTCTGATTGGTTGTTAGTGAAGGTCAGACTCTGGTAGAGTGAATCTGATTGGTTAGTGGCTCGGTCTGTATTCTGATAGACGGATTCAGGGAAATGTTGCATTTCTCTTGCTTGGGGAGGTAGAACATATCGGTCATTTTCATTATCTTCGTTTGTCTGAAACGGAAAGCAAAAATCGTTTTAATAATTTGCAAGTTAAGTGCTTGTGAAAAATAATCCCTGATGCACATCACCGACTCGTACCTCACTGGAAGGTTGTATCGCTGTTACCAAGCCTGCAAGGAGATGTGAAATGCAACAAAGTGTGACAGTTCATCCAAAAATGCATAAACAATGCAGTCTGTCAAAGTGCAGTTAAATATGTAAACACAATGTATGTATGCATTTATTGTGTATGATTTTCTTGTTGTTGTTTTTTTGTTCTAATGAAATTTTTTGTGTCATTTCTTATTAGTTTTGTATAAGCAGCTGCAAAAATAAATCTGAAAAACACATTAAAGCAGGATTTACCTGAGCAGGTTCTTCTGTAGATTGCTATAAACACACCAACAGCGAACACCACTGCACATGTACTGATCAGGAGGTAGGTAGCCACACCTTTAACATTTGTTAAAACATTTGTAACATTAAGATATAAACATTTAACTAAAGACAATCAACATTTCAAACCACATTAAAGCATGTCATGTAACAGGAAATACATGGAGAATGTAGTGGAAGTGTGTAGAAGAAGAAGGTGAACTAAGGTAAGGAGAAGCATCACCTGGCACTGTGCAATGCATAGAAAGTTTTCACATTGAAAGCCATTAATAATGTTAGAAACAAACTATGAAACTACTTTGGAACCTTCGATTAGAGAAGTGTGAAGTGCTTTTTTTTTTTTTTGTTGCGAAATGTGCACTTCCTATTAACTTAGAAACCACAGCCTTCATGTCAAAACCTTTTAAAAAGATCATTGACGGTTCTTTTTTTCTGAAGTGCTGAGCAGGACAGTGACGTATCCTTCATCGGATGAATCATGTTTACTAATTTAGCTGAAAAAAATGATACATGATGAATGACATGTCAGAAATACGATAAAGAAGAGCTCAGTGGAAAAGTCCATACCTGTAGCTTGGGTGGTGGTCTCAGCATGCACTGGGGGTCTCACAGTAAGTGTTGAAGCAGATTGTGTGGTGTGTGTGGACTGTGAGACCGTACTGATGGCAGGGTCATCTGAGGGAATAGAAACAGGATCAAGCTCTAATCCAGGTTCTCCTTTCCAGAGAGTACACACTTCATCGCTTAGCTGATTTACTTACGTGCATCTTGATAAAAGCCAATGTACCATAAACTGCCATGTGCCTTTATGCGTAGGTGATTTATATTTAGCCACACCCACATTTTACCCTAGAAAACCTGACATGATGACTACTGTAAATGGCAAGAAAGTACCCTGTTAAACAGTGTTTGCCAAATCTTCTAGGAGCACTACTCAGAATTCACATCAGGTTGGCTTTCCTACACACCTACTACATTTCGAATACCGTAATTTCCGGACTATAAAGCGCACCCATATATAAGCCGCACCCACTGAATTTGACAAAGATTTTTATTTTAAACATAAATAAGCCGCAGGTGTCTACACTGAAACTAATGAACTTTACACACGCTTTAACGAAAGACGGTGTCTGTTACACGGTGTAACGGGTGAAATATGTTGTGGCTCCTTTAAGAGCAGAGCGGCATTTTGGGAATAGGCTGCCGCCGCATTTTTTCAGTATTACTGCACGTGTGCAAGACCGAGGAATATGTCCTTATTATTTTCTGATGCTCATTTCTAAGTTTCTTTGACTAACCCGTAACGCTGTTGCCAAGAAAAATAAAAAAGCACGAGTTTTGGAAACCTGTCTGTGCTTATATGATTTCTGTTGCAACTGGAGTTAGCGAGCTCTCCCTTCACCCAGACTCAACGCGTTACAACGGCTTGTATCTAAACAGTAGCCGAACAAGAAAGTCATTGTTCACTGTCTTCCTCCTTCCTTTCACAACTATTTCTCTCGGGAGTTTATCTTTTGGCATCGGCGTGCGTTTAATAATCAACACCGGTGAAAGTTTTTTCTCCCGATGCCGTGCAGCTCAGAACACAGGTGAGGTGCGTTTTTTCGTTTCCGTTCGCAAATTTCATTGGTCTAATGTTATGGGGTTTAGTTTTTTGGCTTGAAGTTTGGAAAAGCCCAGGAAAAATCCATAAATTAGCCGCTTCGTTGTTTAAGCCGCGGGGTTCAAAACGTGGGAAAAAAGTAGCGGCTTATAGTCCGAAAAATACGGTAACTACTTTTAGTTTATAGATGTTTTGTAATCCCTTTGTCATGTCAACACCGGAATTTATGAACTACAATTCAAGCAAAGCATCAACCACAGACGACTTCTCCCAACATACACACTCACACACACACACACACACACACACACACACACACACACCTCATTATTAACTGCTCACAAATGCACAGTATTAAAATCAGTTCCAAACAGATTCACAAGACAAAGTGTGTCCCTGCTGACATGCCAAACCTTGTATTTCTTGTTCTTTGGTTACTGGTTCTGTCGACCCAAATCTGTCTCATGACCAAAATCTTGCGGTTTTATCTGGCATTATTGAATAAAGCATTTACTTGTCGTCTGTCACACATTTCACAATTTTCAAGTTAAGCTATGAACCTATGAATTTTCATATACACTATATTTACCAAAAGTATTGGGACACCAGACCTTTCCTGCTATATGTGCTTCTTTTCCAAACTGTTACCACGAAGCTGGAGGCGCTCAATTGTACAGGACGTCTTTAGATGGCGCTATGATAAAATTTGTGCATCCACTTGAACTTGGAAACCCAAACCTGTTCCAGCATGGTGATGCCCCTGTGCACAAAGTGAGCTCCTTGAAGGTCTGGTTTACATGCTTTGTAGAGGAAGATCTTGAACCCAGCCATTAGGGAGGCACAAGCCAGTGCACTCTTAGTGCCGGTCCCAAGCCCGGGTAAATGGGGAGGGTTGCGTTAGGAAGGGCATCCAGCGTAAAACATGTGCCACATCAAATATGCGGATCACAAATGAGAATTTCATACCGGATCGGTCGAGGCCCGGGTTAACAACGACCGCCACAGGTATCGTTAGCCGACAGGGTACCGGTGGAAATTGGGCTACTGTTGGCCGAAGGAGGAGAAGGAGAGGAGGAAGACGTCTACAGAGACGGCAGGAAAAGGAGCAGTGTAGGAGAGTGGAGGTTCGGGTTGGTACTTTAAATGTTGGTACTATGAAGGGTAAAGGGAGAGAGATAGCTGATATGATGGAGAGGAGAAAGGTAGATATGTTGTGTGTTCAGGAGACCAAGTGGAAAGGGAGTAAGGCCAGGAGCATTGGAGGTGGGTTCAAACTGTTCTATCATGGTGTGGATGGAAAGAGAAATGGTGTAGGGGTGATTCTGAAGGAAGAGTACAGTAAGAGTGTAGTGGAGGTGAAGAGAGTTTCTGATAGGGTGATGTACGTGAAGCTGGAAGTTGAAGGGATGATGATAAATGTCATCAGTGCCTATGCTCCACAAGTTGGCTGTGAGATGGAGGAGAAGGAAAGATTCTGGAGTGAATTAGATGAAGTGGTAGATGGTGTACCTAGGAAAGAATGATTGGTGATTGGGGCAGACTTTAATGGGCATGTTGGTGAAGGGAACAGAGGTGATGAGGAGGTGATGGGTAGGTATGGCCTTAAGGAGAGGAATGTGGAAGGGCAGATGGTGGTAGATTTTGCTAAAAGGATGGAAATGGCAGTGGTGAACACTTATTTTAAGAAGAAGGAGGATCATAGGGTGACGTATAAGAGTGGAGGAAGGTGCACACAGGTGGACTATGTTCTATGCAGGAGATGCAACCTGAAGGAGATTGGAAACTGTAAGGTGTTGGCAGGGGACAGTGTAGCTAGACAGCATCGGATGGTGGTCTGTAGGATGGTTTTGGAGGCGAAGAAGAAGAGGAGGAGAGTAAGGACTGAAAGAAGAATAAGATGGTGGAAACTGAAGGAGGAAGACTGTAGTGTGAGGTTCAGGGAAGAGGTCAGACAGGGGCTCGGTGGTGGTGAAGAGGTGTTGGGTGATTGGGAAACTACTGCAGGAGTGATGAGGGAGGCAGCTAGAAAAGTACTTGGTGTGACATCTGGAAATAGAAAGGAAGACAAGGAGACGTGGTGGTGGAATGAGGAAGTGCAGGAGAGCATAAGGAGAAAGAGGTTGGCAAAACAGAAGTGGGATCGACAGAGTGATGAGAAAAGTAGGCAGGAGAACAAGGAGATGCAGCAGCAGGTAAAGAGGGATGTGGTGAAAGCCAAGGAAAAGGCATATGAGGAGCTGTAGGAGAAGTTGGACACTAAGGAAGGAGAAAAGGATTTATACCGATTGGCCAGGCAGAGGAACCGAGCTGGGAAGGATGTGTTGCAAGTTAGAGCAATAAAGGATGGAGAGGGAAATGTGTTGACTAGTGAGGAGAGTGTGTTGAGAAGGTGGAGGGAATATTTTGAGCAGCTGATGAATGAGGAAAATCAGAGAGAGAGAAGGTTGGATGATGTGGAGTTGGTAAAGCAGGATGTAGATAGGATTAGTAAGGAGGAAGTGAGAGCAGCGATTAAGAGGATGAAGAGTGGAAAGTCGGTTGGACCAGATGACATACCTGTAGAAGCATGGAGATGTTTAGGAGAGATGCAGTGGAGTTTTTAACCAGATTGTTTAACAAGATTCTGGAAGGTGGGAGGATGCCTGAGGAATGGAGAAGGAGTGTGCTGGTACCGATCTTTAAGAATAAGGGAGATGTGCAGACCTGCAGTAACTACAGGGGAATTAAGTTGATCAGTCACACCATGAAGTTATGGGAAAGAGTAGTGGAAGCCAGGCTGAGAGAAGAGGTGACCATCTGTGAGCAACAGTATGGTTTCATGCCGAGGAAGAGCACCACAGATGCCTTATTTGCTTTGAGGATGTTGATGGAGAAGTATAGAGAAGGACAGAAGGAATTGCATTGTGTATTTGTGGATTTAGAGAAAGCGTACGACAGAGTGCCGAGAGAGGAGTTGTGGTACTGTATGAGGAAGTCAGGTGTGTCAGAGAAGTATGTGAGGGTGGTGCAGGACATGTATGAGGACAGTGTGACAGCGGTGAAGTGTGCAGTAGGAACCACAGAGTGGTTCAGGGTGAGGGTTGGACTACATCAAGGATCTGCCCTGAGCCCTTTCCTGTTTGCAGTGGTGATGGACAGGTTGACGGACGAGGTCAGACAGGAGTCTCCATGGACTATGATGTTTGCGGATGATATTGTGATTTGTGGTGAGAGTAGTGAGCAGGTTGAGAAGAGCCTGGAGAGGTGGAGATGTGCGCTGGAGAGAAGGGGAATGAAAGTCAGTAGGAGTAAGACAGAGTACATGTGTGTGAATGAGAGGGAGGGCAGTGGAGTGGTGCGGTTGCAGGGAGAAGAGGTGGAGAAGGTGGAGGAGTTCAGGTACCTGGGGTCAACAGTGCAAAGTAATGGAGAGTGTGTTAGGGAAGTAAAGAAAAGAGTGCAGGCAGGGTGGAGTGGGTGGAGAAGAGTGACAGGAGTGATTTGTGATAGTAGGGTATCTGCAAGAATGAAAGGGAAAGTTTATAGGACTGTGGTGAGACCTGCGATGTTGTATGGATTAGAGACCGTGGCATTGAGTAGAAGACAGGAGGTGGAGCTGGAGGTAGCAGAGCTGAAGATGTTAAGGTTTTCGTTGGGAGTGACGAGGATGGACAGGATTAGAAATGAGTTTATTAGAGGGACAGCACATGTAGGATGTTTTGCTGACAAGGTGAGGGAGGCGAGATTGAGATGGTTTGGACATGTGCAGAGGAGGGACATGAATTATATTGGTAGAAGAATGCTGAGGATGGAGCCACCAGGTAGGAGGAAAAGAGGAAGACCAAGGAGGAGGTTCATGGATGTGGTGAGGGAAGACATGCAGGTAGTTGGTGTGAAAGAGGCAGATGTAGAGGACAGGGTGGTATGGAGACGGATGATCCGCTGTGGCGACCCCTAATGGGAGCAGCCGAAAGAAGAAGAAGAAGAAGAAGTAGAGGAAGATCTTGCTGCTATAGAGCTCTGATCTCATCCCTACTGAACACCTTTGGGATGAATGTGAACGATGACTGCACACCAGGTCTCCTCACCTACATCAGTACCTGCCTTTCATAACACCCTTGTGGCTGATGAACACAAATATCCATAAACACACAACAAAATCTAGTGAAACATCTTCCCAGAAGAGTGGAGGGAATTATAAGAGCAGATTGGGACTAAATGTGGAATGTGAAGCAAAACTTAACCAAACTTATGACCAGGTGACCCAATACTTGGCAATATACTGTATATACTGTATGTTATTTATATATATATATATATATATATATATATATATATATATATATAATATATATATATATACATACAATATATTATATAAATATATAATAATAAATTAGGGCTGTTGTTTGATTAATCTTTTAATCACATGACTCATCAGTTAAATTTATAATTAATCAGCTTAGTTGCTCATTTTAATCTGTTCTAAATGTACCTTAAATTATTACTTTTTAAGTTTTTAACATTCTCATTAACATGGTCATGGATAAATACGGCTGCTTCGTGCAAATGTACGTTTATTTTTAGTGAAACCAAACTCAACATTGAGCATAAAGGACAAAGACATGTTTTAAAGACGGTAGACATGTTTTTCTTCATGTTTTTTGAACACATGGAGAAAAAAAGAACATTAAACAAACCACAAGGCCCCATTACTTCTCTTTCTTCGTAGTGAGCCTGTTGCTCAAACAGACGACGCTGTTCACATTTCAGATGACGGGGCAGTAACAATATTGTTGTAGATGTTTTAAAGTAATTACGATGTTTTAAATGACGTAAATCATCAGGACACCAAACGGAACTTTTGCTATGTTTCCACACGGACGGTTTTATTTGCTGGATGCATTTTGCTGCTTGATTTGAGACTTGGCGCAGCAGTGATAAATGAAAATCATTCTACATTGTACGTGTTGCTTTAGAAATCTGTCTCAATCACAGTGTTTGTAATCAGTGAATTATTGTGTAAGATTCTTTAAGTCTCTTCTGTGTAACACTCACCCAGTTTAACCAGCAGTTGAAGCTCTGTGTAAATATCACTTGAAGGCCACATTCGCTCGATCCCACACCAGTAAGTGTTTGCATCCTCTGCTCTCAGATCAGTGATGGTGACGGTGAAGATTTTGGCTGTTGTGTTGTCGTACAGAGAGAATCTGGTGTCTTCAGCAGATGCAGACTGAACAGGAACGTCTTTGGTTGCAGGCCAACGGGGACATTCACCTCTGCAGAGATACTTGTTGTTCTTTTCATATCCAGATTCATAGGGACATTTAATCTGAACTGATCTTCCTCTGTATCCAGTTACTGTAGTTACAGCATCAGATCCAGCTGGAGAATGAATTACAGTGGAATGAAATAAGATCCAGGACGATGGTGCAAAATAAAAACCATTAAACTCAACACATTCACTGATCAGCCACAACACTGAATGATATTCAGCTGGAGAGGACACTATCGTTAGGGCTCTCGAGGTTTCCCTGTTCTTCCTTGGATCATTTTTGTAGTAGGATCTAACCCCTGCAAACCAGGATGAACCTCACAAGACCTGGTGTTTTGAGGACACTTTCAGTTCGTCCACGTATAAAAATCGCTGAGATTCTTAGACTTGTGCACATGTTTCCAACACATCGAGTTTAAAAACTGACTCTTTACAAGGTGTCTAATATTCCAGCCCTTGGCAAGAGGCACTGTTATGAAATAATCATTACTAACGTCACATCTCAGTTTATTATAGCTGATCATCTTTATATTGGTTTTATCAGCAGACTGGACATTTTCCTAAAGTAATTTTTAAAAAATCGTTAAAAAAAATGTTAAATTTAATCTTTAATATTTAATCTTATATTGTTTCTTGCTGTCTTATTTTTTATGTTTATCTTAAATTGGGGATCAAAAAAATTATTCTTAAATGACATTATATTCTGTAATCGCCAATGAATTTTCCAATTCTTTCTCAACAGGGTTGGAGCTCTGCGGCAGGAGATCTTCCACTCCAGCCCATGTGGACCATGTGTTCGTGCTCCACATTAGAGCATTCATGTGTTCATGATATATCGATTAAATTTGTAATAAAGCTTTAAGCTAAGTTGTTTTGTTTTTTTGACCAATCAGATTGGAGCATTTGAGAAACTACACTGGTGTAATGCTGAGTAAGTGCTTTTACTTACCTATAATCTGGCTGAAGGTGAAGATGAGAAGGATCTTCATTCTAAATGCAGAATATAAAATAAATATAAAAACCCAACGTTCTGATAGATGTTTCCTGGATAGATGTTTCCTACATGCCCGCCGTGCCTCTGCCTCTGTGACTGTGCAGCGTTTGTATTATTTTATGCAGTCCACTTCCACTTTTAAGAGTAAGAGTTAAGCTGAAAACCACCCAGGAAGTATGAAATGTTGAGTAATATTCTTGTGAAAATGTTTTACAAATAAAAGTATCATTTCTAAAAACTAAACTGAGAAACAGTGGTTTCTTGTTGTGTACTACTTTCTCAAACGTCACCCTTCTTTAGTGCTGTAGAATTTGCTGGATGTCACGGCGTAGCATTTAGCGCTTTGCAACTTTGTTTGGATTTTTTTTTGGCGTAGTGTCTACATGTCTGAGAAGATCTCGCTGGCTCGGAGAAGAGGGAATGGGAGGAATGTGACAGGTTGACGTCCAAACTCTACATGAAGTGGGATCCAATTGGCACTGGTATGTCTCTAGATGGTTCAGGATGTTTGTGGGCATCTACTTCTTTAAAGGTCCACAATCTTCATAAGGTGGGACGTGACTGGAGCTGGAGCAACCTCAGGATGCTTCTGGATGAGGAGATAAAGAAAGTTCTTCTGTGCTGGCCATAACTCCATGAACATGAATTAAATTATTCTCAATAGTTTATTCTCTTCATTTCATAGCATTGCTCTCAGTTGCGCTGCTCCTTGAAGCAGAGTATTTTTACGTTGCCATTTCTATCCAATCAGATTTCAGACGCCACGTCATGTGTTGCCGAGGTCAAAGGTATCTGGCCAAAAATCAGCACTGCTGGCACCTAGTTGCGTAAATTACATGAGAATGAAACTGCTGCTTTTACTAATCAGAGTGCGACTTGTTGACTCTGAGGATCTCTAGAAGGCAACCGATCAGGTCTGCTTTTCACATCCTTGGATTGGATAGTCAGAGCTCACAAACCGCGTCTGTAGCAAACTGCACAAGCGCAAATAGATCGGCGTGGATTTAATGACTGACAAAGGAGAAGAAATGGATTTAGAAGGACATTTTCAAAATTGTCTTTTCATGAAAAGCTGGACGTCGTGAGAAAAGGTCGTCCAAAACAGTTTTTAAACTTTTTCATGAATTGTTTAAACTTTTGCGTTGCGAATTTGCACAGAAACACATTATTTCCCTTTATTTCAAATCCCCAGGAAAATACATAGAAACACAGAAACCCCAGGGTGATGTGATGAGGTGAATATCAGTGCCTCTGCTGGAAATGATGTGTGTGTGTGTGTGTGTG
>JAAIIK010000125.1:331735-353713 GCA_014706435.1 Silurus glanis
TCAGGCAGAAATTGATAAAAAGGAGGATCTTCATTCTAAGTTCAGACTCTCAAACTCTTCCACAGAACAGAAATAAATGCTTTGTTCGTTATCTTTAACTCCTTTACTGCCTGGTTGCCTGTGCCGTGTCTATTCGTGTGATGAAAGAGACCGACGGCGTCATGTCCACTTCCACTTCTCAAGACAGAAAACCACTCAGGAAGTTGCTGCAGCGCACAGCTGCTGTAAAAAAGGATCTCACATTCTAGATATTTCTGGTATTAAACTAATTAACAGTTTAACAGGACTTGCGCACTGCAATGTGAACTGTAATCTCACGTTTTATTTCCTCAAAATCCGTGAGTTTGTTCGCATGAGCACATTTTCTCAGGTGAAATGGACCAGTTTTTAATGTCAGTGTTTTGTTTGTGTAATTTGAGTGGGCTAGATGCACTCATGAATTAGCTGAAGTGTTTGTGAGGGTAGCTCAGTATCATCTGCATCACCTTGCATGAACAGCTTCCTGTTACTGCTCTCTAAAGGACAGGGTGTGAACCAGGAACTATTAGTCAATTACAAATAATAAGACAGACAAGACAGAATGAGGAAGACTTTGCCAAGATGGTATATGTTAGGGTGCTACTCCATGCAACATACACTATATTTCCAAAAGTATTGGGACACCTGACCTTTCCTGCAATATGTGGTTATTTTCCAAACTGTTACCTCAAAGCTGGAGGCACTCAAGATGTGCTATAGATGTGCTATAATTAAATTTTGCATTCACTTGAACATTGAAACCCAAACCTGTTCCAGCATGGTGATGCCCCTGTGCACAAAGTGAGCTCCTTGAAGGTCTGGTTTACATGCTTTGGAGAGGAAGATCTTGAGTGGCCTGCTATAGAGCTCTGATCTCATCCCTACTGAACACCTTTGGGATGAATGTGAACGCTGACTGCGGACTGTGTCCTTTTCCATCTGACACTATCATAATTCGAGTACAGAGCTCTACGATTGGCTCAGAAAATACACATATGATGAGCATCTCCTTTCCTAACTGAGGGGTTTTTAACGCGAACAATATAAGGTTGCTAATACAAAAGCCTGGCATTTCATCTATGACCCACGAAAGAGGAAATGAAAAGCCGAATACGTATCGTCTGCCCTCTGCTTGTTGATTGCCTAAGGTGGACAGTCCCACTGTGGATTATAGTCCAACAAGAATAGCAAGAAACAACCTGGAATTTGAGGTTCCTAAGATCTTGCTGGAGTGTCCAGTATACAGGCCCAGGACACATTCATCCTACTCCAGGTATAGCTGACTGTTGCTGGGGAAGAGGTGAAAGCCATTGTTTACTCCGAATTGAAGTGGATGCCAGACCTAATAACCATAAATGACTAGACTCAGCATTATGCCTTACCACCTAAACTAAAAAGCTGAATTGCAAGACCCTTTTGGATGTTGATCCATTGTTTATTCTGCATGACATTCTTGAATCTTTGGAAGGCACCTCCTGGTTCATGATCTTGGATTTGCAGTATGGATACTGGAAGTGGAGATTAAGAGTCAAAGTAAGCTGCAGGTGGTTTTCATTACTGCCAGTGGTCTATGCCAGTTCAGAAAGATGCTGCATTTTCTATGCAATTCTGGAATATTTTCAAGATCTGCTAGGTGTACATGGATAACATTATCATGTATTTTAGCACATAAGAAGAGTGCAAAGAAAATATCAGAGCAGAGATCGCTGCAGAGACTGACCCTAGCTAATCTCAACAAGTGCTATTTTTGCAAGCTGCATCTGAAGTTCCTAGGCCATATCATGTCTGGGCAGTGGGAGTTGAGTTTGGTGCTGTCAAAACCACAGTGGTGAAGGTCTACCCAGTGCACACTGATTTGAATGTTGCCAAATGACTTCATTATTATATCATATATTACATAAAGTATTTTTCTTTGTAATCAGACCATGTAGAGGTGTATACATTCAATTAGTCCATGGTCCATCTCTGGAATTAGACATTATTTAGAGCTGTTGAAAAGAAAAACTGCAAACTGGTCCATTATTTATTAAAGTAAAATCGGATAACTGAATACACACAATTAATTTACAATCTTATTACATTTCACTTACATTTGAATACGAGGTAAAATAAATCAAGTGAATATCTTAGAATCTTCTTCTTCTTTCGGCTTCTCCCATTAGGGGGCGCCACAGCGGATCATCCGTCTCCACACTACTCTGTCCTCTTCATCTGCCTCTTTCAAACCAACTACCTGCATGTCTTCCCTCACCACATCCATAATCCTCATCCTTGTCTTTCCTCTTTTCCTCCTTCCTGCTGGCTCCATCCTCAGCATTCTCCTACTGATATACCCCATGTCCCTCCTCTGCACATGTCCAAACCATCTCAATCACACCTCCCTCACCTTGTCTCAAAAACGTCCTACATGCGCTGTCCCTCTAATAAACTAATTTCTAATACTGTCCATCGTCGTCACTCCTAATGAACATCTCAACATCTTCAGCTTTGCTACCTCCAGCTCCACCTCCTGTGTTTACTCAATGCCATTGTCTCTAAAAGTGTATTTCTTAGAATGAGGGTTTACATTTGTGATTTTTTTTTTTAATTATTAAATTAATACACAATTTATTGACAAACCACGAACAAGTTGCTCAACAGAAATCTGATTTTGTGTACAGCAAAAAAACCACCAGCACATGAGTAATCCACAGTCCAGGCAGAGTCTCAGTAACGAATCTTATTTTTTATAAGTGAAGGTCAGATTCTGGTAGACTGGATTTGATTGGATATCAGTAACATTTGAATTCCTGTAGATCGAGTCTGATTGGTCAGTGGTTGCGTCTGGAGTCCTGCATACAGATTCGGGTAATTTGGTGTTTGCTCGGGGAGATTCAACATTTTGCTCATTTTCGTAAACGTTGCTCGGCTGAAATAGAAAAAAAAACGAAACATATTAAAATCTTTGTAAGTGAAGTGTTTCTGAAAGTAATACCAGGAGCAAATCATTGGTTTGTACCTCTTCGAAAGATGTTAGAAAGATGCCTGCAGGGAAATGAGAAGAAAAACGAAGCTTATAAGTCAAAAATCCAGACGCGACTGTTATTGTTGGCTTTTAATTCTGGGTGCAATTATAAGGTTAAAAAAAAATCTGTTTTTACCTTGACATTTTCTTTTGCAGTAGATTGCTATAATCACACCAGCAGTGAACACCACAGCACCTGTACTGATCAGGAGGTAGGCAGCTAAACCCGGAACATGTGTACAGGAAATATATTTTTTTTAAATGCAACAGGACAGGCATTTATAATGATGTTATCGTGCACTGCAGGTTTTCAGAGGCCGCTATAAATAATGTGTGAAATTGTGTGAAAGCAGCTCAGACCCTGTGGTTAGAGAAGTGTAATGTGCTTAGCAAAATGTGCACTTGCTTTTGAACTAAACTGGCAACCTGTAGCCTTCCTGTCAGAACTGAGAGGGTTAAAAAAAAAAACATAGAAACAAGATGCCATTATTCCTGAAGTGCAAAACAAAAGTGATGTGATGAACATGATCATGCAATACAATGCATTATTATAAACCCTAAGCATTTCTAATGATCAGAGAGTAAAAAGGTGAGTGCTGGTGCGTTGGCCTGGTTATTATCTTAGACTCGTTTACACTGTGTATGCAGATCTACATACCATTGTGTGAGGGAGCGGGGGCTTTGTGTTGAACCTTGTCTGATTGAAGAAAGGGAGACATAATGAATGACATGACAGAAATATAATAAAGAAGAGCTCAGGGGGAAAGTTCTTACCTGTAGCTGGAGGTGTCTCAGTGTGCACTGATGGACTTGTGATATGTGTTGAAGTTGAGTAGGTGGTGTGTTTGGACTGTGAGACAGTACTGCTGTCAGGATCATCTGAGAGAACGCAAAACAAGCTACAATCCAAGCTCGGTTTTCCACACCGCTTCCAGTATCTGCGTTTATGATCTACAGAGCCTCATTTATCAATTCTTTCGATCCTCAATCAATCATCAATTTACATTAAACCACGCCCACATTTTAACCATTAAAAATGTGTTTTGAAAATTCCCCGTTGATAAACGAGGCTCATTCTACATTGTACATGTTGCTTTAGAAATCTGTCTCAATCACAGTGTTTGTAATCAGTGAATTATTGTGTGAGATTCTTTAAGTCTCCTCTGTGTAACACTCACCCAGTTCAACCAGCAGTTGTAGCTTTGTGTAAATATCAATTGAAGGCCACATTCGCTCGATCCCACACCAGTAAGTGTCTTCATCCTCTGCTCTCAGATCAGTGATGGTGATGGTGAAGATTTTGGCTGTTGTGTTGTCGTACAGAGAGAATCTGGTGTCTTCAGCAGGCGATCCAGAATAAATAAGAACATGCTTCCAGTCAGTACAGTCACCTCTGCAGAGATATTTCTTGTATTCTTCATATCCAGGTTTATAGGGACATTTAATCTGAACTGATCTTCCTCTGTATCCAGTTACTGTAGATCCATCTGGAGAATGAAATGTGATCCAGGATGATGATGCAACATCGAAGACCAAATGAAGCTCGGAATCCAAAAACATTTAAGCGCATGCACTGCGGCGAGTGCAAGAGGAGGTGCAAAAGCTATACACAGATTAACCAATGATAACTCATGATAAAAGTTCTGTCTAGCCATACACGTCCATCAAAGTTTTAATGTTGGTGATGAATATGTCGGAGTTTTTCTACTCACCTATAATCAGGCAAAAGCTGAAAATAAGGAGGATCTTCATTGCTGTGTTAGTCATCTTCCACCTCTCACTGTCTCTGCCTGGGTGACTGTGCAGGGTCTAATTTTGTGTTGAAAGAGACAGCGATGTCTTGTCTGCAAAGCCCCTCAGGAAGTTGAGTGTGCATTTCACACGTAAGCGTTCAGCGATGTCCTACCTGAATACTTCTAGAGAAGTGCAGTAGAACAGAGCGCTGCACCACAGACAGGAATATCATACAGTGAGAATGAATGTCATTACTAAAGCAGGAAACCTTTCACTGTAGCCACAGCTGCATCAGCAGCACACATCATCTCTAACAGAAACATCGATATTCACCTCATGGAAGGAGTTTTCTGGGGATTACAGTTTTCCTGGGGATTTGAAATGAAGTCAAATTGTGTGGTTTTGTGCAAATTTCACATGAAAGAAAACACAAAAGTCAAAGAATGGTTCTTGAAAAAGCTTAAGAACAGTTTTGACCTTTCTTCATGGTGTCCAGCATTTCTTCAGCCGTTATCAAATGAAAAAACAGCTATGAAGTCTACATAAATATATTTGAGTTTGTGCAGTTTGCTACAGATGCGGTTTGTGAGCTCTGACTGGTTCTCACAACCTTCATGGCAGGTCCACCTTTACCACACCAAAATGAGCCATCCCCCAGGTTTTGAGCACCATCAGGTCACTTCCTGGGTTTACTGTTCTTAAGTGGAGCTATTGCTATTAGAAATGTGAAGTACTGTGTTTTCATTGCGCATATCAAGCTGTTTCTCAAGCCTATGTTTCACGCTTTCCTGTGTATGATCCTTTGCTTTCCATTTTTATGATCCTCTTACCCCTTTGTGTGTTTTGGATTTGTTTTGCCTCGCTGATTGTCCTTTCGTGTACCAAACATTTAGCCTGCTGCTACAACACTGTATCTTTTGATTTGTGTGTTTCTCAGACTTCCATGAAACCGCAAAAGGATTCTAAGTCACCTGCATCCGAGTCTTCACCAGTGCATTCTCTGACCATCCAATCAAAGGACAGAAAAATGCCTGCTAGATGGCGCTAGTGTCACCAGATTGAAATCTGTTTGGTTAAAGAAGCAAGCTGCATTGTCATGTATTTGGAGATAATGGCACCTTCACTGTTCATTCTGAAGGCCTAAAGGCAGATTTCTTTGACTCTGGGAACTGGCTAAAATGTAATTGGATGGAAACATAAACATAGATTTCTAGAAGCAGGGCAGAAAACTGACAGAAAATCTAGGGATTCAATTATTGGGATTAATTTACTACACATTTATGGAACCTGTATGTTAAAACATAAGTCAGTGATTTTGAGGTTGTGCAAATGTTGGCCAAGCAGGTTGAGCTAAGTGTCAGGTCAACAGGTCATGCATCTGATTTTTGAAATGCTGTAAATGTGCTATTTGTGTTTTTTTGCGTTCACGCCGTTGTAACTGATTCCCTCTCTGGTTCTGTGCTGGTGGAAAGAAAGATGGCGATAGTTCACCAAGCAGAGCTTTCTTCATTTATTTCCCTTTTTCCCCGGCACTTTTTTTTCCCTCGGATCCCACCGGGGCTCACCCACACACTCACGGTTTGGGACACCTCTCTTCTCGACATCGGCTGGAGCCCACTCGCTGATCTGCACGTCTTTCTCCGGCGCTCCACCCACATCAGTCACCATTCAGAGACCCTTCAGCTCTCCTCTGCTTGGTGTCGTCAACAAAGCACACTTATTAGTCTCATCAGCTACAGGTGTACTCCTCCTGCTCATTTCGTCCGGCTCGACCCTCTACTCATGAACTGCTGCCACATACCCCCGAACCGAAAACTATGATGAAGGAACCGTCCGGCCTGAGCTGACCCCAGCGTGAGAGGCAGAAGCTGTTGCGAAGTTCTCCCAGACTCCAAAGACCGGGTGGGTGGGAAGGAGAGTGGGAATGAGAGAGAGGGGGAGGAGCTGCCTTTTCCACAGTGACTCCAGCACTCCTCCTTGTCATGTCTCCATAGAGTCATACAGCTATTCCAGCATGGGGTTTTGGTAGCACTGTAACAGTTTCACTAGTACCAGGCTGGAAGAAAGATAGACAGGTGGTGTTTCACCAAGCAGAGCTTTCTTTATTCACTTTTACTCTGAGCCCGGATCCTTTCCTGGATTTTATTGGCATTGATGGACTGAAACGAGCACACTGTTTAGTCTCATCAGCTACAGGTGTAGACTTACCGCTTGTTTCATCCGGCTCCACCCTCCACTCGTAAAATGCTGCCACAGCCACAAATATGCCATTTGTTTATATAACTATAACTATATATGATTTTAGGGTTAATATTTACTCTTTGGAAATCATTTCTTCTTTTTTTTTTTTTTCTTTTTCAGTGATGGAATTTTAAGGCATGTAAAATGTCTCATAGAATTGCTACTTTCATATTATACTTACTTATATATCATGATATAGTATAAATAGTGTATATCTTAATACTACTGCCCCATAGAGAACAAGCATCCTAATACCGCCCTCTAGAGGACAATGAAAAAAAAAACCTGGGCGAGCACCCATATACTGTAGATCTTCTTCTAGTAAAAAATGCAAAGATTCCTAAAGAGAGATGTTGAAAGAGGAGGACTTATGCTAATAAAATATGCTTATGATGCTTCTCTGGCAATAACATCTTCACATAATCTAGTATTGTAATTTTCTGAGTTCCATAACTTATACCCTTTCTATATGTGCTTTGTAAAAAAATTATAATAATAATCCGAGCTCTCCAAGCTTCATGGCCCAGGGCAGAGGCCATGGAGCAGACCTGATTCCTTCTGCTAGTATTATGATTCCTGTGCAGTTGTCTTCCCTAAAAGGATACTTTTAGCCACCATCCAGTCTCTGGAGAACAATCTAGACAACCTCAGGGCCAGGGTTAAGTTCCAGAGGTTTATTTGGGACTAAAACATCCTCTCCTTCAGGCCTGGCTGAGCTCAGCAGCACAAAACCATGCCATCAGTTGCTTGAAATGTCTTTCACAGATCGGTGAAGCTCTGCACATCTCAACTTCTGAGAGACTCTGCCTCTTTAAGCCTCATTAGCTGCAAAATATTTCTCCTACTGTTTCATTTTAATAACATTGACCTTTTCCACACTTTTGCTGACCCGTCCCGACTGTTTTGAGACGCATTTCAGTATTCAAATTGTAATTGACATTTTTTTCCCCCCCTCCTTGAACTGCCACCTTAACGTGGTGGAGGGGTTTGAGTACCCGAATGACCCTAGGAGCTATGTTGTCCGGGGCTATATGCCCCTGGTAGGGTCTCCCAAGGCAAACAGGTCCTAGGCGACGGGTCAGACTAAGAGCAGTTCAAAAACCCTTATGAGAAAAAACAAACCAAGGACCGTGACGTCGCCCGGTATGGCGCAGCCGGGGCCCCACCCTGGAGCCAGGCCCGGGGTTGGGGCTCGTATGCGAGCGCCTGGTGGCCGGGCCTTCCCCCACGGGGTCCGGCCGGGCTCAGCCCGAAGGAGCGACGTGGGGCTGCCTTCCCGTGGGCTCACCACCTGCAGGAGGGACCGTAAGGGGCCGGTGCTGAGAGGATCGGGCAGCAGTCGAAGGCGGGGGCCTCGACAACCCGATCCCTGGACACGGAAGCTAGCTTTAGGGACACCTGGACGCCTTCCCGTGGAGGTGTTCCGGGCGCGTCCCACTGGGAGGAGACCCCGGGGAAGACCTAGGACACGCTGGAGAGACTATGTCTCCCGGCTGGCCTGGGAACGCCTCGGTGTCCCCCCGGAAGAGCTGGAAGAAGTGTCTAGGGAGAGGGAAGTCTGGGCATCTCTGCTTAGACTGCTGCCCCCGCGACCCGGCCTCGGATAAGCGGGAGAAGATGAATGAATGAATGAATGAATGAATGAATGAAAAAACATAGTGTAGATTTTTTAAAGTAGTCACAGTTCATTTTTACCCTTAAGACAACACAAGGGATATGCAAAGGTTAATTGGTAAAGTGTGCAGAGAAAACATGCCCCACACCATTACACCACCCCCACCAGGCTGGACTGTTGACCCAAAACAGGTTGGGTCCATGGATTCATGCTGTTCATGAGGAGATTTCATTTTCAATGTGTAAAACTTTCTGGCACTACAGAGGGGTGACGCTCCCCGAAAAATGAAATGGAAAGGGGCTTTCATATGAATCTTCTCCTCGCCCCTCACTTTTTACTTCCCGTTCCTCCATTTTTCATTCTGCAGCGTCTTCTGGGTTTACCTGACCATAGCGATCCAGTCGTGCGTCAGTAATAATGGTCCACGGGGAAACACAATGCTCAGTGTGTAGTTAAATGGGCTAAAAGAAGCTTCGAGGCAAAAATAACTGCCTTGATGATTTTTTTTATTGGAATTACTCGAGTTACTCGAGTCCTAATCCATACCGATACGTCATACAGCACTAGAGCGGCCTCTAGAGGTGAATCACTGACACCACGTGCTGTTTATTTAATATGCCTTGATATCATACCTTGATTTGATATATTCATATTTATCATTCAGCATATTTTTAAGTGGTTCAGTACTGTTTATATAACCTCTATATAGTAGGACAGAATATTTACATTAATGATTATAGCAAATGGTTATAATATTGCAGTGGTGTTCCAATATCACTGAGTCACATGTTCTGTGTTTTGGTTGTTCTTTCAGGAAGATTGAGAGAAGAAGCACTGCAATGCCACCAGTCACACATAAGATACACCAGAGCCTGAGCTTGGAACATGTAGACTGTCCAAATATTTACACCTCGCTCACCTACAGTGTTTTATTCAACTTCAACCGTTAAGTATGAAACGGGGGGGAATTTTTTAAAGGTCTCACCCACTTGCAAACATTCTCCAATGATTTTTGTTGTTCCCCAATGATGAGTTTTTGACTCATTACAGCTAACCTGGTTATAAAAGTGAGGGTGAACCAGAGATGGAACTGTTGAAACCAATTTCTGTCTCTACTATTGTCTTAGTGAAAATATCCAGTGTTGGTGAGATTTCTGTTTTCGGTTGACACGAGAGGAACCCGATATGTTCTTCTGAGTTACTGTAATCTTGAACCTGTCTGGTGGATGTCCTTTGAATGCTTTTTCTTCATGGCAACATTCTGAGTAAAATCTGGAGATCAGCAGTTATAAAAAATTCTCAAACCAGCCTGTCTGGCATTTTCCCTCATTCTGATGTTTGAGCTGAACATTACCTGAAGCCACTGACCCGTATTTAAGCCGTACCTGAGTGATTCTATACTGTGCCCTGCTGGCACACGATTGGCTGATTAGAGAACACACACAGTGATAGTATTGTTTAAAAACATTTAATGAATACAAAAAAAGGAATTATAGAATCAAACAAATGAAACAATAAATGTATATATTTACTAGATACCATCTGACTCGACAAATTTGTGATCTACAGAACCACATGCTTGTATGTTTGTTATTCTTGCGTCATTGTTTCAAAAGATCTTCAGTAACAGGCTTTGGGAAATGGATCACCGGATCCTAGACTGTTGGCGATTGGAGGAATATCATCTGTTCCCGTATTATGTGCATGCTGTTCATGTTTTCCTGCACACCAGATTGACAGGAACCCAGAATGCTACACTGCTATTATATCTGTTTCATGCCTTTATCATTTTATTATCCTTTATTTTTCTATTTAATCCAGCTGACACAAAGTCACAGAGCCCTCTTCCAGACTGAACCCTGGATACACTGGTTTCTTAAACTCCGTGATGAACGTGTGTATGTGTGTAAGTGTGTGTGTATCTGCTGAGATGAAGTAAAAGGACAGTCTCCCAGCAGGCCAGTCCAGATACACACCTATCCGACATGACTCCTTCATGAATATTTTGGTGTCCTCTGAATTGTGCCTGGCAAACACGTGATTTTTGAATAAAATGCAGAGTGCCCAGGAGACCGGGTTTAACCCGAACTTCATGTGAGCATCCCACACTGGTAGATCTTCTGCATTCCTCTGTATATCAGGATACGTGATGGCAATTTCTAGTGATTCTCCTTCAGTACAGACTTCCCAGTAACAACGCTGGCTCAGAGCCTCGTTACACAGAACATGTCGATAACTCAGAAATTAAATAGGCAAAAAAAAAAAACATTTAATGTGGCAGAAAGGGGCTTTTATATGCATCTTCTCCTCGCCCCTCACTTTTTACTTCCCGTGGTCCATTTTTCATTCTGCAGCGTCTTCTGGGTTTACCTGACCACAGCGATCCAGTTGTGCGTCAGTAATAATGGTCCGCGGGGAAACACAATGCTCAGTGTGTAGTTAAATGGGCTAAAAGAAGCTTTGAGGCAAAAATATCTGCCTTGATGATTTTTCTATTGGAATTACTCGAGTTACTCGAGGAATCGTTTCAGCCCTAATCCATACCGATACGTCATACAGCACAAGAGCGGCCTCTAGAGGTGAATCACTGACACCACGTGCTGTTTATTTGATATGCCTTGTTATCATACCTTGATTTGATATATTCATATTTATCATTATGTGTGTGACAGCACATGAAAGTCAATGAGAGATGAAAAGACAATGGAAGAGGAACTTACACTTTTTGATTCCCGCTTTGATAAATTGATTACTTTTTGGTTCCATCCTACAGAAAGAAAGCAGAATTTTAGTGTTGCATCATGACCAAAAAAGCTGTTCATTTACATTTATTTGAAAAACAGCACTGAATCTGTATTATAATTATCTGTGATTTTTCCTGTAACTTTACTACATTTCAAACTCAAATATTTATAATATTAGTCGTCTCTTTTTATTTACGAGGATAAAAACGTAACTGGTGAAACACGCAGCGAGTCACCAATCAGGATCGCGCGCACGCTCTGTTTTACACGTGTTCTGATCGTCGCTTGGTGCATCTACTGATCACCAACATACAGTTTAGCATCAGTTCAACATCAAGCAGAACATTTAGAGAGGAATAAATGATGAAGAAACTCCAGACTCGAACACACCACAACACACGTGACCTTATTTACACGTTTTTTTGAAGCGGTTATAAAGAAGGTTTTGGGTTCATGATAATTGTAATAGTGTTTGAGTCGTTAATATCATTCTATTAATAGATCAGTGTGCTGAGAGTCACATTCGAGTCTTTTCACATAAACTGAGGTAATTAAGTAAAGAATCTTGTGATAAAAATTATAATAGGAACATTATAGTTATAATAAATCAGTAAACGTTTGTACTTTTACTCACGTGAAAGTTTAAAGGGACACTTTAACTGGAGTAACATTTCACTGAGTGTCTCTACTTTAACTCAAATACATGCTCTGTGTCCTTCATCCACCACTAATTGTATTAATTTGTAATAAATGGCAAAACGTATAGCTTCAGACTGTTCTCATAGTCTGCTGTAGCAATTGTACAATTTCCAAAAGGCCAAAACCTGTTCTAGCATGATAATGATAATGCGGGAAGAACAACAGTGTACTCAAAAACTGGAGTAAAATCTTACTTGAGTGTCTCCAGTTTGCAGTTTGGATTATTCCGTAGGTCAGAGAGCAGCTGTTCTCCTCCATCTCCTGGATTATTGTAGCTCAGATCAAGATCTTTCAGGACTGATGAGTTTGAACTCAGAGCTGATGCCAGGAAAGAAAAACCTTCTTCAGTCACTAAACAACCAGACAATCTAAAAAAAAAAGAAAGAATTGACACAACCTTCTGACCAGCACGGATTAGATTTAGATTATCGCTTGAAAACTAACCCCAGTGTCTGCAGTTTGCACTGTTTATTGCTGAGTCCTTCAGAAATGTGCTTCACTCCTGAATCCCACAAATCATTGTTACTCAGGTCCAACTCTCTTAAGGTGTAGAGAATGGAGGAGAGGAATGAGCAGCTCTTCTCTGTGAGGTTACACCAGCTCAGCCTGGATTTAAAACACAGCCAAAAATAACAGATGTTGCGGAATTAAAGTAGGTCAAAAAAGATCAACTTAAACATTTACATAATGTGCCATGTGGATGCATCTTTCAGTACGTCTAATAATGAAATTATTTATGAAGTTATTTATCAACACTTACCTCAGAATTTCTAATTTACTGAAGACATTTTCCTGTCCAGCAAAAAGCAGCTCTACTGCTGTGTCCTGAAGGTCGTTGAAGCTCAAGTCCAGTTCAGTCAGAGAAGATGAAATTGAGAGGAGGGCTGACGTGAGTTCAGCACAGCTGCTTTGGGAAAAATGGCACTTTGCCAACCTTAAGACAGTGAATCAAGTTATAGTTAATAATAGGATAGTTCAAATGTGTGGTTCTTTACCATCAACCTTTTTTTTCAGGTATAAAATAGTAATTTGATTCATTTGCAAGTATTAGTTTTGAAAGTACTGGTCATCACAGTTATGCTCACACCTACATAGGAATACATTGTTCAGTCAGGATTTACATCTAATCATAGCACAAAGACAATGCTGGTTAAAGTGGTAAATGACCTGCTACTGGTCTCTGATCATCGAATCATTGCTTGTGTTACATGACTGTAGTGCAGATTATTTTATACAAGTGAGATTCTGCCAATAGAAATATCGTACCAATAGTTTTTCCGGGTTGCATTATACAGCACTAGAGTGGCCTCTAGATGTGAATCACTGACACCACATGCTGTTTGTTTAAAGTGTTCGAGGTATCTGTTTTTATTTATTTGGAGTGTTACTTTCTGTTTCGGTTTGAATGTATGTCTTTTGTTTTTCTCCATATTTTCTCAATAATATTTTTTATATTATTTTTATTTTGGTAATAAATTTCAGAACTATTTTACATAGTGTTATCTTTTAAATGATTTCATTTGGGGAGTAGCAGCTCAGTGGTTAAGGCTGTGGGTTACTAATCGGCAGGTCGAGGTTTTAAGCCAAGCTGCCACTCTTGGGCCAAGCTGCCACTCTTGGGCCCTTGAGCAAGGCCCTTAACCCTCTGTGCTCCAGGGGCACTGTATCATGGCTGACCCTGTGCTCTGACCCCGAGTACCATCCAACCAAGCTATCGATATCGGGAAAATCCACCTCTTTATAAAAGTCTACCTCTATATATTAGGACATAATTTATACACTAATGATTATAGCAAATGGTTATAATGTTATAATTGTGTTCCTACAATATATCACTGAATCATGTGTTTTGTTTGTTCTTTAAAAAATATTGAGAGAAGAGGTACAGCAATGCCACCAGTCACATATACTGTAATATACACCTGAGGTCAGCTGAGCTTGGAACATGTAGATTGTCCTAACATTTATTTACATAGTGATATTTAAAAACACCTACTTTAATCAAAAGGTGCAGGCTATTTGTTGGTACCTTTAATAGTGAAAGCTAGTTTTCTCTTTCCTAATGTGCCATGATTATGAATAATATAATTAATTGACAAAAAATTGACAACCAAAATAATTTAGGTTGAAACATATTTGTTTTGAGTTAAGCCTTCTGAGAACAGGCCTTTCTTAGGTGAAGTAGCAGATCTGGAGAGATCGTGGTTATAAAGTGTTTGGGTGAACTGGAATGTTTGGATGCTGTAACCTGTGCTGTAACACACATTTCTCACCTCAGTATCTCCAGTTTACAATGTGGACTCTTCAGTCCATCAGAAAGTAACTTTGCTCCCTTATCAATTCTGTAATTATCACTCAGGTCCAGTGCTCTCAAAGCAGAGTTTTCTGCATCGAGAGCTGAAGCCACGGTCTCCAAGCACTCTTCAGTGAGCTCACAACCAGCAAGCCTGACAAAACACCACACAAACTTTCAAGGTGCTTTTTACAATATGAATAGAATTATAAAGGGCTCAATGAACAGTGAGTGATGATACCATTAGTAGAAACCACCATATCAAGTATAAAAACCAGGGAGTAAAAGAGAAATAATAAAGAAATTTCTCTCACCAAGCTTTTCTGAAGCACCTCACAGCTGGGATGAGTCTCCTGTTGGCTGAATTGGATGGGTTGAATTGTTTGGGGTGGAGTTCCTCAAAAACATCCCCAGACATCAACATCAAGTAGGCCAGAGTGGAGCAGTTTGAGGAGGATAATTCTCTGTCTGGTAAATTGTCTGTACACAGATATTTCTTGATTTGCTTGTACAGGGATTCGTCTTTCAGTTCCATCAGACAGAAGAAGTGATTGATGGATGTCTCAGGGGGCAAATCAGGAGACTTGTTCTGCATTAGCCTGATGTACTGGATCACTTTGTTAATGCTCTTCTGGTTGAACTGTGTATCTGTAAGAATTCCTTGCAGGAGTTTCTGATTGCTCTCAAGTGAAATTCCCAACAAGAATCGAAGAAAGAGATCTAAATGCCCATTCTCAGTCTCCTTGGCTTTATCAACTGCCTTCTTCAGAAGAACATCCAGCTGGGTGTCTTTAGGAGGGTCTTTACTGAAGAAAAACTTGAACTCATCCATGTTTTTGTTCAGGTAGGAATTGAAAACATGGAGTGCAGCAAGAAACTCCTGAATGCTCAAATGAATGAAGCAGTAAATCTTCCTCTCATGAAGCACCGATTCAATCTTGAAGATCTCAGCACACATCCCTGAGCACTCTGAATCAACACTGACCTCAATACCACACTCTATCAGGTCTTCTTCATAGAACATGATGTTCCCATTTATCAGCTGTTTAAACGCCAGCTTGGCCAGTTTCAGGATCATTCCTTTGTTCATCTCCAGCAGTTTCTTCACATCTCGCTCCACCTTGTCATCATACTTCTGGTTTTTGGTGTTCATCTGTATAAGCAGGAAGTGGATGTACATTTCAGTCAGTGTAGCAGGAATTTCTTCACCATTCTTTTGAACCAGCATTGCTTGAAGCACCGTAGCAGTGATCCAGCAGAAGATGGGGATGTGACACATGATGTAGAGGCTCCGAGATTTCTTAATCTGTGAGATGATCTGATTGGCTTCATTCTCATTAGTTATTCTCTTTTTAAAATACGCCTCCTTTTGCTTATCGGTGAATCCTCGCACTTCTGTAAACAAGCTCACATGCTCTGAAGGGATCTGATTGGCTGCTGCTGGTCTTGAGGTGATCCAGATCAGAGCAGAAGGAAGCAGCTTTCCTTCAATCAGGTTTGTGATGAGAGCATTCACAGGAGCTTTTCTTGTCACCTTTCTCACCATACTGGTGCTGAACTCCAGCGAAAGACGACTTTCATCAAGTCCATCAAAGACAAAAACAAGCTGGAGGCCTTTGTATAAATCTGTATCACTGACTTTTTCAAGATCAGGGTAGAAATCCTGCAGTAATTCATGAAGACTGTATTCTTCATCTTTAATTAAATTAATCTCTCGGAAAGGAAGGAGGAAAATGCAGTCTATGTTCTTGTTAGCATTTCCTTCAGCCCAATCAAGTATAAACTTCTGCACAGACACAGTTTTTCCGATTCCTGCGATTCCTTTGGTGAGCACAACTCTATTATCTTCATTAAAAATCTCATTGCAGTTGATTTGTTTTTCCTGAGATTTTTGAACACTAAAAGCTTTGTCAATTTTCAGAATCTCGTGTTCTTTGTTGACATCTTTGAATTCTCCTTCGGTGACATACAGCTGCGTGTAGACCTTCTTCAGAAGTGTTTTATTTCTTGCGTCATTTTTGCCTTCAAAAATGCACTCGATTTTCTTCTTCATGTCGGCTTTGTGATTCACCAGAAATCTCTTAAGAACATCTTTAGACAAAAACGATATGGAGCAAAAGAAGAAAAGCAGCTTAGAACATTGAACGTATCTATGGCCATCAGATTTCTTTATTGCCCCAACTGTTTTGAGTTTACCCCTTTAATAGTTTGCATATTTCTACCCCGGTGTGCCCTTTCCTCACAAAGCATATGCTCTAGCCTCTGTCATTACAGAGATATTATGAATTTTTTTGTAAACACAAGTAATAACACTGTGGTGGGCAAAGCTCCAGGTCATCATGTGAACTGAAGACTTTGGCAATCTAGCTCAATTTATCGGCATGTTATTAAAGGCGTTTGGATGTTGCAACTTAAAGCTCAACCTAGACATTTTTGGGGGGAAGAACTTTTACAGTCTGAAGATCCTACTAAGCTTTCACTGCTGTTATGAGGAGAGGAAGGCTGGAGATGAAGAGAAAGTGATCTTAAGCAGAGCTCCAGTTAGAGGCCAACAGTGTATCCTCCCAACTCCTGTCACTACATAAGCTACACAACATGGCCTGCCAAGTACAATTCTTGCCAGAGTTCAATAGTGCAGCCTCCCAAGTACTGATCTCATCGTTTGTTTTTGGTTTCTTGTTTTTTATATGTATGATCGTGTTCTTTGGTCCCTTGTGAAGCTTCTGTTTAGTTACAGTGGGGCAAAAAAGTATTTAGTCAGCCACCAATTGTGCAGGTTCTCCCACTTAAAAAGATGAGAGAGGCCTGGAATTTTCATCATCGGTACACTTCAACTATGAGACACAAAATGAATTATGGTGGAAAATAAGTATTTGGTCAATAACAAAAGTTCATCTCAATACTTTGTTATATTCCGTTTTGTTGGCAATGACAGAGATCAAACGTTTTCTGTGAGTCTCCACAAGGTTTTTACACACTGTTGCTGGTAGTTTGGCCCATTCCTCCATGCAGATCTCCTCCAGAGCAGTGATGTTTTGGGGCTGTCGCTGGGCAACACGGATTTTCAACTCCCTCCAAAGATTTTCTATGGAGACTGGCTAGGCCATTCCAGGACCTTGAAATGCTTCTTACGAAGCCACTCCTTGGTTGCCCGGGCGATGTGTTTGGGATCATTGTCATGCTGAAAGACCCAGCCACGTTTGATCTTCAATGCCCTTGCTGATGGAAGGAGGTTTTCACTCAAAATCTCACGATACATGGCCCCATTCATTCTTTCCTTTACACGGATCAGTCGTCCTGGTCCCTTTGCAGAAAAACAGCCCCAAAGCATGATGTTTCCACCCCCATGCTTCACAGTAGGTCTGGTGTTCTTTGGATGCAACTCAGCATTCTTTCTCCTCCAAACACGACAAGTTGAGTTTTTACCAAAAAGTTATATTTTGGTTTCATCTGACCATAAGACATTCTCCCAATCCTCTTCTGGATCATCCAAATGCTCTCTAGCAAACTTCAGACGGGCCCGGACATGTACTGGCTTAAGCAGGGGGACACATCTGGCACTGCGGGATTTGAGTCCCTGGCGGCATAGTGTGTTACTGATGGTAGCCTTTGTTACTTTGGTCCCAGCTCTCTGCAGGTCATTCACCAGGTCCCCCCGTGTGGTTCTGGGAGTTTTGCTCACCGTTCTTGTGATCATTTTGACCCCACGGGGTGAGATCTTGCATGGAGCCCCAGATCGAGGGAGATTATCAGTGGTCTTGTATGTCTTCCATTTTCTACTAATTGCTCCCACAGTTGATTTCTTCACACCAAGCTGCTTACCTACTGCAGATTCAGTCTTCCAGCCTGGTGCAGGTCTACAGTTTTGTTTCTGGTGTCCTTTGACAGCTCTTTGGTCTTGGCCATAGTGGAGTTTGGAGTCTGACTGTTTGAGGTTGTGAACAGGTGTCTTTTATACTGATAACCAGTTCAAACAGGTGCCATTAATACTGATAACAAGTGGAGGACAGAGGAGCCTCTTAAAGAAGAAGTTACAGCTCTGTGAGAATTCTTGCTTTTTTTTGTAGGTGATCAAATACTTATTTTCCACCATAATTTGCAAATAAATTCTTTAAAAATCAGACAATGTGATTTTCTGGATTTTTTTCTCATTTTGTCTCTCATAGTTGAAGTGTGCCTATGATGAAAATTACAGGCGTCTCTCATCTATTTAAGTGGGAGAACTTGCACAATTGGTGGCTGACTAAATACTTTTTTGCCCCACTGTAACTAAACAGAAGCTTCACAAGGGACCAAAGAACACGATCATACATATAAAAAACAAGAAACCAAAAACAAACGATGAGATCAGTACTTGGGAGGCTGCACTATTGAACTCTGGCAAGAATTGTACTTGGCAGGCCATGTTGTGTAGCTTACTTTTTTGCCCCACTGTATTTGTTATTAGATGTATTTAGTTATATATGTTTATTGTGTTCCTTCCTGAATTCTCACCTTCATCTGTCTTGACTATAAGATTAGACTATATCATCATGATACAATAGTATTTACTGGAGTTTTAAATAGAATTCTTGCTTTTGGTCTGTCGCTTCTAAACAAGTTAAAAACATTAAACGATAGTTGACCCTCAGCCGTGAAATGTGCATGAGTAAGAGAGTAAAGTTACTTATTTACCCAAATTTTCCTTTTCAGTTGCTGTTCGGTCAGCTTCTACAGAACACCAGTCACACACACACACAGAAACAAAAAGATTAACTGATGAAAGAATATTCTTTAGCACTGCTTTATACATTAAACAACTACTGTAGAAATATCACAGTAAGGAATCGTGTACCAGTGTGTGAGAGGATTCAACACACAATATTTAACACAATACTAAGATTATAGCGCTTTAAATGACAGTATGTTACTAGGAACTTCTATTTCTAAAGTTTTGGACCAATTTTAAGAACTTTTGTCATTTTAATAGAAATTTATGTTTCTAGATTTTCACTAGATAGATAGACAGATAGATAGATAGATAGATAGATAGATAGATAGATAGATAGATAGATAGATAGATAGATAGATAGATAGATAGCAAATCTCATAACCCATATTTTATTTACAGAAGAACATAGAAAACACAAAATATTGTAAATATAATAATATGGCAGCAACACGTCTCAAAAATGTTGGGACAGAGGCAACAAAAGTCAGTGATACTAACAAGGAAGAGCTGGAAGAACATTCAGTAACTGGTGAGGTTAATTACAGCAGGGGAGTAAGATGATTGGGTATAAATAATGTATCTTAGAGTCACTCAGAAGTAAAGATGGGCGGAGCTTCAGAAATCTGAAACGCTTCTACAAATTGTGGCACATTTTAAAATGAATCTTCCTTAACATAAAAATTTCAAAGACTTCAACTATATTACCATCTACAATACATAAGTTCATCAAAAGATTCCAACAATCTGAGGAGATCTCTGTGAGCAAGGGGCAAGAAACGAAACGCCCCGTCAAAACTTTTTTGAAACGTGTCGCAGCCATCAATTTCCAAAATGAGCCTATACCTTCTTTAAAATGTGGGTTTATGAGATTTGATATGATTACATTTTGTTTTTTAAATATAGTTTAAATTTTTTGAAGTCAGGGTTTGTATTCTTTTATTTTGCTTACTCTTTAACACAAGTGCGATCACTTCTACACTTCTACAGTTCAATATCACGTCTTTAGTATCTACAGTTATGGTCTTATCAAAAGTGAAAGTAAAAGAAGAACTGGTTTATTTTTTGTTAAATGGTTAACCACTGACATCAAGTCACAAAACAATTAGACAATAACCATGAGAGGAGAACCATAGACATTTTATAAATATATAAAAAATGACATATAAATGTATACAGTAATCCCCCATTTCTCGCGGTGGTTACTTTCCAAAACCGCCTGCGATAAACAACAACAACAACAAAACGCCACCCCAAAAATGCTATTTTATGTATTGACATTTTACTTCGTTTTATAATTAATAATTATATTTTTTATTTATAAATGTCATTATTCAACATAAAACTCCATAAAAACTATGATCTATAAGAGACGCGGAAAATCAGCCAAACTAATTAGTTATGTGGCAAATGCACTTCCGCGATAAACCGGGGTGCAAGATTCAAACCGCAGTAAAGCGGGGGATTACTGTATATATATACACACACACACACACACACACACACACACACACTTCATTTCCAAAAGTATTGGCTCCCCTGATTTTTTCTGCTATATGTGGTTACTGTTACCTCAAAACTGGAGGCACTCAATTGCACAGGACGTCTTTAGATGGCGCTATAATAAAATTTTGCATTCACTTGAACTTGGAAACCCAAACCTGTTCCAGCATGTTGATGCCCCTGTGCACAAAGTGAGCTCCTTGAAGGTCTGGTTTACATGCTTTGGAGAGGAAGATCTTGCTGCTATAGAGCTCTGATCTCATCCCTACTGAACCCCTTTGGGATGAATGTGAACGCTGACTGCACCCCAGGTCTCCTCACCTACATCAGTACCTGCCCTTCATAACACCCTTGTGGCTGATGAACATAAATATCCATAAACACAATCCAAAATCTAGTGGAACATCTTCCCAGAAGAGTGGAGGGAATTAGAAGAGCAGATTGGGACTAAATGTGGAATGTGATGCACAAAAATCACATACCGTACTTATGACCAGGTGACCCAATACTTTTGGAAATATAGTGTGTGTGTGTGTATATATAATATATTAATAAATAGTAATTGTATAAATAATTACATACGAGCATAAGCAGTCCAGGCTGTGCTGCTGAATGTAGCACCATCAGTGATCGTGGTGTTAACAAGCACAGGAGCATAAACATTAACATGCTCCTTAGCAGTCACACAAACAGAGAGTCCAGGAGGAGGCAGGGTTGGAGCTGTGTGGAAAATCATAATCATAATCATAATCATAATAATAAATGTGATAAAGATACAGAAAGTCCTCTGTAGGTCAGCGGTGCAGTAACTGCATGGCCACAAATACAGCATTAAAAACAGGAATAAGATCAAATCTTCTTGTTACCAGTGTTCTGCTGAGTGTTCATGGCTCAAGTCAGTTCTCTCTTTTCCCAAATCCACACCACGATTTATCTTCACTCACTGAGGAAATCCAAGGTGAAAAAAATAAACACGTGGACATACATAAGTGCACAAATGTGTGTATATGCGTATATTTCGGATACACAGATACAAGCAAGGGGAACACATGATATTAACAGAATACGTCCACCACCATGCTTCATAGTCAGGGTAGTGTTCTTAACCTGGTGCTCATTGTTGGATTTTTTTTTTACTTCGTTCAAAATACCACAGAGCTGCCTCACATGCTCAGAGAGCACGCTTACAGATGTTGTCTAACACACTAAATGCCACCTACTTAAAAGATTCTGAAATTCATGTATTTTCTACTAATCATTTTTTATTCTCATTCAAATCGATTCGAATCAAAAACGAGGTGCAACAACTGGGAAAAAAAATGCAAACTTTTACAGGTTGGGTGTGTACACAAGTACAACACACACACACACTTATATATATATATATATATATATATATATATATATATATATATATAT
>JAAIIK010000125.1:353723-371336 GCA_014706435.1 Silurus glanis
TATATATATATATATATATATATATATATATATATATATATATATATATATATATATATTATTTTTTTTACTTGTTTGTACACATCTGTACACACATCTGTACAACTTGTTTACAAGCAGCTGCAACTAAAAACCTTCTAAACGCTAATAATAATCCAGGATCTTTCAAATAAAACATCTGTCTGTTCTGTAAAAACCGACCGATTGCAACTTTTTTTGAAACTTTTTCTTTCTTTCTTTCCGTTTGTTTGTTTTTTTTACTCACCGTTTGGAAACATCCGGATCACTTGCATGCAATAATAAGATCATTTTTACAAAACCAAAACCAATAAAAACCCAGTCCTTCATGCTGTATCTGTTTCAGAGTGCAGTCCTGGAGCAGCTGTGCATTAATCACTTTAATGTTTCAAATAGAAAAAAATCTCACTTCCTCTAAAACAGCCGACATGACCTAACGCAAGAAGAAGGTATGAAGTATGGAAAGCCAACAGGGTCAACACACAGCCACTTCCCCAGCAGCGTAACTTCAACGATGAGCGTCAAACCATGATGACGCAACATCTCAGGGAAAATGTGGGAGCGAATCAGGTGGACAGACCTGCAAGAAGAGAAAATGATTGAGTTATAGGGGAAATGAGTGTTTGTATATTTTTTTATTTTTAGAACGTTTTCTCCTGAACTCCTGAATTTTTTTGACCATTGTTTGAGTTGTCGCCAGATCCAGTGGTTTTCATTACAAAAAAATAAAATAAAAGCTAGCTAAGTGTTAAAATGTTGGATTTCTAATATAATAGTTTATATACGAGCACCTCCAGACTCTTAATGTTGGGACTTCGAGCAAATCCCTTAACCCTTAGCTGCTCAGTTTTATAAATAAGATAAAGGAATCTGCCAAATGCCACTCTTTTTTTTTTTTTTTAAAGGAGGAATTTCACTTCATTTATTACATGTTATTTACAGATCATTTACATATTCATTGGCATTCAAAATAGCAACATTTGACTGGATGCAGAACATGACCATTTTAATTGGCTACAGCAACAGCAAATAAAATATTCCTTTTTATTTATTTATTTATCGATTTTCTTTTTTTAGCCAGACATTAATTTATTGACACATTTTTTGTTTTGCTTTTTTTTTATGTAGCACAATTTTTTTATGTGACTTATTTTGATTTTAATTGTGTATACACTCACAGTACAGTTTATTAGGAACACATATACACACATTTATTCTTCCAGTCATGTGGCGGCAGCACAATTCATAAGATAGAGGTCAACTGGGAAAAGTGCGACCTCAGTGAACGCCAGTGGTGGGCTGTGGGTTGTTGCTAGACGGGTTCATGTGAGTATTTCAGAAACTGGGATTTTCCTACACAACAGTCTCTAAAGTTTATATAGAATTAATTAATGAAAGAAACTGGTTCAAGCTGACAGAAAGTGGGTCAAATAATGACTCTTTAAAACCACTGTGAGCAGAAATGCATCTCGCTGGAGCTTATGGTGAATAAGCTACAACAGCAGATCATATCTTCTTATCACATCCTTTCATGCTACAATCCAAGGCTACAGTCTGTACAGGAAAAATTGTTTGAGCAAGTTGATATTGATGGAGTAAATCCACAGATCACACAATTTAATAAAAGATCAGATCAATTCTTTAGTTGAGCCTCTTTTATTCCAAATGGCACAAAGTCACAGAGCCGTTTTCTACGCTGAATCCCGGATGCACTGGCTTTGTAAACTTTGTACAGAATGTGTGTATGTGTGTAAGTGTGTGTGTATCCGGTGAGACGCTGTAAAAAGTCAGTGTTCCAGCAGCCCAGTCCAGATATACACCTATCCTGTTGGACTTGGGCATGCCGATGATTATGCTACTTGAACCATGCTTTACATTGTAGTAATTTTTGGATACTCTACAAAGGGCCCAGGAGACCTTGTTTGGCCCAATGCGAGCGTTGAACACTGGCAGGTCTTCCATGTTCCTCTCAATATCAGGATAAGTGATGCCAATTATGGGTGATGACCCTTCCAACCAGACTTCCCAGTAACAGCGATGGCTCAGACTCTCATTACACAGAACTTGGCAATACAGCTGAAATCTGTCCGGGTGATCTGGGTACTGCTGCTCTTGGACTGTATACGAGACCTTCTTGTTTGCTTCAGACAGGCAGAGCTTTTTGTTGGCCGTGTTTGGGTTGAACGTGAGCTCATGGGCATCTGCAATAACAGAAAAAATGCTTATAAGAGGAGGATAACTTACAGCCCAGTGCTCAATCTATTATGTTCCTACTTCTAAAGCTCATTCAAAGGTACTTGTTCACTTCGCACCAACAGATTCCAACATAATCAATGGCATGCTAAAGTTTGTAAAGAGAGATGTTAAACATTTGTAAAAAGAAGTCCCCAGAGAAAGAAAATATAAAGAAAAAGAGAAAGGAACTTACACTTTTTAATCCCAGCTTTAATAAATTGTCCACTTTTTGGTTCCATCCTACAGTAAGAAAGCAGGAGTTTAGAGTTACCTCATGATCTAAGAAGCATTTACAACAATTTGTAACAGATCCACAGTATAGCAATTATATTATATATTATATATTATTTTAACATGTCAACAAAACAGCAGCTCTAAAGAGATGTAGTGCACACACAAACCATCTAAAATCTTACTTGAGTTTCTCCAGTTTGCAGTTTGGATTATTCCGTAGGTCAGAGAGCAGCTGGTCTCCTCCATCTTCTGGATTATTGTAGCTCAGATCAAGATCTTTTAGGACTGATAAGGAGTTTAAACTCAGAGCCGATGCCAGAAAAGAAAAACCTTCTTTTGTCACTAAACAACCAGACAATCTAAAAAAAAGAAAAAATTGACAGCAACCTTCTGACTAGCACGGATTAGATTTAGATTATCGTTTGAAAACTAACCCCAGTGTCTGCAGTTTGCACTGTTTATTGCTGAGTCCTTCAGAAATGTGCTTCACTCCTGAATCCCACAGATCATTGTTACTCAGGTCCAACTCTCTTAAGGTGTAGAGAATGGAGGAGAGGAATGAGCAGCTCTTCTCTGTGAGGTTACACCAGCTCAGCCTGGATTTAAAACACAACCAAAAATAAAGAGTTCATTATTTTACAGTAATGTAAAAGCTCTGGATGTTGCTGAATTCAAGCAGGTCACAAAAGATCAACTTAAACATTTGCCAGTGGCGGGCGGTCGAGGTCAGCAAATCCTTCTCTGCTGGCCTAAACACTGTCAGAAGCACTGACCTACATTTACAACTTAACTTCTTAACTTGTTCTATGAAATTGTATTAATTTATTCCCAACAGTTTATTCTCTTCATGTCGTAGCGTTTCTCTCGGCTGCACTGCTTCCAGTACGTGTATGTGGATGTCAGATTTTTTGTCCCATCAGATTTCAGCCTCTATGTGCTGCCATGTCAATGTAATCTGCCCAGAGCCTTCAGAGTCAGTACTGCTGGACTTTTTACAATAGAGAATATTACCAACGGGTCTGTTTCTTTAACCAATCAGACTTCATATTCGCTTCACAGGGCAGCTCGCTCACTATCCCGGGAAAGGGTTTGTTCACCACTTCCAGACCAGTGAATACGAGCGGTACCACTGGATTACAGCCTCTGGGGGGCGCTGAACATTATGAGTCTGCATCTCTGGTGAGTAGGTTGTATTTTATTAACATTTTGATGTTTTTGTCATGTTATTAGAGAAATATTGATTCTGAACTGCTCCAGATGGTGTAGGTGCACAGTTGTGGTTGTAGTGTAGAGGTTTGGAGTCTTAACTGGGTTTGTTGCTTTAGTAAAATGGTTTTCACCTCCATATGTGAAATGTCTCTCTATCTGTAATGCCACGTGTTGTTATATTGCGTTTTTGTACAGTATTGATGGTTTCTATAATTGCAACGTGATAGTGGTGGTACATCTAATAATCAAACAAATTTTGCAGTTATTTATCAACACTTGCCTCAGAACTTGTAGTTTATCAAAGACATTTTCCTGTTTAGCAAAAAGCAGCTCTACTGATGTGTCCCGGAGGTCGTTGTTGCTCAGGTCCAGTTCAGTCAGAGAAGATGAAATTGAGAGGAGGGCTGAAGTGAGTTCAGCACAGCTGCTTTGGGAGAAATGGCATCTTGCCAACCTTAAGACAGTGAATAAAGTTAGCATAAACGTATAGTCAAATTCATAAGGGTGGGTCATTATCATTAACAATTTTATAAATATTGATAGTAATTCAATATTTTTTTTTCTCAATTATATAAACTCATTGAGATAAGAGAAAAAGTGTTTAAGAGCATGGAGCCATGTGAGAGAAACACTAAGCCAGCAAAAGTAAATATAAAACTACTAGTTTTAGAAAACTATTAACTGTCTATAACCTGTCTCATCTTCTCTAGGTTTCAGCACTAGTGTCCAAACCCAGTTCTGGGGAAAATTTGCTGTAATGGTGTCCTTCAACTATGACACACCTCATGCATGACAAGATGGGTCACTATATACCCTGTAAACATTCCCTAATGTATTGGAGCATGATGTAGAAAAGTGGGGTTGGACAAACTCATAGCAGGCAGTCCACCTGCTACAGCTACTGTAAGGGGTAGCCCAGGCCATGGCTCAACAACGTCTCTTCATAAACCTGCCAAAGTGCCTTAACTGGAAACTGGAATGTGGTCTATTCTGTAACTGGTCAGCTGTGCCCCTTAACAGCTTTTCCTAACTGGCTGTCAAGATTTGGGGTATTTTCCAGGTAATGTCCCCGACATGTTCTTGGTTTCCTGATTGCTGACTGCGCAGCATGTACTTCCAGGTTCGAGCTGTGCAGATGCTGACAGTACAAACCGCCAAATGGTAACCCCAGCAGAGACACGGAACTCAACCACCAGCAAAGAATGCAGTACTTCGGAGTACTAAATGCCCAATCAGTAGCCACAGATCATTGATGACATACTGAGGTGGCTGTCCATCCAGCACTTCCTTCTGCTGTGTGGGCGCTAGCAGTCTTATTGAGATTCACCATCTATTAGTGTTCACCCAAAACCTTCAAGATAACTGTGAGGGCGTGGATGCTAGCAGTGTAATAAAGTAGAGGGAAAAATTGTAAACCTCATGGTGCTGGATCGGGAGCGATGGAAGAATCTCCAGTGCAGGGCAAAGGACCATCTGATGGCATCTGGGCACTGGTAAGCCCTCTCCTTATATTGCCCTTTACCTTCTCCCTGATCTACCTAGTCTCACCTACCACCACTGCTCTCTCCACCCTTGTGTATGTCTGAAGCATTGCAGGTAACCTGGGTATTTTTAGGACCAATGCCATGTGATGGAGATGGACATGTTGGTCTGGAACCCCAATGTGCCACAAGGTGCCCCCACTTGAGCAATACACGGGTGTCCAAGGGTTTAAATACTTGAAATCTGTGGAGCTGTAATCAGACCTTATTTTTACTAAAACTTCTTCTGTAGTGCTTGTCATGTGATACTCGCCCTGAATGTAGTTACGGTGTAACAATGTTGTATTCCAGATTTAATTCCTCACCTTAGAATCTCCAGTTTACAATGTGGACTCTTCAGTCCATCAGAAAGTAACTTTGCTCCCTTCTCAATTCTGTAATTATCACTCAGGTCCAGTGCTCTCAGAGCAGAGTTTTCCGCCTCGAGAGCTGAAGCCACGGTCTCCCAGCACTCTTCAGTGAGCTCACAACCAGCAAGCCTGACAAAACACCACACAGACTTTCAATTGCCATTTGAAAGCATTCATGTAACTGTAAGAGGATCAATGAATATTGAGTGATGGTACATTCTAGACCACCGTGACAATTTGAAAAACCAGGGAGTAAAAGAGAAATGATAGAGAAATTTCTCTCACCAAGCTTTTCTGAAGCACCTCACAGCTGGGATGAGTCTCTTGTAGGCTGAATTGGATGGGTTGAATTGTTTGGGTTGGAGTTCCTCAAAAACATCCCCAGACATCAACATCAAGTAGGCCAGAGTGGAGCAGTTTGAGGAGGATAATTCTCTGTCTGGTAAATTGTCTGTACACAGATATTTCTTGATTTGCTTGAACAGGGATTCGTCTTTCAGTTCCATCAGACAGAAGAAGTGATTGATGGATGTCTCAGGGGGCAAATCAGGAGACTTGTTCTGCATTAGCCTGATGTACTGGATCACTTTGTTAATGCTCTTCTTGTTGAACTGTGTATCTGTAAGAATTCCTTGCAGGAGTTTCTGATTGCTCTCAAGTGAAATTCCCAACAAGAATCGAAGAAAGAGATCTAAATGACCATTCTCAGTCTCCTTGGCTTTATCAACTGCCTTCTTCAGAAGAACATCCAGCTGGGTGTCTTTAGGAGGGTCTTCACTGAAGAAAAACTTGAACTCATCCATGTTTTTGTTCAGGTAGGAATTGAAAACATGGAGTGCAGCAAGAAACTCCTGAATGCTCAAATGAATGAAGCAGTAAATCTTCCTCTCATAAAGCACCGATTCAATCTTGAAGATCTCAGCACACATCCCCGAGCACTCTGAATCAACACTGACCTCAATACCACACTCTATCAGGTCTTCTTCATAGAACATGATGTTCCCATTTATCAGCTGTTTAAACGCCAGCTTGGCCAGTTTCAGGATCATTCCTTTGTTCATCTCCAGCAGTTTCTTCACATCTCGCTCCACCTTGTCATCATACTTCTGGTTTTTGGTGTTCATCTGTATAAGCAGGAAGTGGATGTACATTTCAGTCAGTGTAGCAGGAATTTCTTCACCATTCTTTTGAACCAGCATTGCTTGAAGCACCGTAGCAGTGATCCAGCAGAAGATGGGGATGTGACACATGATGTAGAGGCTCCGAGATTTCTTAATCTGTGAGATGATCTGATTGGCTTCATTCTCATTAGTTATTCTCTTTTTAAAATACGCCTCCTTTTGCTTATCGGTGAATCCTCGCACTTCTGTAAACAAGCTCACATGCTCTGAAGGGATCTGATTGGCTGCTGCTGGTCTTGAGGTGATCCAGATCAGAGCAGAAGGAAGCAGCTTTCCTTCAATCAGGTTTGTGATGAGAGCATTCACAGGAGCTTTTCTTGTCACCTTTCTCACCATACTGGTGTTGAACTCCAGCGAAAGACGACTTTCATCAAGTCCATCAAAGACAAAAACAAGCTGGAGGCCTTTGTATAAATCTGTATCACTGACTTTTTCAAGATCAGGGTAGAAATCCTGCAGTAATTCATGAAGACTGTATTCTTCATCTTTAATTAAATTAATCTCTCGGAAAGGAAGGAGGAAAATGCAGTCTATGTTCTTGTTAGCATTTCCTTCAGCCCAATCAAGTATAAACTTCTGCACAGACACAGTTTTTCCGATTCCTGCGATTCCTTTGGTGAGCACAACTCTATTATCTTCATTAAAAATCTCATTGCAGTTGATTTGTTTTTCCTGAGATTTTTGAACACTAAAAGCTTTGTCAATTTTCAGAATCTCGTGTTCTTTGTTGACATCTTTGAATTCTCCTTCGGTGACATACAGCTGCGTGTAGACCTTCTTCAGAAGTGTTTTATTTCTTGCGTCATTTTTGCCTTCAAAAATGCACTCGATTTTCTTCTTCATGTCGGCTTTGTGATTCACCAGAAATCTCTTAAGAACATCTTTAGACAAAAACGATATGGAGCAAAAGAAGAAAAGCAGCTTAGAACATTGAACGTATCTATGGCCATCAGATTTCTTTATTGCCCCAACTGTTTTGAGTTTACCCCTTTAATAGTTTGCATATTTCTACCCCGGTGTGCCCTTTCCTCACAAAGCATATGCTCTAGCCTCTGTCATTACAGAGATATTATGAATTTTTTTGTAAACACAAGTAATAACACTGTGGTGGGCAAAGCTCCAGGTCATCATGTGAACTGAAGACTTTGGCAATCTAGCTCAATTTATCGGCATGTTATTAAAGGCGTTTGGATGTTGCAACTTAAAGCTCAACCTAGACATTTTTGGGGGGAAGAACTTTTACAGTCTGAAGATCCTACTAAGCTTTCACTGCTGTTATGAGGAGAGGAAGGCTGGAGATGAAGAGAAAGTGATCTTAAGCAGAGCTCCAGTTAGAGGCCAACAGTGTATCCTCCCAACTCCTGTCACTACATAAGCTACACAACATGGCCTGCCAAGTACAATTCTTGCCAGAGTTCAATAGTGCAGCCTCCCAAGTACTGATCTCATCGTTTGTTTTTGGTTTCTTGTTTTTTATATGTATGATCGTGTTCTTTGGTCCCTTGTGAAGCTTCTGTTTAGTTACAGTGGGGCAAAAAAGTATTTAGTCAGCCACCAATTGTGCAGGTTCTCCCACTTAAAAAGATGAGAGAGGCCTGGAATTTTCATCATCGGTACACTTCAACTATGAGACACAAAATGAATTATGGTGGAAAATAAGTATTTGGTCAATAACAAATCTCAATACTTTGTTATATTCCGTTTTGTTGGCAATGACAGAGATCAAACGTTTTCTGTGAGTCTCCACAAGGTTTTTACACACTGTTGCTGGTAGTTTGGCCCATTCCTCCATGCAGATCTCCTCCAGAGCAGTGATGTTTTGGGGCTGTCGCTGGGCAACACGGATTTCAACTCCCTCCAAAGATTTTCTATGGGGTTGAGATCTGGAGACTGGCTAGGCCACTCCAGGACCTTGAAATGCTTCTTACGAAGCCACTCCTTGGTTGCCTGGGCGATGTGTTTGGGATCATTGTCATGCTGAAAGCCCCAGCCACGTTTGATCTTCAATGCCCTTGCTGAAGGAGGAAGGAGGTTTTCACTCAAAATCTCACGATACATGGCCCCATTCATTCTTTCCTTTACACGGATCAGTCGTCCTGGTCCCTTTGCAGAAAAACAGCCCCAAAGCATGATGTTTCCACCCCCATGCTTCACAGTAGGTCTGGTGTTCTTTGGATGCAACTCAACATTCTTTCTCCTCCAAACACGTTGAGTTTTTACCAAAAAGTTCTATTTTGGTTTCATCTGACCATATGACATTCTCCCAATCCTCTTCTGGATCATCCAAATGCTCTCTAGCAAACTTCAGACGGACCCGGACATGTACTGGCTTAAGCAGGGGGACACGTCTGGCACTGCGGGATTTGAGTCCCTGGCGGCGTAGTGTGTTACTGATGTTAGCCTTTGTTACTTTGGTCCCAGCTCTCTGCAGGTCATTCACCAGGTCCCCCGTGTGGTTCTGGGATTTTTGCTCATCATTTTTGTGATCATTTTGACCCCATGGGGTGAGATCTTGCGTGGAGCCCCAGATCGAGGGAGATTATCAGTGGTCTTGTATGTCTTCCATTTTCTACTAATTGCTCCCACAGTTGATTTCTTCACACCAAGCTGCTTACCTACTGCAGATTCAGTCTTCCAGCCTGGTGCAGGTCTACAGTTTTGTTCAGACAATGTGATTTTTTTAGATTTATTATTTTTTTCTCATTTTGTCTCTCATAGTTGAAGTGTACCTATGATGAAAATTCCAGGCCTCTCTCATCTTTTTAATTGTGAGAACTTGCACAATTGGTGGCTGACTAAATACTTTTTTGTCCGTGTGTCTGTGTCTGTGTGTGTCTGTGTGTGTCTGTGTGTGTCTGTGTGTGTCTGTGTGTGTCTGTGTGTGTCTGTGTGTGTCTGTGTGTGTGTGTGTGTGTGTGTGTGTGTGTGTATATATGTATGTATATGTATGTACACCTTCTCAACTACATCAGTACCTGATTTTATTAACACCCATGTGGATGAATGAATCTCCACAAAATCTAGTGGAAAAACCTTCCTGGAAAAGTGGAGGTTATTATAACTAGAACCGTGTGAACATACAGTATAATGTGTGGTATAAAATACTCAGTGGATATAAAATGATGATCATTTCACAATGACCCCCTGCACCCCCATGTTTAAGTTGGATAATCATTTTTCCATGTTTTGATGTTTTTTAGTAGTAAATCAGCTTTACATTATAATGTTCTTGTTTAATATTAAAGATTTTCCATGTTTTCCAATAGGAATTTCAGGATTTCTTTCCTGGCTCTTTCCTGCCTAAAATGCCACCCGTGTCCACGCTGATGCGTCCCGGTGACGAAGACGCTGCTGGAGCGAGACACTTGCCACAGGGAGATGTGAACGGTTTGATCCTGGACATTAAAACCGAACCGGATCTGTTGGATATCGATTCGTTTGTATACGGCAGTGAGCGCGCCTCGAAAGACGGGTGGGGTTGTGACTCTGACCAGGAGAACGAGTACACCCTGGAGCAAAGCGATGATGCTGAGGATTACGAGGACGATCATGCTGAGGATGATGAGCTCGGTTCGTTAACCATCATTAAAACGGAGCCTAGCGATGAGTTTCAGTCGAACTGTAAAATAGAATCGATCGAAATATTGAGTGAAGAAGAAGAAGAGGAATGTGATGCATCACTGGAGGAAAACGAGGTGGTAAACTTTACAGGTGATGTTTGAGCTTTCTTTCATGAAGTTGAAATCAAACCATCCTGCTTCATACACCGCTTCATTTTCCTTTCCAAATGTTTAATTTGGTAGCTAAGAATCACAGACGAATGACGTTCGTTCTCGCAGTTCGCCCACCTGCCATGTGCACTCAATCCTCTATATGTCTGGTTGCTTCACAATTTCATCATATTGTTCACGCATGGCAGCAGAACAGCAGAATATTTTCTTTGCGTGAAGCTACCAGGCCTTCAGCCCCAACATCAGAGTCAGGATTATTGATGGGTCTTTCCCATGTCTAATTAAAGACTCCAACATATTATAGGTTCCGACATCCAGGTGAACTCTGAGCCACATTTCCATTTGTAATTGCATTTTTAAATAAATTAGCATTCTCGGTATCTTTTACATCATGCTGATTAGGGACGGCTTGATACCATAGTTTTGGCTTCGGTATAATACCAGAATCAATACCATACATTGGGGCAAAAAAGTATTAAGTTAGCCACCAATTGTGCAAGTTCTCCCACTTAAAAAGATGAGAGAGACCTGTAATTCCCATCATGGGTACACTTCAACTATGAGATTTTATATGTTTTTAAAGATTTTATTTGCAAATTATGGTGGAAAATAAGTATTTGGTCACCTACAAAAAAAAAGCAAGATTTCTGTCTCTCACAGAGCTGTAACTTCTCCTTTAAGAGGCTCCTCTGTCCTCCACTTGTTATCAGTATTAATGGCACCTGTTTGAACTGGTTATCAGTATAAAAGACTCCTGTCCACAACCTCAAACAGTCAGACTCCAAACTCCACTATGGCCAAGACCAAAGAGCTGTCAAAGGACACCAGTAACAAAACTGTAGACCTGCACCAGGCTGGGAGACTGAATCTGCAGTAGGTAAGCAGCTTGGTGTGAAGAAATCAACTGTGGGAGCAATTATTAGAAAATGGAAGACATACAAGACCACTGATAATCTCCCTCGATCTGGGGCTCCACACAAGATCTCACCACGGGGGACCTGGTGAATGACCTGCAGAGAGCTGGGACCAAAGTAACAAAGGCTACCATCAGTAACACACTACGCCACCAGGGACTCGAATCCTGCAGTGCCAGACGTGTCCCCCTGCTTAAGCCAGGACATGGCCGGGCCCGTCTAAAGTTTGCTAGAGAGCATTTGGATGATCCAGAAGAAGATTGGGAGAATGGCATATGGTCAGATGAAACCAAAATAGAACTTCTTGGTAAAAACTCATCTTGTCGTGTTTGGAGGAGAAAGAATGCTGAGTTGCAGCCAAAGAACACCAGACCTACTGTGAAGCATGGGGGTGGAAACATCATGCTTTGGGGCTGTTTTACTGCAAAGGGACCCGGACGACTGATCCGTGTAAAGGAAAGAATGAATGGGGCCATGTATCGTGAGATTATGAGTGAAAACCTCCTTTCATCTGCAAGGGCATTGAAGATCAAACGTGGCAGGGGCTTTCAGCATGACAATGATTCCAAACACACACCACCCGGGCAACGAAGGAGTGGCTTCATAAGAAACATTTCAAGGTCCTGGAGTGGCCTAGCCAGTCTCCATAGAAAATCTTTGGAGAAAGTTGAAAATCCGTGTTGCCCAGCGACAGTCCCAAAACATCACTGCTCTAGAGGAGATCTGCATGGAGGAATGGGCCAAACTACCAGCACCAGTGTGTAAAAACCTTGTGGAGACTCACAGAAAACGTTTGATCTCAGTCATTGCCAACAAACGGAATATAACAAAGTATTGAGATTAACTTTTGTTATTTACCAAATACGTATTTTCCACCATAATTTATAAAATAAATTCTTTAAAAATCAGACAATGTGATTTTCTGGATTATTTTTTTCTTATTATTTTGTCTCTCAGAGTTGAAGTGTACCGATGATAAAAAAAATTACAGGCCTCTCTTATCTTTTATGTGGAAGAACCTGCACAATTGGTGGCTGAATAAATACTTTTGCCCCACTGTAAATGACAAATAACCAGCTTCAAACTATAAAGATTTTATATTTAATAATAAAAACATAATCTTGTATCTTAACTACCTTTGTATCAGACTGTAACCAAAAATGTACCAGGAACATGGATTTATATTTTGACTTTGAAGAAGAAAATGCAACTGAAGTAACACAATGAATGCACGTGTGTATCTTTTCATTCTTTTAACGGTTTCCCCTTAATTTTGGAAGCACTGCCACCTACAGGTGAATTTCGGAACAGCAACGTATGAAATACCAAATTCAGCAAAGTGAATAAAGAACTTTTATTTGAATGAAACCCCTCACAGTCTCTTCTGGCTGTAACTCCTGGTGTCAGGTGGTGATACAAATTCTCGCTGATGTTGTGATGGTGAAGCAACAGTAGGAGCTTGATAGGATCAGGTGTTTCATTTAAGCTGAAAGGCAGGTCTCGTACTGCCTGAGCCTCCTGAGGGTGATAGCGAAGGGAGGGGCAATTGTGCTAATATCCTTCAGTCAAGGTGAGGGTTAACGTGTTCTTCCAAGGTGGACTATATATATCTGGGCATGGGATGGGGGTACATGTACTCACAGGTGGTGTATGGCTGGGCATATGGTGCATAAAGGATGAGTGATGGACCCATGAATAAAATAATGGAATGGTGATTAAGGGATGAAAGGAGACTTTTAAACTTCTGCCCTTCTTTTGCTGTAGGTGAGTGCTCCTACCTGCCCTCGGCTAAAGCCTTCCGAACCTGCCCCGATTGTGGAAAGGTTTTCACCAACTCGTCCTCCTACAACAGACACATGAGGATCCACAGCGGTGAAAGACCTTTCCAGTGCCCTCACTGCAACAAGGCCTTCACTCAGTTGTCGTCGTTTAAAAACCACCAGCGGATCCACACCGGGGAAAAGCCTTATCGCTGCTCCGAATGCACAAAAAACTTCAGCCGCTCGGACGCTCTGCAACGCCATCAGAAAACCCATACGGGGGAAAAGCCGTACCAGTGCGCCCACTGCCCCAAAACCTTCGCTCGCCTGCACGTGCTCCAGAACCACCAGTGGACCCACACGGGAATCAAACCGTACCAGTGCTCGCAGTGCGGCAAAACTTTCTCGCGTTTATGCAGCTTTAAAATCCATAAGAGACGGCACACCGGAGAGAGACCCTACCTGTGTGGGACCTGCGGAAAACAGTTTGTGGACGCCTCTAATCTTAAGAATCACCTGAGGACACACACCAAGGAGCGTCCGTACCGGTGCTCGCAGTGCGACAAGACCTTCATTCAGCTCGGCCACCTGACGAGCCACCGGCGCAAAAAACACAGCATAGAGACGGTAACCGTATCGGTGCTCTGAGTGGGTGTGGGAGGAGTTTCACTTCCTTAACCTGGTCACATGACTCTCTCGACTGCACTTACTGCACTACATGAGGCACAAGTTCATGACTGTTAGATTATACAATATGATTTTTGTATATGATTAATTTCTCTTTCTCTCTGTGTATGTATTTGCACAGTACTGTATTGATAAAATATATAGAAACAAAGGTTTGTGGACACCTGACCATAGCTTCTTTCTGAACATCCCATTCCACATTTAGTCCTCATTTGCTGTTATAAAAATGTTCCATTCTTCTGAGAAGATGTTCCACTAGATTTTGTGGAGTTCAGCTACAAGGGAGGAGGTCTGGGGTGCAGTCAGTGTTCATATTCATTCATGTTCAAGAGGGTTGGAGCTCCATAGCTGGAGAACTTCCACTCCAAACCATGTAAAGCAGATCTTCATGGAACTGGTTTTGCACACAGGGTCTGGATCATCACGCTGGAACAGGTTTGGGTCTCCTAATTCAAGTGAAAACTTCATGCTACGACATCCAATTGTTTGCATTCAACAATATCAGGTGTCCCAATACTTTTGGCAATACCGTGTAAAGCGGTCATTTCTTTTCTCCTCATTCATGAAATTTCTAAAGCAAGATCCAAAAACAATGTGACTTTTCGCTTCTTTGTGTATTTATTTATAATATACTAATTCATTTCAAATGATCTTTTTTTTTTTTTTTTTGTATTGTGCAGTAAAAGATAACGCAATAACCTTCTGTTGAAATGGTGTTGAAATTGTGTCTCACATTGAGGATTGTTTTTGTATTTTTGCTAAATCACTACACAGTTTCTTGTCCATGAGTGTGTAGATTTGAGTTCAAATAAACTAGAGTTCAGATGTACAGAGAAAAAGGCTTCCGTTTCATTCGCACGCAGTCATGATCACGTTCACGTGAGGAGCAGGTGCTACAGGACTGAGGTTTCATCTCGGAATTCAAGTCGCTGACTGAAGCCACAAATCCAGACTTCATCAGAAAAGCCGGTGTTCACGAGAGATTTGTAACAAATTGATGAAAGGTTTTTGTCCAGAAAGACCCGAATGAATGCTCAGTGCCGGACATGGGACAGTTTTATCACGTCTCTATACAGGTAACAGTGTTCGATGTTTTCAGCAAAGGGGTTTTTAATCCAGAAAAATGTGATGGCACCATTCATGATGCACAGGTAGGATCTAATGAGAAATAATTGTCTTCATTAAGCCAGCGGTGAAACCTGGCAGCTTCCACACCACAGGGATCGAATATTTATGCACGTAAGATATTTCAGGTTTTTTTTCTTTTTACAGAAAAATATTTCCCAACAAAAAAAACTCATCTTACAAGCACTGATTTGGAGTTCCTGCACACCGATGCTCCTCATCCAACCTGAGAGGTTCTGCAGAGAACAAGTGGAAGAACCTGCACAAAAATAGGTGGCAAACTTGAGGCTGAAACTGGTGCCAAAGGAGCTTCAACGAAGTACTTAGCAAAGGCTGTAAATACTTGCATGTGATTTATTAATTTAGTTTTGTTAAGATTTCCAACAAATGTCTTTTACGTTGTAATTGTTATTGATTGTAGGATTTTGAGGAAAATAATGAATCCATATGGAATATGGATTGGAGTATTTAACATGACGGGCTCTCGGGTCTCAAAACTCCAAAACGACTGCATATATATATATATATATATATAATCTGTAATTCTATTCAATACCGACAGGTGGCGACACATTAACTTCCCTCCTCACATCCATTAATCACTGACAAGAGCGGGAAAAAAAAGACATGAGGAAACCTCAGAGAATGTGTACTGAGTTTAATGTTTAAATTGTTATAATTAGGATTAAATGTGTTTTAGTGGTTATAATAATAAATTGTTTAGTGGGTATATGGGGAATGTATTGTTTTTTTGATGTTATAATGGGGATTATATTGGTTTTAGTGGTTGTAATGGAAACTGTAATGGTGTAAATTTTGAGGGTCTGGGATTTTTTTTATTTCTGCTGTGGTATGATTTCTGTGACACCAATAAGGAACAACTGAAGACCTTTAAGAACTTGTAGATCACATGTTGGTAACAACTGGACACAATTAGAGACCATTACACCATCCAGGTTATGAGCAGGTCCTTCTATGATCAAGTTGAGTTTATTTCTATTGCGCTTTTCACAACAGACATTGTCTCAAAGCAGCTTTACAGAAATTACGCGTGAAGGTGAATGATGTGTATTTATCCCTGATAAACAGCTATGGAGGCTGCGGGAAGGAAAAACTCCCTTAGATGTTATGAGGAAGAAACCTTGAGAGGAACCAGACTTAAATAGGGAACCCATCCTCATTTGGGTGACATCAAGAGTGTAATTATAATCTTTAAACACTACAGAACACTGGAGAGTGAGAACTAACATGAGTACTGGAGTGTGTGATTATGAGTGATGATCTTTCTACAGTCTTATACAGTCATTATGGTTATAAAACTAGGAGCTACTGAGCAACTCATAAAATAGCTCAATATCTGAGATCATCACAGATCCAACACCAGCTTCTCCATGCCAGAGCCTGAGGTCCAGTGTCCAAACTCCACGCTAAGTGGGATCCATTTGGCGCTGGTACGTCTCTAGACTCAGGATGTTTGTGGGCATCTACTTCTTCAAAGGTCAATAATCTTCACGAGGTGGGAAGTGGCTGGACAAGTTGATAATGTGCATGTAATTCGATGTTCTGGATCACAAGATTATGATGTGTTATGTGTTCTGTGTAGAACTCGCTAAAAACATGCGTCTTGGGATGAAGATTGGGGTTATATGGTGATATTTTCTTGACCTTGTGAGAACTCTGTCTGCTGCATTCTGAACTAACTGAAGCTTGTTTATTAATGATGCAGGACATCCACCTAGTAATGCATTACAGTAGTCTATTCTGGAGGTCATGAACGCATGGACGAGCTTCTCTGCATCAGATATAGACATGTTTCTTAGTTTAAAAATATTTCTAAGGTGGAAGAAGGCTGTTTTTGTAACTTGGTTGATGTGATTTTTAAAAGATAAGTTGTTCTAAAATAACTCCCAGGTCTTTTACTGTTGAACTAGTGGTTACAGAACATCCGTCTAAATGCAGGTTGAGATGCTGGAGCTTCTGTATACTGGTTTTTGGGCCGATGAGCAAAATCTCCGTCTTATCAGAATTTAGTAGTAGAAAGTTATGGGTCATCCAATCTCTTATTTCTTTAACACACTCAGTTAAACAAGCAAACTGAGTGTATCGCCTGGTTTGGATGAGATATATTGCTGGGTATCATCATCTTTGTTGTCTTTGTTCTGACGACGATTTAATGACAAACACAAACACTCCGTAATAAAAACCAACAGCTGATGGTTTTTGATGGTATTTGTAATGGAAACCAGTAAGATTTCTCTAATGGTTATTGTAGTGTTTTTCAGCAGGGTTCAGGATAAAGGTGATGTCTTCAAAACTGTAGATTTTTTGAAAACATTTTATTTCGGTCTTTCAGAACATCACACGTAAGAATATTTGGCTGGTTTATTGTTACCTGAGTTAAAAGTATAAAAGTGAAAAAGTATAAAAGATGTCATTGTATTGAACATCTGCTACGGTATTGATCTCCTGCCCTTCACAGCGTGAGGGTTCAAACGGTTCCACTTCCTGTGCTGTGGCTGAGGTAGGTTTAGTTTGAAAAAGATCTAATGCGAGTAAAAATTCATCTGAATCTAGTCAAGGCAGCAACAATATATAACTTATAAAAACCTTTCAATTCATCTCAAATAC
>JAAIIK010000125.1:382600-401021 GCA_014706435.1 Silurus glanis
TATATATATATATATATATATATATATATATATATATATATATATATTGTAAGGTGTGAACCACCCACTGGTCCAATGGCGGTCTCCAGAGGCGTGGTGAAGGATTCTCGCGGGTTCTAGTCTTTCCTTTCACATTAGATAATAAGATTTGGATTAATGTATTTCTTCATTTTGGTTATTGACCTCTGATCTGACTCCAATTAGATAAAACATAATTAATATTTGCATAGGTTGTTATTTTACTAATAGTATAATTTGGATGGATGTTTGTTTAGTTATTCTGATTAAGCTCTGGCATTACACTCGTTCATTCGGTTCTCATAGTCGCACATGATCCTAGTATGGGCCTTATAATTAATATACTGGTCAACGGTCATAAGCGAATCAGTATTGGTCGCTGCCAGAGGTGGTACTATAGGCTTAAGCGGCCGCTCTCTGCGTGCTCAACTTTAAACATACTTTATTTAGTCCCCTTAGAGGTGACACTTGAATATTACAATAATTATTTCTAACCACAGGTAATGAATAGAATAATAATGAAATAATCAGAGGCTGAGGCTGACCCTATTTAGAGTGATCAGAAATGTTACTCTAAACGGAAATACATATTGTTAGCCTCCACGCTTCTAAGTACACTTAAACTAACGCCAAGTGCTAGTCGTATCTCTCAAATCCTCAGCTGATGTATTATTTACTATCTAACTGGGATTAAGGGCGATTCTAGCCCGATTTCAATCCTTACGGTAACTACGGATGCAACGTTATTACTTGCAGTGTCAACATTTACCGAGCAACACATAATAAAATCAAACATAACAATTTATTAACCAGGTAAGAAAATCACAATTCAAAGCCAATTCATAGTTCAATTAAAATATAACACAAATACAAACCAATAGTATTTATGTTTAAACAGGAAATATAAAACCTTTCATACCTGGTAAAAGACGACACACAGTAGTTGTGCGGGAGATCTGTTTACAGATTCCCTGAAATGTTGGTCAGTTCTCCTTGAATACCCAGATAGAATAAACATTATGTAAACATTATTTATCAATGGGAGTTTGCATTGATTGGTTCTTACAGACCTGTGGGAGGCACCTCGCCTGTATACATTTGTAGTGGGGCACACGCCCCTTGCATAGAGGTATGTTTTCTTAACTTGTATTAAACCTTTTTTTTTATTATTTGTTTTATTGCTGTGGGAATGGGACCTGTGTACCAGTCACGATAAAACCTTTGTAATGAAATGAACATTTTCCGTCGTTATTTACATGTGATATGACCTTTCTTACACATAATCATCTGGTGTGCTGTAGAATGTCCTGTGTTGAGGATGTAACAGGGAAAGGAGGGGTAAAGGGGTCAGACATTTGTCTGCAGGTCTACCATTTGTATGGAGATGTGGTGTTTGAAGACCAAGGGTAGCTCTCCGGGGAGCCTACTGAATTCCAGATAAAGTTCTGGTTCTCGAGAGGGGTGTTGTGGGGTCTTGGTCCCCTGTCGTGATTCCTGGAGGAAACTTGTTGTGTCGTAAAGAGTTCTCTTTTGATTTTCTTGTTGCCTCAGGCACCTACAGGGCACACACCCTGCACTCTCGGGCATCCATGCTGTGTTCTCGGGGAGGGCCGACCTTTTGGTCAGGATCAAGCGAAAGTCTTACAATATAATATAATATATTTATATATATATATATATATATATAAAAAACCAATTCCAAAAGGTTGGACACTGTACAAATTGTGAATAAAAAAGGAATGCAATAATTTACAATCTCATAAACTTATATTTCATTCAAATAATATAAAATAGATAAAATAGCAAATGTTTAAAGTGAAACATTTTGAAATGTCATGCCAAATATTGGCTCATTTTGGATTTCATGAGAGCTACATATTACAAAAAAGTTGGGACAGGTAGCAATAAGAGGCCGGAAAAGTTAAATGTACATATAAGGAACAGCTGGAGAACAAATTTGCAACTTATCAGGTCAATTAGCAACATGATTGGGTATAAAAAAAACTCTCAGACTGGCAGTGTCCCTAAGAAGTCAAGATGGGCAGAGGATCACCAATTCCCCCAATGCTCCAATGCTGCAGAGAAAAATAGTGGAGCAATATCAGAAAAGAGTTTCTCAGAGAAAGATTGCAAAGAGTTTAAAGTTCTCATCATCTACAGTGCATAATATCATCCAAAGATTCAGAGAATCTGGAACAATCTCTGTGTGTAAGGGTCAAGGCCGGAAAACCATACTGGATGCCTGTGATCTTCGGGCCCTTAGACAGCACTGCATCACATACAGGAATGCTGCTGTAATGGAAATCACATCATGGGCTCAGGAATACATTGTTGGTCAACACAATCCACCGTGCCATTCGCCGTCGCCGGCTAAAACTCTATAGGTCAAAAAAGAAGCCATAAACATGATCCAGAAGCTCAGGTGTTTTCTCTGGGCCAAGGCTCATTTAAAATGGACTGTGGCAAAGTGGAAAACTGTTCTGTGGTCAGACGAATCAAAATTTGAAGTTCTTTTTGAAAAACTGGGACGCCATGTCATCCGGACTAAAGAGGATAAGGACAACCCAAGTTGTTATCAGCGCTCAGTTCAGAAGCCTGCATCTCTGATGGTATGGGGTTGCATGAGTGCGTGTGGCATGGGCAGCTTACACATCTGGAAAGGCACCATCAATGCTGAAAGGTAAATCCAAGTTCTAGAACAACATATGCTCCCATCCAGATGTCGTCTCTTTCAGGGAAAACCTTGCATTTTCCAACATAACAATGCCAGACCACATACTGCATCAATTACAACATCATGGCTGTGTAGAAGAAGGCTCCGGGTACTGAAATGTCCAGTCTGCAGTCCAGATCTTTCACCCTCAGAAAACATTTGGTGCATCATAAAGAGGAAGATGCGACAAAGAAGACCTGAGACAGTTGAGCAACTAGAAGCCTGTATTAGACAAGAATGGGAGAACATTCCTATTCCTAAACTTGAGCAACTTGTCTCCCAGACGTTTACAGACTGTTATAAAAAGAAGAGGGGACGCCACACAGTGGTAAACATGGCCTTGTCCCAACTTTTTTCAGATGTGTTGATGCCTAGAAATTTCCCCTTAAAATGATACATTTTCTCAGTTTAAACATTTGATATGTCATCTATGTTGTATTCTGAATAAAATATTAAAATTGGAAACTTCCACATCATTGCATTCTGTTTTTTATTCACAATTTGTACAGTGTCCCAACTTTTTTGGAATCAGGTTTTTACACACACACACAGAGAGAGAGAGAGAGAGAGATTTGTGGAGATTCGTTCAGCTAAAAGGATCTAAGTAAAGTCAGGTACTGGTGTAGATAAGGTGAGGAGGTCTGGGGTGCAGCCAGTGTTCACATTCATTCATGTTTAATAGTGTTAAAGCTCTATAGCAGGAGATTTTCCACTAAAAACCATGTAAAGCAAATCTTGGATGGAGGTGGCTTTTGTGGCTCAATGTTTCCGAAATCTTTCTGTCTCCTTCCCCAGATCTGTGCCTCGATACAATCCTGTCTCGGAGGTCTACAGACAATTCTCTGGATTTCACGGCTTGGTTTGTGCTCTGACATGCCCTGTTAACTGTGGGACCTTCTATAGACAGGTGTGTGTCTTTCCAAATCATCTTTAATTAACTGAATTGACCACAGGTGGACTTCAATCAAGTTGCAGTAACATCTCAAGGAGGATCAGTGTAAAAAGGATGAACGTGAACACAATTTTGAGTGTCATGGCGAAGGCTGTGAAAACTTATGTATGTGATTTTTTTTTTTTGTTTTTGTTTGTAGAATTTTGAGGAAAAAAATGAATTGAATGCATTTTGGAATAAAGATGTGACATAACAAAATGTGGAAAAAGTGAAGCACAGTGAAAACTTTCCAGATGCACTTTATTTACCATGACTGGCTCTCGGGTCTCAAAACTCCAAAACTACTGTAAATAAATCTGTAAATCTCTTTAATGCAGATAGGTGGTTACACATCCACTTCCCTCCTCACTGCCATTAATCACTATGGCATAAGAGCGGAAAAATTCCCTTCTGAAAAAAAGACATAATGAAAACCTCGTTAAATGTGTATTGACTTGTTATTGTGTATTCTAATTGTTATAATTAGAATTATATTGGTTTTAGAGGTTATAATGATAAATGTTTCTGTTTTAGTGTTTATAATGGAGACTGTATTGTTTTAGTGGTTAAAATGGGAATTATATTGTTTTTAGTGGTTATAATGGGGATTATAATGGTTTTAGAGGTTATAATGAGAATTATATTGGTTTTATTAGTTATAAAGGGGATTATTTTGTTTTTCATGGTTATAATGGGAATTTATTGGTTTTAGTGGTTATAATGGAAATTATATATGTTTTAGTGGTTATAATGGGAATTATATTGGATTTAGTGGATATAATGAAAACTGTAATGGTGTAACCATTGCAGGTCTGGGGAATTTGTTGCCTTTTACTGTGATATGTTTTCTCTGATACCAATAAAGACCAACTGAAGACCTTTAAGAACTTGTAGATCACATGTTGGTAACAAATGAACACAATTAGAGACCATTACACCATCCAGGTTATGAGAAGGTCCTAATTTGGTGTCTTTGTTCTGACAAGGATTTAATGACAAACACAAACACTCCGTAATGGAAACCAACAGCTGATGGTTTGTGATGGAAACCACTAAGATTTCTCTAATGGTTATTGTAGTGGTTTGCTGCTTAAATAAGATTAAAAGTATAAAAGTGAAAAAGTATAAAAAATGTCATTGTATTGAACATCTGCTACGGTATTGATCTCCTGCCCTTCACAGTGCGAAGGTTCAAACGGTTCCACTTCCTGTGCTGTGGCTGAGGTAGGTTTAGTTTGGAAAAGATCTAATGCGAGTAAAAAATCATCATAATCTAGTCAAGGCAGCAACAATATATAACCTCATAAAAACCTTTTAATTCATCTCAAAAACACTTTACACACATTATTGCCTCTGGCCTTCACTAATCCCTGTAGTAAAAAAACCCCATGTAGAACAGGAGCCTGAACGTTGCTCTCCCCTGCAGTGGAGATGTTCTGTGAGACTCCAGCAGTCTAAGAGGAAGAAGAGATAGAAGAGGAAGACACCCCGTCCACTTATGGACAAGCTTGAGAGCAACAGAATAAAACAAGAGATGGAAAAAGTAATGAGTTTTTTATGTTGGAATTTTCTAGACTATATTTTCTTTTACAATTTATTCAGAAACTAGTTGTAGAATGTTCTCAGGTCCATGCTGTGATATGCTCTGATTTAAACCTGTCTGGTATAGAACCAGTTTCCACATCCTGCTAGTTAAATGTGATTTAACAGTGTGTGAAATGTTTGTGTAGTAGGGCAGTCTAGGTACCGCCATAGTAAACGTGACTGTCGCCTGAATGACTGGTGTGACAGCCTATGGGATGCCGTTCCAGGCGTCGTATTTAAGGCATTTTGTTTCACTCCAGGTATGTCAATTCCAGTGGATTAATGTTTGTTGCGGTATGACTCGTAACTTATGCTTCGATTATATTGCAGTCTGTGTATGCGCTGATGAAACACCTGCATATTTGCAGCTTGTTGATTTTGGATAAAACTGCAAGTAACTAAACCTGTGTGTTTAGCGATCTACTTCTGGGTATGTATATCTAGTCGCTCAAGCATTATTGGATTGGTGTCTCTGACTGATTTGCCTTCATTTTTGTCTTTTTTAGTGGGGGTAATTGCTCGCGAGCATTTCGCCACCGTGGACTGCAGGGCAAATAAGTTACTCCTTATACATCCTTAAGACTGCACTGTTTGTTCTGCTGCTATTTTTTTATTCTATTACTCTGTGACCATTTGTATTGGATTTGTCTGTTTTTGTTTCGTTGCTCCACGCTCATGTAGGTGTTTGTTTGTTTTTCTTTATTTTCCTTTGATCTGCGCTCTTCCTATGGACGGCGTGGAAGAACACTCCATATCTGGTACCTGGGAAGATTAAGTTTTTGTTCCCTGTTTAAATGTATTGATTTAAGTATTTATTGAGATCTCTGTCAGTTTCCTCCTTGATTAACTTGTTGTTTTTTTGTGATTTGATTTGAACCCTGATTGTTTTCGTTTGTTTTGTTTGTTTGTTTTTATTTTTTTCCTTTTGGTTTTGTTCTTTTCTTGAACTCTTTGTTGCGCCATTGTGACTAGGTTTATGAGCTTTTGGTTCCAACCTAGCGGAGTTCCGGCCTCTCTGTTTGAACCTTTGTGGCCAGTTATGGGCCATACTTGTCATCCATGGTTTGAACTTGATCCAATGCAAATTGTTGAATTGTATGTGTGTTTTGATTAATTGTGTTTTTATACTTTTGTTTGTTTTTGTTTATTTCAGGAGCTGAAGGCCTCCAGTGAGGGAGGCTAGCTGTTTTGACCCTGTGGTGGTGGTGTTTCTCTCACAGAGTGTTTTTGCCGTGACCATTGCATCTCCCTCACTTAGTGTGTGTGTGTGTGTGTGTGGTGTGAGTGTGTGTTTGTGCGGAGCATACTTAGGTGAGTGGTGTGTCTTAAGATACTCACTGTGCAGCTAGCCACCCCACTGGTAAGCCTCAGCCTGAAAGTATTTTATTTCCTTTATTTTATTCCTGCCTATTTGACCACTTAGAAGGGGAAGCAAGGGAAGAGATTAAGTACCACCCAGAGGTAGAGCGTAAAGACCCAGACAAAATTATTTCGGCTTTGCGGGAACTGTATGGTTGCTCGCAGTCATATGTTTCTTTGCAGGAGGCCTTTTTCTAAAGAAAGCAACAGGAGGGTGAGAGCCTGTTGGAGTTCTCCCTTGTCCTGATGGGTCTCCTTGAGCAAGTGAAACAACAATCACCTAATGGTATGCCAAATTCACATGTTTTACTATGGGACCAATCCGTTGAAAATTTTTTTAATAGCGCCCTGCGTCGTGAATAAAAGCAGTTGATACGTCGTCAACCTACGTTAACTTTGTTGGAGGTGCGTAGCGAAGCCATTAGATGGGAGCAGGAGGGCATGCCAGGAAGTACAAGGACCAGAAGTCATTCTGTTCCATCAGTTCATGGGCTTCAATATGGAGTACAAGGGGATCCATTTGTTGGGGTGAGTAGGTCATCTGGGAATTCGGAGATGGCTGAATTGAGGGATATGCTCAAATGCCAGCAAGCACAGTTGACTAAACTCACACAAAGTTTTGCCCGTTTACAGGCTCCCTTGTTTCGGGGTCATACCTGCAAGGCTACTTATACCTTGCAGGTATGTTCAGGTGTATTTCCGTGTTCCTCTGCACAATGTCCTGATTTTCTCCGTTCTCTGTTCCTGTCGTCAACTGTGGCCGAGCTGTCTGTCCGAGGAGGCGAGGGCGATGGTGTGGATGGCGCGATGGCGGGGCGTTCTGTCGGGGCGCTGCGCGGGGAGACTCCGGGTTCGGGGGTGCATGTTGGTACATTGGACGGAGGCTTTGGTGGTGGGTCCGTGGGACAGCGGTGCGGTGCAGCTTTGGCCGCGCCTGGGAGGCACGATCCAGACACGCGACAACAACAACAACAAACTTTCCTGAATGGCCGCTCCGTTACCACGGTAACGACCGCTAACGGGAAGCGACTCAATCCAGGGGTAGCCAAACACCGGAAATGGGCGTTCTTTCAAACTGTCAATCACTCAAAAATAGTTTGGGACCCTAAAGCAAAACCCAAAGGTCTGCTGGGTGGGCATTTAAATATAAGAAGCATTATGTCAAAAACAGAAGAAGTTAATCATTTGTTACTTAACTCAAATTTGGATTATCTCTGTCTGTCTGAGACTTGGCTCTATAACAATGCCCCCTCTACAGCACTTAACATCCCTGGCTATAATATGCTCAGGAGAGACAGAGAAGGAGCAAAGGGTGGCGGCGTCATGATATACATAAAAAACAATATTCAGTGTCAGGAAATGATCTGATCTGGAATGCTTGGGCTTAAATATTATATTATCACCACAAATGTCTTTTACAATTATTGTCGTATATCGCCCCCCCTCTTCTGAGTCCATTTTTTATGAAAAGTTTGAAAAATTACTGAAATAATTTAACCTAAATAAAGAGATCATTATCTTGGGGGATATCAATATAAATTGGGAGGACACATCTTGTAGAAAAAAGCTTAAAAAAATAACTGACAAATTTGATCTAGTTCAAATGATCAATGGGCCCACAAGAATCACAGCATCAAGCAGCACCCAGATTTGGTATTTACCAACCGACCTGAGAGAATATTTAAATCATACAACATGTTAGCTGGTCTTTCTGATCACAATTTGATCCTTGTGGCCAGGAAGCTCTCAAAAAAAAAGAATTGATTATTCTGTCAGAGAGCGTGAGTTTGTGGGAATCCCAAAAAAACATCAAGATGGATTTAAGAGAGCTGTCCAGCAGATTGACTGGGATCACATACTGTTGGGAACAAATTGTGAAATGGACTGTGAATCTTTTGTGGCGACAATTGAGAGAACAATTAAAGATTTTAGCTGTAAAATTAAACACAAACCCAATAAAAATATACTTCCCTGGATGAACACGGACATACTCAAACTAATGAAAGAGAGGGATTGTGCGTTAAAAAATGCAATTAAAACTAAGTCAGCTAGTGCTAAAATTCTATTTACAACACTGAGGAATAAGACCGTTACGCAAGGCCAAAGCAGATTTCTTTTTGACTATAATAGAAAATGCAAAAGGGGATCCCAAAATAATATGGAACCAACTGAAAAAACTTGTAGGACAGGACACAAAAAGGAAACAACTTTTGGAAATTAAGATAAACGGACAAATTTAAAAGTAATACAAACAAAGTGGCAGATGTCTTCAATAATTTTTTTATTGAATCTGTATCCACTATTATCCAAAGCTTACCATCGAACAAACTATATATTTGTCCTTAGAGCCAACTTTCAACTTGGGCACAGTCACAGAAACTGAAGTCTTACAGACAATAAAAACATTAAAAGTTTCCAGAACTAGAGACATATTTGGCATAGATATGTGTATTCTGAAAGAACTTAGTTACACATTATTTACACCAGTAACCAAAATTGTCAATCCCTCCTTTACTGAGGCAGTATTTCCAAGTGTGTGGAAGTCAGCTGCTGTTGTTCCAATTCTCAAAAATGGAGATCCATTGTCAGTGGACAATTACAGACCAATTAGCATTATATCTACAGTGTCAAAAGTTGCAGAGAAACTAATTTTCAGAAAATAATAACACATTTAAATACCACTAAATTTTCTCTTCATCCAATGCAATTTGGTTTCAGAACTCAACACTCCACAGAAACTGCTAATTGTTTTTTCATTGAAAATATCAAGCATTTACTGGATAAAGGTGGTGTGGTTGGAGCTGTGTTTCTCGATTTAAAAAAAGCTTTTGACACTGTAAACCATAAAATATTATTAACCAAACTAAGCAAATTCAATTTCTCCTCAGATGCAATAAAATGGATAGACTCATATCTATCAAATCGCTCACAGTCAGTTAGGATCAGTGATTACCACTCACCCCCCCTCGTCATGTCCACAGGGGTTCAAAAACAGACAATCAAAATTGTGGATAAAAAAACATTACGATATCATCACTGTGCCATTACAAAAGCATAAGTTTTTAAGTTGGGAAAATGTCATTAAGTATTCAAACCTTTGTCTGTTATATAAAATTATCCATGGTCAAGGTTCCTCAAGGTTCTATTTTGGGGCCACTGCTATTTTCACTTTATATAAACAATCTCCCTTCAGTTTGTGCAGATGTCTATATTCAGATGTATGCAGATGACACAGTCATTTATACCCATGGTAAAACTTACACAGTCGATGGTCCAAGTTTCTAAATGGCTAAATCAATCCTGCTTAAAACTTAATGTAAATAAAACGGTTTCAATGTTTTTTTCTAAATCAACATTGCGAATAATCAGGCAGATATTTATGTGACAGGGGAAAGAATAAAAAGTGTGTCAGAATTCAAATACTTAGGTATCATAATTGACTCTAAACTAGCTTTTAAATCACAGATAAAAAAGGTCTGCAATCGAGTCAAATTTAATATTGCAAATTTTCGGTTCATAAGATCCAACCTGTCACTTTAGGCAGCTAAAATGTTCATGTATAGCATGGTTATGCCTCACATCACTTACTGATTTACAACCTGGTCACAGGTAAATAAAACAACATTAAAATCTTTGGAGTCACTTTACAAACAGACAATCAAAATTGTGGATAAAAAAACATTACGATATCATCACTGTGCCATTACAAAAGCATAAGTTTTTAAGTTGGGAAAATGTCATTAAGTATTCAAACCTTTGTCTGTTATATAAAATTATCCATGGTCTGTCATCTCCGCCACTTAGTCAGTTTGTAAACATTAAAAATACCACACAGAGAGTAACACGAGGGTCGGTCCGAGGAGACTATGTTGTTCCTCTGAGGAAAAGTGTATTTAGTCAAGTGCCTTTTCAGTTACAGCTGCAAAGGAGTGGAACTCTGTACCTCAGAAGATTAGAGAACTCACCACATACACTTTGTTTAAAAAGCATTTAAAAAACTGGTTCTTAGTACATCAGATATGTCAGCATTAATAAGAATAGGTGTTTTTCCCTTAACCCAACTTGCTGTTTTATAGTAAACTTGTATATTGTATTTAGCAATAAGATTTGAAGAATTATATCTGTTTTACTATTTTTATATATTTGTATTGTTCTCTGTAATTCTTTGTTTTTAGGTTGACAATTTTAAGATCTGTCCAGGGACAACAGATGAAAAATAGCCTTTTGGCTAATTCTGGTGCATTTACAGTAATGTTAATTAATGTACACTGTCCCTGTCAAATAAATAAATAAATAAATAAATAAATAAATAAATAAATCTTCCCGACAGGGACCAGATATCTGTAGAAGGTGTCAAAAGCCTGGGCATTTTGCCAGAGACTGTGACGAGCAACGTGTCCCTTCTCGCCCTCAGCTTTCCTCACGATCTATCCCATCAAGAGCTGGAGGTTGACTGCCTGGCCCATCAGCAATGTCGGAAAACTAGGTGGGGAGGTAACTGGCTCAAACGTTCCAAATATGTCGCACTTAATGTCATCGTGCCCACACCTCGTCATTTCAATTGGCGGGATTCGAGTGTCCTGTCTGGTGGATACTGGCTCCATGGTAACTACGAATACTGAGAGTTGTTTTTGTAAACATTTCGAACCATGGGGCCAGGATCGACTTAAATCGTGCCAGTGGTTGCAGCTTAGAGCCGGTAATGGTCTTTTAATCCCCTATATTGGGTATATGGAGTTGAATATCGAACTGTGCGATCAAGTAATTACAGAATGTGGCGTGTAATCCTCCTGGTGGCTTGTGGGGTCCCAGGTGTTCTGGGAATAAATGTCCTTAGTCGATGCTACCAGGGGCTTTTCGGACAACATGGCCCGGCCTTGTTTGATTCACTCTCAACCAAAGATGTTCCAAATTCTGTTTTACAGGCACTGCAACATTGTCGTCGAGTTGATAATCAGTCGCCTGTGGTACGTTCAGGAAGAGTTAGAGTACGAGGGCGGAGACCATGTCGCATCCCAGGTGGCATGATGAGGTTTGTGGCAGCAACTTGTTCAGAGCAATATGCCAAAAGTACTGTTTTTTTGAACCCCCAGACGCCGGGTTACCAGCTGGTCTGTTGGCTTCTCCTGTACTAATGCAGGTTACACGAGGTACTGTTTATTTACCTGTGGTAAATGTGGGAACCACTGATGTGTTGCTCTATGCTAACACTGTCCTTGGTACACTGAATAATGTTTGTGTGGTTAGTTTGCCTTCAGGAGTTAGTGAGGTCTGGTCGGTGGCGGCCACAGTGCATTTTCCAGCTGGTGAAGTCATCCCCGGCGTTAAAGAACCCTAACCCTAACCCTAACCCTAACCCTAGATTGACGCACTCTAATTGTCTGTTTTATCAGAAACAGAACAGGGTCAGGTAAGGGACCTGCTTTATATGTTTCAGTCAGTGTTTTCCAATCATGAGGGTGATCTAGGATGTACCGGCCTGATTTCGCATGATATTCCCCTGCTAGATAACGTTCCCGTCTGGCAGCAGTACAGGCGTATACCTCCATCGGAATATGAAGTGGTGAAGTCCCACATTAATCAGCTGTTGAAGGCTAACGTTATAAGAGAGAGCTGTAGCCCATATGCATCCCCAATTGTTCTTGTTAAAAAGATAGACGGTAGTCTGCGTATGTGCGTTGACTACCGCCAACTGAACGCAAAGACTCGTAAGGACGCTTTCCCTTTGCCGCGCATCGAGGAGTCGTTGGACTCTTTGATGGGGGCCTGCTGTTTTTCCACAATGGACTTGGCCAGTGGGTACAATCAGGTCCCCGTCACTGAGAGAGACAAGCCCAAGACCGCATTTTGCACTCCTTTTGAGTTGTTTGAATGGAATCGTATGCCCTTTGGGCTTTGCAATGCTCCAAGCACGTTCCAACGTCTAATGGAACGGATGTTTGGGGACCAGCAATGTAGGTCTGTACTTTTGTACCTTGATGACATCATAGTCTTCTCTTCCTCTGTGTCACAGCAGTTAGAGTGGTTGGAGGTGGTTCTAAGTCGTTTAGATCATGAGGGTCTGAAAGCTAAATTGGGTAAATGTGCATTTTTCCAACATGAGGTAAAGTATCTGGGACATGTTATCTCAGCTCAGGGAGTTATCCACGGACCCCAGTAAAATTGAGGCCGTAGTTAATTGGCAATGCCCCACTAGTGTGCAGGCGTTGCGTTCATTTCTAGGCTTTGCAAGCTATTACCGGCGCTTTGTTGAGGGGTTCGCGAAATTGGCAGCCCCTCTGCATAAGTTGGTAGCTAAATGGGCCGCTGCTAAGCCTAGAATACGAACTGGGCAGGGTTTCTCTAGCGCCTGGACAGAGCAGTGCCAGCAGTGTTTGCCAGCTGAAGAGGAGGCTTACTTCTGCCCCAGTACTCGCCTATGCTGACTTTTCCTTGCCTTTTATCCTGGAGGTAGACGGCAGCCATGGGGGCTTAGGAGCTGTCCTCTCACAGGAACAAGGAGGTAAAGTACGGCCAATTCCTTATGCTAGCCGCAGTCTTAGGCCCACTGAGCGCAATATGTCCAACTATAGCTCCATGAAGTTGGAGTTCTTGGCGCTCAAGTGGGCCTTGACTGAGAAATTTAGGGAGTACTTGTTAAGGCAGAAGTGTGTTGTGTACACAGACAACAACCCTCTCAGCCACCTGACCACTGCAAAGCTTGGGGCTACCGAGCAGCGCTGGGCTGCTCAACTTGCAGCATTTGATTTTAGTATTCGGTATCGGCCAAGGAGGAGTAACTGGAATGCCGATGCCCTTTCCAGACAGGACCCTGCTAGTCATAGGGAGGTGAGAGGTTTGTTACCAGGGACTGAGGTTTCAGAGGTCCTGGCACAAGCATCAGGGGTAGATTTAGTGATGCCAGCTACCCAGGCTGTAGTTTCTGTTTCCTAGTCTGGTGAGTGACATGAAGGCATTGCAGGAGGCAGATCCGGTGATTGGGGAGATTTTGGTGTTCTGGAGACTGGAAGCGCTTCCCAGCTCTGAAGAGCGATGCCAGCTGTCCAAAGCAGCCCTAGTTTTACTGCGTCAGTGGGATCGATTGCTGGAAAAAGAAGGGGTTTTGCATCGCCGTGTGTTTCGTCATAACGGTGGTGAAGAGATTCTCCAGGTAGTCCTGCCAGCTGTTTTGTATAGGGAAGTTTTGACACAAGTGCACCAGAGGCATGGACACCAAGGGGTCGAACAGACCACCGAGCTAGTGCGACAGCGTTACTATTGGCCAGGACTGACATCCGATGTAGCCCAGTGGTGTCGGGAGTGCGAAAGGTGTCAGATCGCCAAGGATACGCAGCCAGTAGCTCGTAGTTTCATGGGTCATCTGTTGGCCTCTAGGCCAAATTAAATCTTGGCCATTGATTTTACAATGCTGGAACCATCTCGCTCGGGGTTGGAAAATGTTTTGGTTATGACCGATATCTTCACAAAATACACCCTGGCGGTCCCCACTCGGGATCAGCGAGTTGAAACTGTGGCCCGCACGTTGGTGGGGGAGTGGTTCTATAAGTTTGGTGTCCCTGGATGCATTTATTCTGATCAGAGTCGTGGCTTTGAGTCGTCCTTGATACAACAGCTCTGTAGTCTCTATCAGATTGAGAAATCTCGCACTACCCCTTACCATCCGGCAGGTAATGGGCAGTGCGAACGTTTTAACAGGACCCTGCATAATCTCCTGCGTACCCTTCCTCCTTCTCGGAAGGCAGATTGGGTCTCTGCTCTCCCTCAGGTGCTCTTTTGCTATAACACTACCCCTCACCAAGCGACTGGTGAGTCACCCTACTTCTTGATGTTTGGCCAAGAGCCAGGGCTCCCATTCGATTTTCTGTTAGGCAGAAGCCAGGAGATGGTGGCGGGTGGAGTGAATGAGTGGGTGTTGGAGCACCAAACCCGCGTACAGGTGGCCTTTGAGGGGGCTCGAGAACATTTGAAGGTGACGGCCGAGCGTCGCAAGAAGCAGCACGACCTGCAATTTCGTGATACACCATTGGGGGAGGGTCAGCTGGTTTACCTTCGCGATTATGGCATGAGAGGGCGCCATAAGATCCAGGACCTGTGGAGCCCAGTGGTGTATCAGGTTGTGAGAGCGCCTCCGGTAGGTGGGTCAGTATACACAATTGCGCCAGTAGATGATTCGAGTAAGGTAAAACGGGTTCTTCGCTCTTTGTTGAAGACCTGCTTACAAAGAGATTCTCCTGCTGTCAGTCCTGCAGATGATTCTGTAGTAGTGGAGGTTCCACCATCGTAGGACTCTCCATCTGAGGAGGTTGATCTGTGGGTCTTGGTACCTGAAACTCCACAGGGTGTTGGTGGGTTAACACTAAGGGACCCAGTGTCTTTACCTGCCCTTGTTCCTCGACGTCTAACCGAAAATACTGCCCCTACAACTTTAGTGGCTCCTGGTGGGGTATCTACAGATTTGGAGTCATTAAGGGAACCCTCACCTGTAAGTCAGTCTGGTAATGGTGAACTTGCCTTGCGGCGGACAAGGCGAGCTAACGCTGGTCATCATTCTAATCTGCACCACCTCCCTCAGGCAGTGGAAGCAGGGAGGGGCAGTGTTTCTACGATAGCTCCTGTGTCTAATGCGGTTTCTGCAATTTTCAGGCCCTGGCACTAAGTCATTCCCTGGCTGTAGTGGGGTTTCGTCCACCGTTGGGGTGACGATGCAAGAGCCAGGGGTAGATTGTAGTAGGGCAGTCTAGGTACCGCCCTAGTAAACGTGACTGTCGCCTGAATGACTGGTGTGACAGCCTATGGGCTGCCGTTCCAGGCATATTTAAGGCGTCGTTTATGCTTCCTGAGTGTGCATGATACAATCATTGTCGTTTGTGGGCGTGTGCACGCAGCTTTGCGGGAGGTATGTACCTAGCTGTTTGGCTAACGTTGCTGCTAGTGTTTATGCACTATTAAGTGTGTATATTGGTATATTTGTTTGTAGCCAGGTTGTGTTTAGGATTGGCGCGACGTTGCTCTTTGGTACAGGCTGTCTTTCACTCCAGGTATGTCAATTCCAGTGGATTAATGTTTAACGTATGACTCGTAACTTATGCTTCGATTATATTGCAGTCTGTGTATGCGCTGATGGAACACCTGCATATTTGCAGCTCGTTGATTTTGGATAAAACCGCGAGAAACTGAACCTGTGTGTTTAGCGATCTACTTCTGGGTATGTATATCTAGTCCCTCGAGCATTATTGGATTGGTGTCTCTGACTGATTTGCCTTCATTTTTGTCTATTTTAGTGGGGGTAATTGCTCACGAACATTTCTTCACTGTGGACTGCAGGGCAAATAAAATAAAAGTTACTCCTTATAGAACATGTAAGAATTACAGACTGCCTCAACCCAGATTCCACCCCACGCTATATCAAAATAAACTCATCCGCAAAACGGCTTACATTTCACAAAAGTAGTTATGTAGAATTTCAGTTGTATCAATCAGAATCATAGACTTAATTTAATCAGTCTGGGAGAAGCAGCAAGCCCCAAGGACTATCTCTAACCAAAAGGTATCTGAGACCATGATTATCATTCACACAATACCCCTTCCTGACCTGCTTGGGGGCTGGCACCAGCGAAGGTGCGAATACCGGTGATTACCACCTGCTGACCTCTGCCCCCAAGAATGGTCTTCCCCAGCCCTATTGTTTCCTCACGCATGTCCTATATCTAATTTACATTTAAAGGATAACTCCGGTCTATACTTCAAAGGGGAAGAACAATATAAAATATCTGGGCAGAGTTTCCTCTGGGATCTTTCTGACTCCGATGAACCCAAAGTGCTTCATGTATTTTGTCACTGCTACGCTGTTATAAACTTCTTCATTACGATCTTCATTGTCCTCATCATTTTTTCTTACAAACATTAAGACTGCACTGTTTGTTCTGCTGCTATTTTTTTATTTTATTACTCTGTGACCATTTGTATTGGATTTGTCTCTTTTTGTTTCGTTGCTCCACGCTCATGTAGGTGGCTTAAAGGAAGGCTAGTTTGAGCCGTCACTTAACAGGAGATGTGCCGTTAATGGCGCATGTTTAGCCCCACTGATAATTGCCACCGGCAGTGTGTTTGTTTGTTTTTCTTTATTTTCCTTTGATCTGCGCTCTTCCTATGGACGGCGTGGAAGAACACTCCATATCTGGTACCTGGGAAGATTAAGTTTTTGTTCCCTGTTTATATGTATTGATTTGAGTATTTATTGAGATCTCTGTCAGTTTCCTCCTTGATTAACTTGTTGTTTTTTGTGATTTGATTTGAACCCTGATTGTTTTCGTTTGTTTTGTTTGTTTTTATTTTTTTCCTTTTTGGTTTTGTTCTTTTCTTGAACTCTTTGTTGAGCCATTGTGGCCAGGTTCATGAGCTTTTGGTTCCAACCTAGCAGAGTTCCGGCCTCTCTGTTTGAACCTTTGTGGCCAGCAATTGGTCCATACTTGTCATCCATGGTTTGAACTTGATCCAATGCAAATTGTTGAATTGTATGTGTGTTTTGATTAATTGTGTTTTTATACTTTTGTTTGTTTTTGTTTATTTCAGGAGCTGAAGGCCTCCAGTGAGGGAGGCTAGCTGTTTTGACCCTGTGGTGGTGGTGTTTCTCTCACAGAGTGTTTTTGCCATGACCATTGCATCTCCCTCACTTAGTGTGTGTGTGTGGTGTGAGTGTGTGTGTTTGTGCGGAGCATACTTAGGTGAGTGGTGTGTCTTAAGATACTCACTGTGCAGCTAGCCACCCCACTGGTAAGCCTCAGCCTGAAAGTATTTTATTTCCTTTATTTCATTCCTGCCTGGTCAACAGTTTTCTATATTTTAACTAATTATCCTTATTGTGGAATAAAAGTATTTTTGTATTTATATTTATGTCTCCTGTGTTTAGTGGAAACAAACCTGTGTGCTCTATTTTGGGTCTAAATTTCCCCGTTCATAGAATCGGCATGGCGTAGTCTGCTTTTTGTTCTAGTTGTACACTAGTGTCAATTCTTACCAATTACCATCACGCCACATTTGGAAACACAGAGTCTTTCATGGTTTTTAAAACATGCATGTTTCTTTTCCTGTAAAAATCTGTGGAGTCCAAATGGGACGTTTTTGTCTTTATTAGAAGAACTTGTGTAAGCTGGAGAACAGGAGAGAAGATGTGATCAGACTCCCTCACACTCACACATGGAGGTGGAAGTTTAATGCTTTGGGGTTGTTTTGGAGCAGAAAAGGTTCCAGAAAGTGAAAGGAATCCAGGACCAACATGGCTCCCATTCCACACCTCAACACCATGCAGTTCCGTCTGGACTGCGGCTCATCAGAATCGACATCACCGTACAACAAGACGATGAGCCGAAGTGCACGTCTGAGTTCTGTAAGTGTTATTCAGAGTGTAACAGACGTCTGGAGTGATATCTATCATGGAACAACCTGCCCAGTCACTGCACCCAAATCCTACTGAACTGCTCTGAGATGAAGAAGAAAATCTCCATCTAGTGAAGAACATCTTTGGAGAGTTTTACAATGTTTGGAGAAACGAACTGTCTGGATGCTGTAAAGCTGTTCTTGTGTCTCTCAAAAACCATAAAACACTTTTCACAACCACTGCAAGTAAATACAAATAAATAAATAAAGCCTTAAAATGTTCTTAGTTTTAAAAGACTGATAGACAGATTTATGAACTGGTGAAAACAATCAAAAGATAATATAAAAGATAATTAAAAAATAAATAGCCCACTAATGTTAATGTTATGCCTGATCTATCTATCTATCTATCTATCTATCTATCTATCTATCTATCTATC
>JAAIIK010000125.1:452265-472958 GCA_014706435.1 Silurus glanis
AACCTGAAACTGAACCGTGGTGAGAAATCTTTAACTGCTTGATATTTAATATATTTTAGTGTTAAAATATATTTAATATAATTCAGTATAAAACCGTTGTGTTCAGCTGATCTATGATAACAAGTAAATAAATGTATGTTGAGATTTTTCCTGGACAACTATAAATATAAAATCATGTGAAGTGTAAAACTTTTCAGATGCTGTTTATTTTGCTCCTACATCAGAATCATAGTGATGTTGATTTTCTCTTCGTGCAGATAAAACACACACAAACCTACATTTAAAGTAGATAAAAGCTGAATTTGTGATATAAAAGCTGAGGTATGAATAATTCGACACTAATTCAGTTTGTGTGATTGACAGATCCGTGTTGCAGTGAGATGAAATCAGTACCAGGTTATTTGGGACAGAATGTGATGATCAGCTGCTCCTATCCAGAAGAGTTTAAAAGAAATTCCAAGTCTTTCTACAAACAAAACAATCGCTCTTTAACTGAAATAATCACCAGTGGAGCAGAACAGCACCAGAACGGCAGATTCTCCATTTCTGATGACGTGAGGAATAAAGTGTTCAGTGTCAACATTAATGATGTGATAGAAGACGATGGAGGAGTTTATTTCTGTGCAGTTGTTAAGGATGAGACTGAGATCATTTCTCACTCGTTCTTCACAAAAATCCATCTCCAAACTACTGGTGAGAAATTTTTTACCATCATTTATATTATTGCAGATATTGAGATGATTGAAACAGCAGCTCTGTAAATAAGGATATATTTGAAGGAACAATAGTGGGAACCAGTGCAGTACAGGGGTTTTAGTTCCCCATATCATTATCACTTATTTTAACTATGACATCTTTTCATTATTATATGAACACACATCAACTTCATGATGCTCATGAACAGAAGCAGCGCAATTCACAACCAAAAATCCAGATGTTCCATCAGACACACCTGAACCTGGTAAGACTTTCCAATAAATATATTTGTGGTCTGTTTTCATCATGGGAAGACAAACCAGATCCAGACATGGAGATACCAGCAACTTTTTGGTTTATTATTGCTAAGAAGCTCAAGCCTTATGTTTGAGATAGACGGTATTGCACTCTCAGATCTCACACAGTCTCCAAGCTACTGACAATTACTCACACAAACACTTTTAAAAAACTCTATTCACAAAATCAGTGTATATTAACATTTTTTGTGCCTCAACAAGCCTCATATTTCATGATTGGTGTCTCATTGCTGACTTTCTTTTATCCAATTTTTTATTATTTTTTTTTTTTACCTATTTTGCCAGTCAGGTTTTATTTGCACATCACATGACTTCTCTGGTTTTGAATATGGTTTTGCCATTCGGTTTGGATCTTGCTGCTTGGATTAATAAAGAATAGCATTTATGGCACTTGCATCTGCCATGTATTTCACAATTTTCTGCTCTGCCCCGTACAAAGTGATTCATCCTGCGACTACTAATGATGTCAATGTCACATTTAAATTAGCTTTAAAAATACCAGCTAATTATAGCAGGATATACTGCAGTTTAGCTTGTGTGTTTTAAAAAGTCATGAAATATTAACACATTATTAACACATCAATGATTCAGCACATGTTTATGATGTGAAGATGAAGTTGTTTTAAGATGAATGTTGAACTCAAATGTCATCAGCAGGTTCCTCAATTGCTACCATCACCATTCTCATCTCCACCACTGTGTGTGTCTGTGTGGCCTTGCTGCTGGTGGGAGGCTTTTTACTAATCTCCAAGTTGAGAAGAAACATGATACAAGGTTCTATTTCCTAGAAAACACAAAATACCAGCCCCCACACACACACACACACACACACACACACACACACACACACACACACACATTTCACTGACAAAGGTTTCATGTTGAAATCTTCCTGTTTGTCTGATTTTTTTTCTTTCTTTTTGCAGGTTCTGCCACAATGAGCCAGCGATCAGAAGCAAATAACATGGTAAGTGAATTTTCATCTGCAGCACTGAATAAGGATAAAAAGTCTCATGCAACCATATAGATATTTCCAACTGTTTCCATTTCTCTTAATTTGCTCATTTAAAACATTAAGATGAACATTGACATAAATAATTTATAAACTCTGTGTTCGATATAATATAGTAAGAACAGAAAAGATTTGATTCCCGTAAATGCTAATTTAATTACTTCAAAAGGAGGTAAGTCATTAGTTGTCATTTGAGGACTGCTTGGGACTCAGCTGTACATACATCTAGGGGGTGTTCATTCCAATATCTAGATTTTTATCTAGAAGATTTTAAAGAAGATCTATCTAGAAAAGCCTTGATTCAGCTCTTCCTGGTTCCTTGCATCCTTCCTTCCTTGTGAGTGGAGGTGGGATCATCTGAGCAATAATAAAGGATGGAGTGTTGTGGGGTACTGGGTATGCTAGAAGCATAAGGTTTATTGGTCCATTTTTGGCTGTGTAGGTGAGCATCCGTGTTTTAAATCTGATGCAAGGGCTACAGGAAGTGGAAATCAACATGAGCATATCAGATTTGCAACATTAGTGGAAAATGACTATTGATTGTCAATAGTTACCTCAAGATTGTGCTCAGTGAGTCAGGGATTTCCGTTATCGTGGGGCGCACTTCCGATTCGGCATCCATCTTGCCGTTTTTTCCGCGCCACCCGGTATTTAAGGACAGAAACACTTTTACTCCCTGCCAGATTATCTCACTGGCTTCCTAGGTCCCTGAGTGTGATCTTGCCATCCTGCCTGTTCTAATTCTTGTTCCCTACTCCTGTTCCTGTTCCTGATCCTGACCCTGACCCTGACCCCAGACCTGCTCTGCCACTGCACTGGTTTGGACTTGGACTTGTTTTTTGGTTTGTATTTCTGCTCTACCCTTTGTTGCTCTGTTTGCCAGCTCTCCGATTTTTTTGACTGTTTTTGATTTCTGAATTTTGATTGCTCTGGCTGTCTGGTCTCAGATTAAGGACTGTATTTTTGGAATGTGCTTTTACTTTTGTTACTCTGCTCACGCCCCCTATTAAAGATTGCTTTCACCTTACCCCTGTTGCGTCCTGCATTTGGGTCCTTCCAGTCACCATTTCTGACAAAATAATCTGGCCAACAATGGACCCCGCGGATGCTCAGAACCTGTGGTCCTAGCTAAACACCCTGAAGATGACTGTACCACAGCATTCCGAAATTTGGCCCAGCCCCTATTTCAAGCCAAGCCAGCAGCAAAGCCCTCCCCCCTCCACCTCGGTTCTCCACTGTGGGTGCCGCCTAGCCCCTTAACCCTGCTGGGGTGACTGCCCAGCCTCAGCCTTAGTGGCTGGCTGGGGGTATTGCCGAGCTTTCCCAACCTGCCGAAATCACTGCTTCACCTGTCTGCCCTGCTCCCCAGGTTGATCTGCGTGGCATTGATATGAACAACCAAGTGAGTAAATTACTTTCAGTGATTGCTAAAAACACAGTCTCTGTGGAATGTGTTGCTTTGAAGCCAGACTGGAGAGGATCTAAAAGTTGAGTTGGAAAAACATTTGATTGTAGACTGTGCATTCAAGGATTTTAGAAAGAATAGGGGGACTTGATATTATTCAGAATATGCTGATGTCTAAGGGCTCCACAGTGGGTTTTAGCATGGGATTAATCCTTGCTGGTCATGTACCTAGTAGGCAGAACCTTATGGAGCTATTGACGGTAGTAATAATGAAGGTGAATAAATATTTTGAGACGGTCTGGTGGATTGTGGAAGGTATTGGATTCATTTGAAGATGGTAGGATTGGAGGACAAGATGACTTACATATAGTTTTATTTTGCTAGATTAGAATAATAAGCCAGTGAATGAGAAGCGGAGTGTGTGAAGTGTATGAATTGGTGTAGGGGTAAATTTCTAACAGATTTTTTTTTTTTTTATTATTTTGTTATTAGGAAAGTTTGAAAAGTATTCAGCCTTCAAGAAGAGCAGGGTAGAGTAGGAGAAGCTAGTGGGCTGAGCACAACTATTGCTATTTACTGTATATACAAAAAAGTTAAATATATTGCAGTTTAATCTCTAAAGACAAAGAGACCCAAGAGACTGTCTCATTTGTGACACCAACATTAAAATATCAATAATTATGTTAGAAGAACAACAAGATGTTGAACAATGGTTTATTTATAGCACTAAACTCTATGTGAAACATGAAGTAAACTTGATTTATATTATTTATCTATATTTTACATTAAAAAAATCATCACACCGTTTAATCAGACTCCAAACTTCTTTAGACTAAAATATTTTTGATGTCAGTATGATACAGATTTGTGACCAATCCATTATTAGACACTATATGTGTCCAATGGTTTTACATCCAAATACAACTGTATGCTTTTATTTTTATTGCAAAATGATTTTTATGACCTGTTTATATTTATTTTTTTCAGACTCCTGATTATGAAAATGATCCACCTCAGATTCAGAACATCAGAATGCAGCTGGTCTACCAAAACCTAAATCCCAACACCAACCAATTTGATTCAGTGTACCAGAGTTTAGACCCCAACACAAACCAATTAGATTCAGTTTACCAGAGTTTAGATGGCAACATCAACTAATTAGATTTAATTTACTAGACATTAGACCCAGGCTGTTATCGTCAACACCAATCAGATTAATTCTACTAGAGTCCGCAAGTTACATGAACCAGGGTAAAGACTTCAACACCAAAGAAGATTCAGACTACCTAAACCTAACTCCCAATACCAACAGATCATTCACTTATTTACTATAAACATTTTACTCCAACAAAATGAAGAAATTAATTGTTTTAATGAATAAATAGAACCTTTATATTGTGTTATAATCAACTATATAATAATCTGTCAACTATATTTAGCTCGAGCAATAGTTGTCAAAACATACTGTATCTGCTTTACTAATCAGCAATGTAGTGTATTGGAAAATTCTTCATGCTTTTTTTTCATGCTATTGATTTTGTATTCATATATATATATATATATATATGAAAATAAAATTAATATATATACACAGGTAGTCGTCGACTTACGACCACAATTGGGACCGACAAATCGGTCGTAACACGATTTGGTCGTAAGTAGAATAGGCTATATGTACAGTACTGTGAAATGATGCCGGAAGCTGGTACGCACTGTCGTACGCCGCTATTTGTGATAGAAGAGTATCTGTGAGAGTGAAAGGGAAAGTTTATAGGACTGTGGTGAGACCTGAGATGTTGTATGGATTAGAGACAGTGGCATTGAGTAAAAGACAGGAGGTGGAGCTGGAGGTATCAGAGCTGAAGATGTTGAGATGTTCTTTGGAAGTGACGACGATGGACAGGATTAGAAATGATTTTATTAGAGGGAAAGCACATGTACATGGACATTTTGAAGACGAGGTGAGGGCGGTGTGGTTGAGATGGTTTGGACATGTGCAGAGGAGGGACATGGGGTATATCGGTAGGAGAATGCTGAGAATGGAGCCACCAGGAAGGAGGAAAAGAGGAAGGCCAAGGAGGAGGTTCATGGATGTGGTGAGGGAAGACATGCAGATAGTTGGTTTGAAAGAGGCAGATGTAGAGGACAGAGTAGTATGTAGACCAGGGGTTTGTAATCCATATTCCTGGTATAATTGGTTCAATCAAGGTAGTGATAATGTCATGCGATCTACCCACACTACCTTGATTGAACCTAAATGATTGAACCTATTATTGATAGGTAGCTTGAAAAAGTGTGTGCACCCCTGATGTAGACAGATGATCCACTGTGGTGACCCCTAATGGGAGCAGCCGAAAAAAGAAGAATATATAATGGTGGCTGTCTTTACATAAAGTCAAACAAAATGTGTCTATCGCCCTCTATTGGCTGAATTAATCACAGTTTTTAACTCCTGCCTATTCTTATGTCAGTGAAAAACATTTATATCCCACAATATTTTTCTTTGTAATAAATGTTTTAATTGTTGTTTTTTTTTTTGTTTTTTTTTGTTTTTTTGGGTGGGTAGTGGAAATTATATTAAAACAGGATTTGGTATATAAAACAAGAGCTAATCTCATGTATGCTGCTAAAACTAGTTATATACCAATCATGTACGATATTAATATTTCAAATTGTTATAATTTCACACAACCAAAAGATTTCAATAATTGATTTGTATATTTTTTATATTGTGTTAATGTTCATATAGTAATATCATTTAAAACTTCACAAAATTAAAAATAAAAAATGTAAAGTTTGAAGAATTCTCTCTACAGGTGCGTTTTCTAATGAAATCGCAGGAGTAAACTGCGCATGTGCCCTCAGTACAGCGACCCTCATGCTCTAGAATGTTCTGTGTTTCCCGCACGCGGGATTCTGAGGTAAAATTCTGTGAGGTAACATTCTCTGAGGTAAAATTCTCTGAGGTAAAATTCTGTGAGGTAAAATTCTCTGAGGTAAAATTCTGTGAGGTAAAATTCTGTGAAGTAAAATTCTCTAAGGTAAAATTGTCTGAGGTAAAATTCTCTGAGGTAAAATTCAGTGAGGTAAAATTCTCTGAGGTAAAATAGTTCGAGCTGAAGAGCTGCTCTCTAATTAAGCTCACCTGTGCAGTGTTTCTGCTCTCATCTTAATGATTTTACACCATTCCACCATTTCTACCGTGTCTGTAAGTACAAAATATCTCTTTAAAAATCGGCTGTAATTAAATTAGAAACGCTTATTAACCTTTATTAGAGTTTATTCTCTTGAGTCTTTCGACGCTGTTTGCTAATTAACAAACATTCTAGTTGCTAAACCTTTTCTCTTTTTTTTTAGTGGACAACCAAATGTGTGATTTTGTATTTATATATTTAATTATTTTTATTTGTTTGCTTATTTAGTTGCTATTTTATAATGTAAGATGATGTCAGTTTGATAGGTTAAGGACCAGTTAAATTTTATTTTACAACCGAATTAAAGAGGAAAAATAACCCAGATCTAATTTTCTGAATAAAATAAATGATTGAATCTATTATTGATATTAATCACATTTGTCTTATTTATTTGTTAACTTTATTACCAACATCTTGGCCTCAGGTAAGTAAGTAATGTACATTCTGTGCTTGCATGAGGAAACATAACTCTCCTTTACCAGCAGGTGGCAGTAGTCAGCATCCAAACGGAAACTGTAAGAGGTAGAACTGTGAATATCTAAAAGCATGCAGCATTTACTACACAAATTGCCACGATTATTACTTACAGATTTGTGTAATCTTTTTTAAATCACGTCTGGTAAGTTGCAAGGACAAGTGGCAAGAATGATGGTTCGTTTCGAGTTTCGAGTTTTCTTTCTCGCCGACGAGCTCCGCCACATGCAGGACCTGCAGAAAAAAACAGCTGATGCCATCCGACTAGAGCCAATGGAACAGAGCAAAAAAAACGAAAGCCCACGAAGCTCAAAACTCACCCAAAATTGCACCCCGACCTTCAGCTTAGTGTTTCCGAGGGCTTTAAATTCTTATACGTCGCTCTTAATCTAGCCTTATTTATTTTATTGGTTAAATATGATGCTACATTTGGAGAAAAAAATTGCAATAATATTTGGAGAGAGAATAAATGCTTTATTTAAACAATTATCTGTATCGTGACTTATTAATTAACTGTGAGATTTAATTAGATGAAGGTGAAAAAAAAAAAAAAATCGGCATCATATCACTCATCGGCTGCCCTGATTTCTAAATATCGGCATCGGCCAGAGAAAAACCCATATCGGTTGACCTCTAGACACTAACTGCTTATAGACTTGAACACTGCCTTCACCACCATCATTTCTCAGCATCTGACTGATCAGCTGATCAGCGCTGAGCCTGCTGGGCCGTGTGCTCAGTCCCCTGCTATTTACGCTGCTTGAGCCACATCATCAAGTTCGCTGATTACATGACCTTGTCATCCACCGTGCACCTTGTCATCAGTGAAAACGATGAATGAGAGGAGGAAGTGCAATGGACTGGTGCTGAGCCAACAATTATACCAGGAATATGGATTACAAACAAGAGATAGTTGTTGATCTGGCTGTTGCAATTATGTTTTGCCTGTGTTATCACTGGAAGACATTTATTCATATTGACATTTGGCTAAAAAAAAAAAAAAGTAAAAAACATTTTTACATTTAGTAACACGTTGGCAAGTTTAGAGTTTTCATGGAAACATGGCCAGAGTTCCAGACACCATCATTCAGCGAGGGCTAGCCTTGTTCATTTCTGTCAGAAATGCAGCTTTGTGTGGTAGGTTTTACGACGATGGCTCGTGTGTTTACATCAGATTGTACATTCCCTCTACTAACAATGATAAGGAGATGCTTTATAAACTGTATGAGGCTGTTAGCCAACCACCGAACACACACCCTGATTGATGGTTTATTGAGATTTCAGTTATACAAATTTCAAGGCAGTGCTCCCTAAATACAATTAGAATATGGAGAGGGCAAACTTGCTGGGTTTTACACACACTTTTCTAGTGTTTTAGGCAGAGCCCTGCCTCCACCATGTTTAGTCAGACCACATATCTAGTTAATTGATATGTTACGTTATTTGCAGCACTACTCCGAAGGGACAATCGGAGCCACCCAGATGAGGATCGGTTCCCTTTTTAAATCTGGTTCCTCAAGGTTTCTTCCTCATGCCATTTCAGAGTTTTAAAGATATACTTTTAAATTATAAGGAAAAAACTTATAGGCACTAAACTTACGGATTCTTTTATACAACTCTATAACCACTTTATCTGTGCAAAGCTACTCTGAGACAATGTTCATTGTTAAAAGTGCTCTGCAAATAAAAATTAATTGAATTGAATTTTGATTCACGCAGTCTCTGTTGGATTTATTTTGATTCAAGGAGGAAGGAGTAGAGCTGGGATTGCTGTTATTATTGCAAAAATCTTAAGCATATCCGGTGCACCATTTCACTGTTCTACCTGTTCACCACATCAATTTTAGTTGGTCAGTGATAGTTCAGTAACATTTGATTTTTTTTCGATTTTGTCTTGTGTTAGCACTGTGGGGAAACTTGAAATTAGTTTTTAATAAATAACCAGGTAGACAATAAAAATATCTCCACCACTCGAATGTTTTACTTCTCCTGAAGAGACCTAGGAACTAGTTTAAATGAAGTCCTTACATCTTTAAAGCTAACAGCTTAAAATGTACAGATAAAAAAAAGGCCATTTATATCCAAAATCTTTGAAAAGGTTGTAGTGCAGCAGTTATGCTCATACATAGGAATAACACTTATAAAATGCATTTAGGCTTCATCACAGCACAGAGAGTTGTGTCTCCTTGACTGTTTTGACCAGTGTAGCTTTGATCATTGATGCCAATGATTATAATTGATAGACTGTTGTTGGAGTAAAGGAAAGGGTCATTTCCTTGGTTAGGTCTTATTTGGTTATCAGTTTGTCGATGTTAATGCTGAGATCCATCCGTTCATCCATCCATCTATGTGGAAGATCTCCTGCTATAGATCTCTGATCTCAAACCTATTGAACACCTTTTAGATGAATGTGAACCCTGGCTGCACCCCAGGCCTCCTCATAACCCTGTTGTGTATCAGTACCTGCACAAATCTCCACAATCACACACCAAATTCTAGTGGAACATCTTCCCAGAAGGAAATTATTAAAGAAAATTGGGACTAAATGTGGAATGTGATGCTCAAAAAGCACATACTAAAACATTTGGTAATATAGTGTATCTATTGCCTGCTTATAGTTCTCTCAGCTGTTACACTCATTCATCACTATTCCTTAATGGCAGTGGTTTTTTTTGGTTTTTTTCCACCAACATAATGCTTGCTCCAAATTCTGCATTGCATCAAATTGTTCAGGAATGGTATGAGGAACAGGAATGGTTTGATGCCTACAATTTCACTTTATTTAGTACTTATAACAGCCCAGTGTTTGATTCATCAGCAAGTAAACGAAATGCAGCTTATTGTTCAGGCTTCAGTCCGATTCATTCAAGCCCAACACAATCCTTAAACACTTTCACTTTCATTTCTCTGGAAGCTTGTCAGAGACGAGACGAGCGGAGATATATGATCGAGCAAAGCAACAGTAGAATCAGCCATGGCATCTTCTCACGGTAACCTGGAGGAAAATCTCATATGCTCCATCTGCATCGATATCTTTAGGGATCCGGTTGTTCTGCCCTGCAGTCACAGTTTCTGCAGTGAGTGTCTTGAGAGAAACTGGACCTCAAAGCTGGTGAAGGAGTGCCCAATCTGCAGAACTACTATTAAAGGCACTCTGGTAAAAAACCTGGCTCTTAAGGGTGCATGTGATTGTTTCATAATGGAGAAGAGACGCAGGACTTCAGCACAAAATCAAGGAGTGCTCTGTGATGTCCACAGGTTAAAACATGAGCTCTTCTGCACGGATGATCAGAAGTTGGTGTGTTTAAAATGTGTGACTGAGGAACATAAAAAACACAACTTTTGCACCATTGAGAAAGCAGCTGATGAACACAAGGTAGATTTTACCACACGATTTTATTACAAATCTTAGTATGAAATGTTTCAATAATCAAATTCTGTCAAATTTGCTACATTTCTTTGTGCGAATAAGAGTATTACACCCAAATCCTGTATTTCCGGACTCTGTTGTGAAACCTGTTCTTACTAATGCGCTTGTAAATATATGCACACTGATACTCGTGGCCACATCCAAAACCTGTAGAGGAATTGAGGAGCTTTTTATAACACATGGGAGGTTCAGGTGCCCCAATCATTTTGGGTATATAGTGTATATTATACGACCTTTTCTTCTTCTAAAGCATTTTACATTTTATGTGTAAAAAAAAAAAAAATAAATAAAAATAAAAACATTTTTTTCCAGATTAAACTACAGAAGCCTTTGCAGGAACTCGAGAGCAAGCTGCAATCTTTGAATTCCAAAAGGTCTACCTTTTCCACTACAGCTACAAAACTCCAGGTATTGTGTAATAAATAAATCTAATAAGGATTAGAATAATATGGCATTAAGTGGAGAAAAACACAGGGACTTGTCCTGTCTCGCAGCTGCAGGGCCAGCAGACAGAGACGCAGATAAAGGCGGAGTTTCTGAAGATTTGTGAGTTCCTCAGAGTAGAGGAGAACGCTCGGTTATCTGCACTAAGAAGCGAACAGAACACAAAGAGACAGAGGATCATGGAGAAGATTGCTGAAGTTAAAGGATCGGAGACTTCTATATCAGAACGGATCAAAAGCATTCAGGATGACATGGGACGTGACGAGAGTCTTTTCTTACACGTAAGCATTTTATCTGCTGTGTACACACGTGTTCTGTTTAGAAGAAAGCAAAGGTATTCATACAATCTGGTTTCTTTTTCAGAAATTTAGAGAGATGGAAAAAAGGTAAATATATCATTTGTATACATCAGTGCTGGAGGGGGATTCAGCATCTCTCTGTGTGTTCATTTCTGTCCCAAACTGCAGCAGATATATTTGGTTATATATTAGGTTTTGGATACTATTTATTTATTTATTTATTTATTTATTTATTTATTTATTTATTAAATTGTATACTGTCCTCCTTTAAGGATTTTCTATAAACAGCATTTTACCTCTACATATTTTTTTTGTAGTGGAACTAACGACTATTTTGATAATCGATTAATCGGGCGATTCTTTTTTTTTTTTCGGTTAATTGATTAATCAAATTATTATTATTTTAATGAAATGTTTTGCTCATTATAACTATATAAAGCCCAAATACAGGATATTTATGTATAAAACTATTTTAAAAAAATTATGCAAAAGTCACATTGAGCTTAACTATCTTTAATTTAGACATTATAAAGCTTATAGTAGCTATGCTAAGCTAAGCTATGCTTGTTAATGAGTGTATGAGGCATTTCACCTTTAAACACATTCACTCACGCTGGTTTGTTTCTGTAAAAAAAAAAAAAAAAAAAGAGAGAGAGAAGGAAAAAGCGTATACAATGTGAAACAGTTTGTGTAAATCAACATTTGTATTGTTTTTAATGATAATTGCAGATGGCAAGTTGGCAACCATTCTTCAAAAAATTCAATATAAAATAATACAACAATGTTTTGACAATTTTTGTTAAAAGAAATACAGACCTTTTGTTCAGTTTATGAAGATCTAGAATACATAATTAATTTAATTTTGTATAGTAATTAAATTATATGCATAAATCAAACATACAAACATTGAAAAGTAACATTTGAACGTAGTAAAGTCGCAGTAAATCACATTTGCAAACAGATACGTTACTGTTGTAGTAGACAAATGCTATAAAAAGAGAATTGAACGAAGAAGCTAACAGGTTTCATTAAAAAATAAAAAGGAGAAAAATATACATTGGTGTACAGAAGCATAAACAGTCACTGAAAACCACAACATTGAGTACAAATGTGATCGTTTACTGCTGCTGTTATTTTCTGCTTTTAGATGTAGTGTTTGTTCGCAGCGGTTTAATTGAATCATCACGATGTCGTGAGTGAACTGATCCAGTTCGACTGTCCTGAAGTTACAAACACACAGTTTACACAATATCACCTTATTAAACTACACCATTTACACATGATGAGGATTATAGAGTTTTTACTCACCGTGCTGATGTTCCACCTTCATCCCTCACACCAGTGTGTTTTCTTTTTCCTCCTACACCCTGGTAAACATGGCCCTGTCCCCAACTTTTTTAAAGACATGTGGCTGCCATTAATTAAAAAAATTACCTTTTTTTTTAATGGTACATTTTCTCAGTTTAAACAGGTGATATGATTTCTATGTTTTATCATAAATAAAATGAGTTTATCATTCATCCATTCATTCATCTTCTCCCGCTTATCCGAGGCCGGGTCGCGGGGGCAGCAGTCTAAGCAGAGATACCCAGACTTCCCTCTCCCTAGACACTTCTTCCAGTTCTTCCGGGGGGACACCGAGGCGTTCCCAGGCCAGCCGGGAGACATAGTCTCTCCAGCGTGTCCTAGGTCGTCCCCGGGGTCTCCTCCCAGTGGGACGCGCCCGGAACACCTTCCCGGGAAGGCGTCCAGGAGGCATCCGGAACAGATGTCCGAGCCACCTCAGCTGACCCCTCTCGATGTGGAGGAGCAGCGGCTCTACTCTGAGCTCCTCCCGAGTGACCGAGCTTCTCACCCTATCTCTAAGGGATCGCCCAGCCACCCTGCGGAGAAAGCTCATTTCGGCTGCCTGTATCCGGGATCTTGTCCTTTCGGTCATGACCCAGAGCTCATGACCATAGGTGAGAGTAGGAACGTAGATTGACCGGTAAATCGAGAGTTTCGCCTTGCGGCTCAGCTCTTTCTTCACCACGACAGATCGGTACATCGACCGCATTACTGCAGAAGCTGCACCGATCCGTCTGTCAATCTCCCGTTCCACCCTTCCCTCACTCGTGAACAAAACCCCAAGATACTTAAACTCCTCCACTTGCGGCAGGAACTCTCCACCAACCTGAAGTGGGCAAGCCACCCTTTTCCGACTGAGGACCATGGCCTCGGATTTGGAGGTGCTGATTCTCATCCCAGCCGCTTCACACTCGGCTGCGAACCGTCCCAGTGCGTGCTGAAGGTCCTGGTCTGATGAAGCCAACACGACAACATCATCTGCAAAGAGCAGAGACGAAATCGTGATGTCACCAAACCAGACACTCTCCGGCCCCTGGCTGCGCCTAGAAATTCTGTCGATAAAAATTATGAACAGAACCGGTGACAAAGGGCAGCCCTGCCGGAGTCCAACATGCACCGGGAACAAGTCTGACTTACTGCCGGCAATGCGAACCAAGCTCCTGCTTCGGTCGTACAGGGACCGGACAGCCCTTAGTAAAGGGCCCCGGACCCCATACTCCCGGAGCACCCTCCACAGGCCGCCGCGAGGGACACAGTCGAATGCCTTTTCCAAATCCACAAAACACATGTGGACTGGTTGGGCAAACTCCCATGAACCCTCCAGCACCCTGTAAAGGGTATAGAGCTGGTCCAGTGTTCCACGGCCTGGACGAAAACCACACTGTTCCTCCTGAATCCGAGGTTCTACTATCGGCCGTATTCTCCTCTCCAGTACCCTGGCATAGACTTTCCCAGGTAGGCTGAGAAGTGTGATCCCCCTATAGTTGGAACACACCCTCTGGTCCCCCTTCTTAAAAAGAGAAACCACCACCCCGGTCTGCCATCCCAGAGGCACTGTCCCCGACCGCCACACGATGCTGCAGAGTCGTGTCAACCAAGACAGCCCCACAACATCCAGAGACTTGAGGTACTCAGGGCGGATCTCATCCACCCCCGGTGCCTTGCCACCGAGGAGTTTCTTGACTACCTCGGTGACTTCAGCTTGGGTGATGGACGAGTCCACCTCTGAGCCCTCAGCCTCTGCTTCCTCAATGGAAGACGTGACGGCGGGATTGAGGAGATCCTCGAAGTATTCCTTCCACCGTCCAACGACATCCCCAGTTGAGGTCAACAGCTCCCCCCCCTCCACTGTAAACAGCATTGGTAGGGCACTGCTTCCCTCTCCTGAGGCGCCGGACGGTTTGCCAGAATCTCTTCGAGGCCAGCCGATAGTCCTTCTCCATGGCCTCACCGAACTCCTCCCAGGCCCGAGTTTTTGCCTCCACAACCACCCGGGCTGCAGTTCGCTTGGCCTGCCGGTACCCGTCAGCTGCCTCAGGAGTCCCACAAGCCAACCAGGCCCGATAGGACTCCTTCTTCAGCTTGACGGCATCCCTTACTTCCGGTTTCCACCACCGGGTTCGGGGATTGCCGCCTCGACAGGCACCGGAGACCTTACGGCCACAGCTCCGAGCAGCCGCTTCGACAATGGAGGTGGAGAACATGGTCCACTCGGACTCAATATCTCCAGCCTCCCTCGGGATCCGGTCGAAGCTCCGCCGGAGGTGGGAGTTGAAGATCTCTCTGACAGGAGACTCGGCCAAACGTTCCCAGCAGACCCTCACAGTACGCTTGGGTCTGCCGAGTCTGTCCAGCTTCCTCCCCCGCCATCGGATCCAACTCACCACCAGGTGGTGATCAGTTGACAGCTCCGCCCCTCTCTTTACCCGAGTGTCCAAGACATACGGCCGCAGGTCAGATGAAACGACCACAAAGTCGATCATTGACCTACGGCCTAGGGTGTCCTGGTGCCACGTGTACTGATGGACACCCTTATGCTTGAACATGGTGTTCGTTATGGACAAACTGTAACTAGCACAGAAGTCCAATAACTGAACACTGCTCGGGTTCAGATCAGGGGGGCCGTTCCTCCCAATCACGCCCCTCCAGGTGTCACTGTCGCTGCCCACGTGGGCATTGAAGTCTCCCAGTAGAACGACGGAGTCCCCAGTCGGAGCACTGTCCAGCACCCCTCCCAGAGACCCCAAGAAGGCCGGGTACTCTACACTGCCGTTTGGCCCATTACGGCCCCTTACGGTCCGTCCTGCAGGTGGTGAGCCCACGGGAAGGCGGCCCCACGTCGCTCCTTCGGGCTGAGCCCGGCCGGACCCCATGCGGGAAGGCCCGGCCACCAGGCGCTCGCATACGAGCCCCAACCCCGGGCCTGGCTCCAGGGTGGGGCCCCGGCTGCGCCATACCGGGCAACGTCACGGTCCTTCGTTTGTCTTTTCTCATAAGGGTTTTTTGAACCGCTCTTAGTCTGACCCGTCGCCTAGGACCTGTTTGCCTTGGGAGACCCTACCAGGGGCATATAGCCCCGGACAACATAGCTCCTAGGGTCATTCGGGTACTCAAACCCCTCCACCACGTTAAGGTGGCAGTTCAAGGAGGGGAAAATGAGTTTATTAGATTTGCAAATTTATTAGATTTGCAAATTATTTGCATTCTGTTCTTATGTATATTTTACACAGTGTCCCAACTATTTTAGAATTTGGGTTGTACAACTACATCTATTTTACTATTTATGTGTGTCTTTTTCTGTCTTTGTCTGTATGTACGTTTCAGAGTTGAGATCACAGTGCCAGATACAAAGCTTGTTTCAGATTCTAGGATTGACTTGGCTAAACACATGGGAAATCTAAGATACATGGTATGGGAGAAGATGAAGCCCCTCTGTTCTTACTGTGAGTAATCACAAATATATAGCTATAAAGCTAAGTGTAAGATTGGTATTTGCTTTTTTTTAGACATCCCATTTCACATTTTGTCTCCATTTGCTGCTATAGTAACCTCCACTTTTCTGGGAAGAAGTTCCACTAGATTTAAAGTGTGCTTGTGGAGATTTGTGGAGATTCATTAAGCTACAAGGGTGTTAGTAAAGTCAGGTAGTGATGTAGGTGAGGAGGTGAGGAGGCCTGGGGTGCAGTCAGTGTTCGCATTCATCCCAAAGGTCTTCAATAGGTTTGGAGCTGATTGTATACAGTACAGATTTACTGTCCTCTGAAAATAACTAAACATACAGCCATTATTGTCGATTATATTCTAAATACCTGGCAACAAATGTAGTAATCGATTAAATAAGCACAATTAAATTGATGTTCCGCATGTAAAAAGGATTGCATTCGGTAGACGTGCACCGAACCGAAATCCCTGTACCAAAATGGGCTCTGTTTTATAAACACTTTGCTAAATTTCTGGCAAATATTTCATACTGATCTTTTCCTGTACACGTCTCAAAGTTGTAAATGTGTATTACACCTCAAGATCATTTAAAATATGTACAAACCTCTAAAATAAATGTTATTTTTTCATATTTAATTATGTAATTTTAGCAGGAACTAAACAGTCTGATAAAGAAACTACTGTACTTGTAGGCTGTGTAGCCATTGACCAACTTTAAAACAATATATAATAAGATTGAGCTATTATATAACTGTGATTGTAATAAATATAATACTCTATAACAAGTTCTTGTTTTTTTTTTTGTTTGTTTGTTTTGGTCTTTTTCTTTCAGATCCGGTAATTCTCGACCCAAATACCAAAACCCCTAACCTGCAGGTTTCTTCAGATTTGACAAGTGTTTCATGTACAGGCCTGGCTTTGCAAAACTCTTTGCCAAAAATAATCAGCTCCTGCTACATCCTGGGTTCAGGAGGGTTCGGTTCAGGAGTGCACACCTGGCAGGTGGAAGTGGGCGGCTGTGAGATGTGGGCTCTTGGAGTCGTTACAGAGTCAGCTAAAAAAAAACAAAATCTTTCTGATTGCTTAGCGAATGTATATTATATAAACAGTAAATGTTCTTGGGATCCAGTCGCACCTAAGATTATGAAAGTGTGTGTTTTTCTGGACATGACAAAACGCCACGTGATTTTCAGTGATCCGGACACTAATGCCACAATCAAAACATGCATGTACGTATCTGATGAGAAATTATACCCTTGCTTTTTTCCACTCAGCAAAACCCCAATGAAGATCTTACCATCCAGGTAAAGGTCCATGTGTGACTTCCGCTGTCTTTGCTCTTCTTTACTTTCTATATGTTTGATGGCATCACTGTTTTGTTTTTATTCAAATTATTTCTAGGCTTTGGTTTTAGAAGAGGAACACGTTCTCAGGGCTTTTTTTTCATTTGTAATCTTTATTGTAATATTTATTTACTAGTAGTGGTGAAGGTGTGGGATTATCCTACATTTCTCCCCTCATCATCTCTACATGCTTTCTCACACTGTTGTAATCATCTCACAGAGCGCTGACCACCGAGCGGAGTTACTTCCATTTAAACAGATCTTTACTGGAGTCATGGACAAACTCGTTGGAAAAAGAAAGACAGAAAAGAAGTGCAATATGTTGCCAAAAGTATTGGGACACCTGACTTGGTAGCATGAAATCTATCCCTTCTTTTGAACTAAGAGACCCAAACCTGTTCCAGCATGACACGAAGTTCATAAAGATCTGCTTTACATGGGTGGGATTGGAAGATCTGCAGTAGAACTCCAAACCTATTGGACACCTTTGTGATGAATGTGAACACTGACTGCACCCCAGACCTCCTCACCTCACCTACATCAGTACCTCACTTTACTAACACCCTTGTAGCTTAATAATTCTGCACACAAATCTACAAATCCAGTGGAACATCTTCCCCAGAGGAATGGAGGTTATTCTACTGTGACAGCAAATGTGGAATGGGATGTTGAAAAGGGAGGCACATAGTAACCTTATGCTCATGTGTCCATAAACTTTGGCTATAAAGTCTATAAATAATTGGATTATATTGATGTTTTATTGTAATATTTAGGAGCCGCAATGTGTCTGGGAGAATGTCTTTCAGATAGATGGAACTTTTGGCGTGACTCATCAGCTGTATGTTCACTAGGGGTGTAAAGGTACACAAAATTCACGGTTCAGTACGTACCTCGGTTCAATTTCAGTTGGGGGAAGAACATAAAATTGCTTGTCGTTTGTAATTAATGCAGTTTATTATTATTAACATTTGTGATCAACATTTGAACAGTTGACATTTTTAAAACAATTTGAAATCAAATGTCTGCTTGGTTAAATATAAAAAATAAAATTGTATTATATTTAATCAAAATCAAATATAATAAATCAAATTAATGCAAAAAAATTGTAATTATATTGATTCAATTGAATAATTAATTAAATTGACACATTAAATTGATTAAATAAATGGAAAAATTTTATTATTTTACATTTGTTAGAACTCAATTGGGTAACAGATGTGTGTGTGTGTGTGTGTGTGTGTGTGTGTGTGTGTGTTTTACATAAAATATTTAATTTTCCAAAGATATGATCTACTTAAAGCATGCTGAAATAAGAACAGTTAACAAATATCTTCATTCCTTCCATTCTTCATTCATTCTCTTCTTCATTCATTCTCTCCCTCAAATGTGAAATTGTCAGAATTTTCTTGTTTGAATAAAATTCTTGAAGCTGGACATAAAACACTAAAGAATCCATAATGCTAGCATTAGCCGCTAGCCATTTCCTGGTTTACGCCAGCGCTATGGATTCTTTAGCGTTTTCATGCATGTGCAATACAAAATTGTATTTCCGGTACAGAGTGGGTTTTTTTTTATACCTCTGACATTGTGTATGTTTTCAAGTTGAATATAATTTTATTTTTTTTAAACGAACTCAAAGTGCGATGCATAAATGTGTACAAAGCCGAAATCATAAAAATGATAGATTCTTTAAAACACGAAGGAGGCTGGATTATGTTAAGTTCAGTGGCTGCTTTGCTGAACCTGGTGTAGGAAACCTTGAATCTGCAGGAAAATCACAATGACCATTGAGGAGCGAAATCTTCTGCCCAGTGTCAGAACGTTCCATCTCAGTCACAGATCAGGGAGTCTCCAACAGGACTTAAAACACACACAACAAAAAACTGGACTATCCTCAAGTGGCCTCCTACGAGCCCTGATCTGAATCCTATCCAACAATTATGGAAGGAGTTGAAGCATTCAGTCTGGAGAAGGCACCATTCTAACCTGAGGCAGCTGAAGCTGTGTGATCGTGAAAAGTGTTCTAGAAATTGCTTGTTTGCTTCTAAACGCTATGTAACAATAGTAGGGTTAGGGTGCCATCATTTCTGTCCATTCCCCGTTTGGCTTGTTTTATTATTTTGAATATTCAGATTTGTATTATTATATGTGGATTAAACAGTGATGGACAGTGATTACTTTATCCAATTTACTTTAGAGAAAATTGTTATTTACATATGTTCTGAATTTCTGACTTCTGGTGTTAAACACACAACCTGGCAACCCTGCACTGAATTTGTAGCCCAACCTACAGCATGTTTCACTCAGCTACAAAATCTGTACAAACAAAAGATAAGATTTTTAAATCTCGTGATTCCAGTGAAGTTTCTTATCTTTCTGAAAGATAAAATCCCAAAAACCAATAGTGAATCAGATGAAATGTAATCAGATGATGCGTATTCACTGATATGGGAAAAACACAGTAAACAGGGGACAGGAAGTTTTCTGGAGAGTTTCATATGTACAGGAACCACATGGTGAAAATACTTTATTTTCGCTTCACACATTTCATATTTTATTAACTAATAATGGAATTGTTTTTGTGAAATATTGTTGCCATATGTTCTGCGCAATAAAAGAAGAGAATGATGTTTGGAGGCTGTTTTCATGGAGTCTTCATCATCCAGCGTTCTGAAGAAAACCTTGTAATGAAGTCGTTTTAAAACAGTCAACATTGTAATGATTACACACCTGTTCACCATTCAGACACACCTGACCACCTGAAACCTGATCATAAGATTGGTATGTGCTTCTTTTTGAACATCCCATTCCACATTAATCCTTATTTGCTGTTCTAATAAGCTTTTATCTTCAAGGATAAAGCTTTTATCTTCAAGCTTTTATCTTTCACTAGATTTTGTGGAGATTAATTCAGGGTGTTAGTAAAATCAGTTCCTGATGTAGGTGAGAAGGTTCCTGTGGTGCAGTCAGTGTTCACATTAATTCATGTTCAGTAGGGTTGGAGCTCTATAGCAGGAGATCTTCCACTCCAAACCATCTAAAGCATATCTTCATGGACCTGGCTTTGTGCACCGGGGCATCATCATGCTGGAACAGGTTTGGATCTCCTAGTTCAAGTGAAGGGGAAATGTTTTGCTCCCGCATCTGAAGATACAGTTGTGTGCCTCCAAGTTTGTGCTTCCAGTTTGGGGAAGAAAAGTCAGGCGTCCCAAACAGTTAATGTTTCTCTCTCTCTCTCTCTCTCTGTGTGTGTGTGTGTGTGTGTGTGTGTGTGTGTGTGTGTGTGTGTGT